>JAANYP010001740.1:285174-678947 GCA_020465985.1 Centrapalus pauciflorus | reverse complement strand
AATCATAACTAATTCATAACTCAACGAAATGAGTTGATTCTTGTCTCAAAAGTTAGATCTATGTCTTGACTATAGATCTGCAATTTTTCATAATTTATGTTGGAGTTTAAGACCTCCAGAAATCATTTGGGAAAACGAAAGTTTGACAGCTCAAAAATGGCCAACATAGCGTTTTTAACGAGCTTTTTCACCAACCTAAACAACTCGAAAAATGGTCATTCTTGATTCTAAAAATCCTTTGTATATAGTAGTTTAATGTCCTAGAAAACCAAAGTCTAAAACATTTTGGAGCTTGGTCAAAAACAGCCTCAAAGTAGGCCGAAAAACCTCCGAAAAAGCTGGAAAATTATATATATATAAACTTGACGTTTTAAGCAAATCTTATTTATAAACTTGTAATGTTGGGTGATTTAAGACATAAAAATCTATAAATATACCTATTATCATATATTAGTGATATTAAGTCCTTATTATCATTTAGGACTCGGTTAAACATCTCCGGTTTCATCACCCATCAACCAACGCACATTTGCATTTTTGCGCGTAGTTTTGCCATCACTAGTTCGGTGAGTCTTCATAGCCCCTATTTTTCACTATCTATTGGGGTGGAAATACATGCACTGTTTTTCATATGGACATCAAAACTGTTTATTTCTTATATGTATTACATGTTCGGATTCCATCAGCCCTTATATCATGAACCGTTAATTGCATTTATTTGTAAGCGCGAGTATATTGTGGATAGATCTATTGGGAGTCATGTCCCCCATTCGTGTTAGCTCGGTTCGGCTAACAGCGAGTGCATATATATTCAACACACGGTATTACGTATGGGAGTACTGCACAGGGCAAACTCATTCTAATTAAGCTTCGATTGCATGATGGTTTGTGTAATACATACACGGAATTTATGATTTTATAAATTCAACTCATCTGATAATGTCCATACAACTGGTCTTTTCGCGTAAACCTATGAGCTCACCAACAATTTTTGTTGACGTATTTTAGCATGTATTTTCAGGTAATTAAGGCAAGTATGCCTTCAGAAGTAACCACTTTCAAGCTTCCGCACTTAAGGAGTCGCATTCTTTTTCAAACCGTCGGAGATTTATTTGCATTATTTTGGATAATTTAATTATGTATTCAAATCTCTGTACCTTGCGAACTACTCTTTATTATTTACGGGTTATGTAAAACATTTCTACCTTTTAAAGTTATATCGATGTATTTTTGAAAACGTCCATATAGTGGTCGTTCATTATGATTATGGTTACGCTTCCGCACTCGTCACGCCTCGCTGCCAACCGGGGTAGCAGGGTGTGACAGATGTTGATGCATATCTCCTCATGTCCGATAAAGTGGAGGCCCTTTCCGTGAATAAGACTACCAACAACTCAAACTCTCTAGCCTTATTGTTAGACAACTAAAAAAAAGCAGCATAACCATCATCATTAAAATGACAAATCTGCTGATCTTTCAGATTCTGAATTAGAGGACATTCAAGAACAACTAGTTCTTCTCTCTAATAGCATTCATTAGTTAACCAACAAGAAAACCAATAATCAGTCATAGTATAACATTGGGTCAGGAAGTCATAGACATGATATGAAGGAGAGAAAAATGTCACACCCCGTTACCCCGGTTGGCAACTAGGCATGACGTCGCAGAAGCATAGTCATAATCAGTGAATGGCCACTATATGAACGTTTTCAAAAATACATCGATTTAACTTCGAATATAAATACTATTTTACATAGTCAAAATAAAGATGTAAAATAGTTCGCAAGAATCAAAGATTTCAATACATAATTAAAGAAATATTAATAATGTCCAAAAATCTCTGAGGTTTTGAAAATATGCGGCTTCAAAAGTACGGAAGCCTTGGAGAACTTCTGATGCAGTGCACGTGCCTTAATTACCTGAAAATACACGCTAAAATACGTCAACAAAATTGTTGGTCAGTTCATAGGTTTACACGAAAATATGACTTGTATGGACATCAACAGTTGAGTTTGAATTTATAAAAACATAAATTCCATGTTATGTATTACATAAAACGATCATGTAACCAAAACTTAATTATGAGTTTGCCCTGTGCAGTATTCCCCGCTGTAATACCGTAATGTTAAATATACATACACCCCTTAACAGTTGGAGCGACCAACCTAGGTGGGGGACATTAATCCCGATAGATTTATCCATAATATATTCACGCTTACATAAAATGTTACTAACGGTCAATGATCTGAGGGCTGATGGGACGACATGTGTAATACATAAAAGAAATGAAGCAGTTTTTGTGTCCAAATGAAAATGAAGCATGTATTTCTACCCCAAAACGTATCCTTAAAAATAGGGGCTATGAAGACTCACCGTAAGTGTGATGACAAATATAAGCGTAAAATCGTAGATTTCATTGTTGACGAGTGATGAAACCGAGTGTGTTTAACCGAGTCCTAAATGATATGAGGGACTTAATAACTTCCATATATACGATAATATGCATGCATAAGGGTTTTTTTATGTTTTAAATCACCCAACTTAGCAAGTTCATAAATAAAATCCACTTAAAAACGTCAAGTATATATATATATATATATATATATATATATATATATATATATATATATATATATATATATATATATAAAATTTTCCAGCTTTTTAAAGGTTTTTTCAGCATACTTTGTGGCTGGTTTTGACCAAGCTCCAAAACGATTTGGGCTTTTATATTTGTAGTCATAAAACTACTATGTACAAAGATTTTTTCAAGGTAAGAACGACCATTTTTCAAGGTGTTTAGGTTAGGGAAAAGGCTCGTTAAAAATCCTATGTTGGCCATTTTTGAGCTGTTAAACTTTCGGGTTCCCAAATAATATTTGGGGGTTCAAAACTCCTGATTAAATTATGAAAACCTCCAGATATTTAGTTAAGACATAGATATAACTTTTGAGACAATAATAAACTCATTTCATTAAGTTTTGAATTAGTTATGATTTTTCAAAGTCGATGTAATATTTCTGCCGAAAATCCAGATTTCATAACCTTGAAACAACTTGTGATTCTTGTTGTTTATTCAAAAAACCACATGTATAAAAGGCTATGAAACACATTTATATAACTTGTTTTCATAATATTCGTACTTACATAATGTTTTTATATATTTATAAACACATTTGAAGAAACAAACTTTAAAACAAATCTAGTGATTTATAAACTTGAGTTTTTATGAAACTTGTTGTTGTTGGTTATTATATATATTATGCAGGATTTATATAAACATAAATATAAGTAGTAATGAGTTAGTATTTACTTACTTTGAGGTATTATAAGAATGAAATCAAGTAGAAGTTGAAATCTTGAAAAGTTGCACCAATAACACTTGAAATAAACTTGAAGAACAAAAGTTGCAAACTTTTGTTTTGAAGATGGCCTTTTGGCCGATTTTTTTGATAGAGGAAGAGAAGGATTTTTGCTAGATGCAAGTGTGGAAATGAATGGAAATGAGATCTCTATTTATAGAGAAAAGTTGGTCTTTCAAATGGAGGTGGAGTATAAATGTAGATGAAGTGAAAGAGTATGATGAAAGGAGATATGATTTTGATGGTGTATGGAGTTGTGTATTATAAAAATGAAAGTCAAACTCTATAATTGTACCTCCTAGAGGCCGGAAACCTAAGGGTGTATTTTGATGTATTTTTTTTTTTTTGTATAAAAGTATTTCAAATTGTGTTCTTGTATTTCCCTTTTTATGTAAATTCATAAATACTTATGAATGCATTAGTTTAATGAATTGTTTTAGTCTTGCATAATTAATGTTATGTAAGTTTGTTAATGCATGATTAGTGTCACTAATCTTAATTTAATTATGTACTTAGTTGAATTAATCCATCATATCGTAATTGATCGGATTAATTAATTTGCCGTTTCATCGCACCGATGAAATTGTTTCCAATTGAGATGAATTTCCTTATGAAATTTGTTAATCAAATTGATTAATTGTTAATGACCACTGATTAGGTTATAATTTACCAATAACTACTGATTAAGTTATAGTTGCTAACCTGGTTTTGTGCCGGATGTTATAGTCTCCCCCTGTTAAGGGAATTTCGTCCCGAAATTAGCTCGCGTTCTCCACTGATTGAGCACTTGAGAATAACTGAGGGTATTTTTCGCGAAAGTGATCTTCGCGTTCCCATGAAAACTCAGGGCCACACTTAGAGTTCCACCTGACCTTTACTATAGGTATGCGGCTGTGTTTTAGCTTCTTGACTTCTCGGTCCATAATTTTTACGGGTTGTTCAATGAAGTGCAGCTTATCATCTAGATGCAGTTCATCCATGGGTATAATGAGTGTTTCGTCGGACAAACATTTCTTTAGGTTGGACACGTGGAAGGTATTATGTACATTACTTAGCTCTGTGGGCAGATCGAGTCGGTAGGCTACCGGGCCAATTCTTTTGGAAATCTTGAATGACCCGATATAACGAGGATTAAGCTTTTCTCGTTTCCCAAAACGGATTACGCATTTCCAAGGCGAGACTTTCAGCATTACTTGGTCTCCGTCCTGGAATTCCAAATCCTTCCGTCTAACATTTGCATAGCTTTTATGCCGATCCCGTGCGATCTTTAATCGGTTTCGAATTTGTATTATCTTTTCAGTAGTCTCGTGAATGATCTCAGGGCCGGTGATTTGGTTATCCCCTACTTCAGCCCAACAAATAGGCTATCGAAACTTTGTCCCGTAAAGTGTCTCAAACGGAGCAGCTTTAATGCTCGAGTGATAGCTATTGTTGTAGGAGAACTCGACTAACGGAAAATGTCTATCCCAAGTTTTGCCAAAATCAATCACGCACACCCTTAACATATCCTCCAACGTTTGAATGGTCCTCTCACTCTGACCATCAGTTTGCGGGTGGTACGCCGTACTCATGTCTAGATGTGTAAAACCTTGATGTGAACCGGCTGTCTCTATCTCATATAATCGATACGGGAACTCCATGCCTTGAGACAACTTCTTTAAGATAGATTCGGGTTAACTTATCCATCTTATCAGTCTCCTTGATTGGCAAGAAGTGTGCAGTCTTTGTGAGTCGGTCCATAATCACCCAAATGGTGTCCTAACCACCAGAAGTTATTGGCAACTTCGTGATGAAGTCCATGGTTATTTTCTCCCACTTCCACTGGGGTATTTCTGGTTGAACCAACAGTCCTAATGGTTTCTGGTGCTCAGCCTTAACTTTCAAACACGTTAAGCACTTGCTGACATACGTAGCAATGTCAGCCTTCATGTTTGGCCACCAGTACAGTTCCTTCAGGTTAATCTTAGCTGATCCTGGGTGAATAGCATATCTTGTCTTATGCCCTTCATCCATGACCAGCTTCCTCGACCCTCCGAACTTCGGTAGCCAAATCTGGTTCATGAAGTACCGACATCCATCAGTCTTGGTCTCGAACTATCTATCCATGCCTCTCAATGCTTCATCTAGCAGATTTTTTTCCTTGAATGCTTCCTTCTTTGCCTCGAGAATCTGAGAATTCAGGTTTGACTGTATAGTCATGACCAAAGCTCGGACTTTCAAGGGCTTAACCCGTTCCTTTTGGCTCAAGGCATCAGCTACAACGTTTGCCTTGCCCGGATGATAACGGATCTCACAGTCATAATCACTGAGTAGCTTAACCCATCGTCGTTGTCTCATGTTTAACTCCTTCTGATTTAGAATATGCTGAAGGCTCTTGTGGTCTGTAAACACCGTGCACTTAGTACCGTAAAGGTAGTGCCTCCATATCTTAAGAGCAAATATCACTGCTCCAAGCTCCAGGTCATGGGTCGTATAGTTCACCTCGTGGACTTTGAGTTGCCGTGATGCATAAGCGATAACTTTATCTTATTGCATTAACACACAACCCACCCCGTTGTGTCAGGAATCGCAGTAGAGCATGAAATTTTCTGTTCCTTCCGGTAAGGACAGAATAGGTGCACTACACAACCTCTGCTTCAACAGTTGGAATGCCGTCTCCTGATCTTCACCCCATATATATTTCACATCCTTACGAGTCAATTCCGTTAGGGAACCAGATTTCTTAGAGAAGTTCTCGATAAATCGCCTATAATAACCGACAAGACCTAAGAACTGACGGATTTCCGTGGGATTTCTAGGGGTTGCCCAGTTCTTAATGGCCTCGATTTTTGATGGATCCACTTGTATTCCCTGGCTGTTGATTACGTGCCTAAGGAATTTTACTTCTCGCAGCCAAAAACACACTTAGAAAATTTGGCATATAGTTGTTCTTTCTCTAGAAGCTCCAGAATTAATTTCAGATGCTGCTCGTGCTCGTCTTTGCTTCGAGAGTAGATAATGATATCGTCTATGAACACAATTACGAACTTGTCCAAATATGGTTTGCACACCCGATTCATAAGGTCCATGAATATGACTGGTGCGTTGGTCAAACCGAATGACATTACCTGAAATTCGTAATGTCCATAGTGAGTTCTGAAAGCTGTTTTTGGAATATCCTCCTCCCGCACTTTAACTTGATGATATCCAGACCGCAGATCAATCTTAGAGTAGTAACTGGATCCTTGCAGCTGATCGAACTGGTCGTCGATTCTGGGAAGAGGGTATCGGTTTTTGATCGTTAACTTGTTCAGCTCGCGGTAATCGATGCACATCCTAAAGGATCCGTCCTTCTTTTTTACAAATAAGACCAGAGCAATAAGACTAGAGCTCCCCAAGGTGAGAACTTGGTCGGATGAATCCTTTATCCATCAGCTTTTGCAGCTGATTGGATAGCTCTTGCATCTCAGATGCTGCCAATCGGTAGGGTGCTCGTGCGACAGGTGCAGCTCCAGGCACCAAATCAATCTGAAATTCTACTTGCCTAGATGGTGGAAGTCCAGTCAAGTCCTCAGGAAAGACTTTTGGGTAGTCACGAACTACCGGGATTTCTTCGAGTCGCTTCTCCTTCGACTCCTTTTCCACTAAATGAACTAATACTGCTTGACAACCTCTTCGAAGGCACTTCAGCATTCTTAAACCAGAGATGACGTTCAACTGGCGATTCTTTCTTTCTCATTAGACTGTTAGGACTTTCTTCTTCTTAAGCGGTATACGCACTACTTTCTTACCACATTGGATCTCAGCAAGGTTGTCTGATAACCAATCCATGCCAATAACAACGTCGAAACTTCCGAGTTCAATAGGCATCAAGTTTATCCTAAAGGGGTGATCTGCCAATTTTAACGTGCACTCCACAATTATACTATTTGATTTAATCAACTTTCCGTCAGCTAATTCTACGGCATAAGCATTGTCTAATGGCGAAAGAGTGGCATTCAGTTGTTCACTAAACTTAGCAAATATAAAACTCCTATCAGCCCCAGTATCAAACAGCGCATAAGCATATATATCGTTCAGGAGAAACATACCCGTTACTACGTTCGGGTCTTGTCGGGCATCTCCTGCTCCTAGTACAAACTCTCTCCCTTGAGCTCCTCCACCATTCCTCAACTTCGGGCAGTCCTTCTTGAAATGCCCGACTATCCCACATTCGAAGCAGCTCCTTTGCGTGTCGCTGTTGTTTCCATTGGTGTTATACTTTCAATCTTGGATCAGATGACCAAGTCTCTTACATTTCCCGCAAGGGGTTGGACAGGGACCTACGTGGTGGTAGGTGCATCGATTACATAACGGTTTGTTGCCGGTATAGCCCTTCCTTGGCTCAGCCCCAACAACGAATGCTTTGATGGTTTCGGGCTTCTTGGATTGTGAGCCCGAACCTTTCCCTGATTTGTCTTCCCATTTTCTTTTGTTCTCCCATGCCTTGGCCTCCATTCTCCTGGCCACTTGATCCATTAAATTATTCGCCATCCGAATGGCGCTCTGAATTGTTGTGGGGTTGGAGGCAGTAACATTTCCTTGAATTTGAGGAGCAAGTCCCCAAATGTAGCGTTCAATACGCTTGTACTCTGGAGCGACCATCTGCGTGTATCCGGCAACGTTCGTACCCGTCATCTTAAGATTCCATAACTCAGATTCCATTTTCTGTAGTTCGTTTCGGGGGTAGTATTCGTCTGTCATCATCTGCTAAAATTCTGTCAAGGCGAGTTGGTAAGCCATATCAATCCTAACTAACTGGATATATGAGTTCCACCAAGTCAATGCACCGTCCTGAAGAGTGTGGGTAGCGAACTTAACCAGCACCATCTTGATCTCCTTATTGCGGAGTTTCTTGACTTTTGTTTCCAGAATACACTCTGACTCATCAACGAACCTTAGCCGTTCGTCAATCTTTATCTCTGAATGATGAGTCCATGGTTCCCTCTCGGGCACCCGACTTTTCCTTAAGTATCCTATGTGAAAGACCGGGTGAACACCTGATAATTCTTCCGGCAAGTCCAATTGATAGGACTGATTCCCAACTCTTTCAATGATTCGAAAGGGTCCTACAAATCGAGGAGATAGTTTTCCTCACTTTACGAATCTTGTAACACCTTTCATCGGAGAAACCTTTAGGTAGACCTAATCATCCTTTTGAAATTCTATCGCTTTGTGATGGCGATCGTGATAATTCTTTTGTCGATCTTGTGCCGTTTTCATGTATTGTCGAATGAGTTGTATCTTTTCATTGGTCTTTTGCAGCAAAGCTGGTCCAGCTATTGGAGTTTCTCCTGTTTCCCTCCAACAGGTTGGAGTCCTACATTTTCTTCCGTACAGGAACTCGAATAGTGCCATTTTGATTGTGGAATGGTAACTGTTGTTGTAGGAGAATTCAACCAATGGGAGATGATCGTCCCAGTTACCACCCAAATCCATGACACAGGCTCTGAGCATATCTTTCAGAGTCAGAATAGTTCTTTCACTTTGTCCATCAGACTGAGGTCTATAAGCAGTACTCATTGCGATACGAGTACCAAGACCGTTTTGCAGAGCAGGCCCGAAGTTAGAAGTGAATCTACTATCTCGGTCAGAGACAATAGACTTAGGCACACCATGCCTAATGAGAATTTCGTTCATGTAGATCCGGGCAAGACGGTCCAGTGAATAGGTTTCCCGAATGGGAATGAAATGAGCAGACTTTGTCAGACGGTCAACAATGACCCAGATGACATCATGTTGACGACGTGTTTTGGGCAGCTTTGTTATGAAGTCCATAGTAATATGGTCCCACTTCCATTCTAGGATAGGAAGAGGTTGCATACTACCATAGGGTTGCTGGTGTTCTGCTTTGACTAGCCTGCAGGTTCTACACTTCTGTCAGGATCTAAACTTAACTACCTAAGATTAACTGATTTGAATTGGCCAGAGTGTAAACCAATAATCTTGTATTAAATCAAAGTCTAATTAAGAAGTTTGCGGAATAACACTTAATTATTTTGATAAAAGCTTTCAGAATCAATAACAATTAAACACAAGTAATAATCAAAACTGCTTGTATTGCTGAATCAGAATGATTACAATCACCTCTAATCTGTTTGATTAGACGAAGAACACAAATTGTTCTTAGGGTCTTGCAACCTTAAAGGCTTATGAAAACTTAAACAAAAAGCAATTACAAACTTGAATATGCAGAAACTTCTGATACAATAAAAAAACCTTTTCTATGTATTTATAATGCTTTCTGATTTTGTTTCCTTAAAGGACTCTGACTTCTCTGATAGTAGATATGCTGAAATCTTCGTAGATATCTTTTCCTAAATATCAGCATTTTCTGTTTATGAAACCGTTGAGCAGCTTGAATCTCTTAGCAGTCTGAGCAGGGCAGCTTGAGTGAAATTACTCTGGCAGCATGAACTTTTACACTAACAGCTCGAGATTCTTCAACTAGCAGCATGAACTTTGTACTTACATAGAAATTCTACTAACAGTATGAGAAGTCTAACTAACAGTTTGAACTACTTAGAATGTTTCCCAACAATCTCCCCCTAACTTAAATTCTTTACAAGACTTTAAGTTCTATACAAATAAGGAAATAAAATAAGTAAACTGTTATTTACAAACCAAAGCTTTCAAAAACTTACAACTGTGCAAGTTTCTGATTGACAGCTTTCAAAAATTCTCTCTTCAAATCTTCTCTATCACAATATATCCTTACTGTCCTCATTTGAAGAAGTATAGCCTTTGGAAGATCAAGAAACTCAAAAATGAAGAACATACCAGATCCATTTGTAAATCTGATTCTGTATGTCTTTGATTTAACAAACAGATCAACCTGTTTGACCTTCATCTCCTTTGCATTCTCTATATCTTTCCTTATAGATTCAGGATCAAAAATACTCTGTAAATCTTTAATGGCTTGCTTGACTTGTGGAAGGGAAGATCTGACTTGAGTTGCAGTCCCAACCTGATACATCCTTGTAAGCTCATTTCTGGTCATCCTTTCAACCATATGCATTATGCTTTTATATTCTTCCTCAGAACCAGTTTCTCTTCTTACTACAAAATGATATCTTAAGTCAATGTTATCCATTGACTTAGCATACCAGTAAGTAATAAGAGGTTTGGAGAAATCATGCTGGTCGAGGGACTTCTCTATTTCCATAACTTGTTGAAGTTGATGCTCAAAAATCACCTTTTTGACCTGATCAAGCTTTGCTTGTGAGATTGGCTCTGGTTGAGGAATAGGAGCAACAGCTTGAATAGACGGAGCAGGATCACTGGCAGCAGCTTGAACTGAAACTTTTGATCTTTGGACTTCTTGGGAGACTTTGGCTACCTTACGTTTTTCCATTTCCTTATCATGTGTATCTTGCAACCTTTCTGTGCTCATAGATTGAGCCATCTTCTTTGGGATACCAGCAGCAAAGGCAAAATTTATCAGGAATCTTCTATGCTCAGCCTTAGAGTGCCCTGTTGGCATCTTTCTTTTTCTTTCACCTTGCTTGACCACAAACCCTCTTAGGTAGTCTCCTAAGGTTTCATCATCTTGCATTGGGGCATGGGTTTGCTGGTCTAAATCTTTATCTTGTTCTTCTGCTAACTTTCTGGCAATCTCAGCATCAAAGGCAATCTGGGCTTCTTTGGTAGAAAATTTGTGCTTTGGAGACTCTATAAGAATGCCCTTGGCCTTATCTTTTGTAGCAGAAGTTGTAGCTTGGACTGAACTTATGGGAGCTTGAATACCTTCTCTTATAACAACTCCAGTTGCTTTTGAAGAAGCAGCTTGAGTTTCTAGGCTAACAGCTTGAGAAGCTGTTGGAACTGTTAGCCTAGATTCTTGAACTGTTGGAGCTGCTTGGACTGATTATGTTGGAGCTGCTTGGACTGCTTTAGGGATCTCCTGATTCTCCCCCTTTTTGGAAGCATTGGTTTGGTCAGGAGGACCTACAACCTTTGCCACTTGGGTTTGAATCAAACGCTCTTCTTGAATGATCTTATTTCCACAGAGGGTAAACCCTTTATGGAGATAATCCATTCTCTGATTTTGAGCCGCTTCTGCCTGCCTGAGTGCAATGATTTGTGCCCCCTGTGCAGCAATGATGGACTGATGATATTCCAACATTGCTACAACAGGTTGCATCTTAGGATCCGTTAATAACATAAGTTGTAGACTAGCCTCAAGATCAGCAAACGTATGTGGTGCTTGTGATCTATCACTAGCATGAATACCAGAAGTAGAAACCTCTGGGCTCCTCTGTTCTTGGTACTGGGGACTTCCAGCTGGTGCTTGCACACCTGCTGTTGCCATGGGTGTGGTCTTAGTGATGTTGGCACGTCCTGTGCCTCTTGTGCAGAGACAACAGTAGTGTCAGCCACAGAACCCATATGGAGCATCTCTGGTGAGATGTCCACCTCCTAAATGAGGTTGGGAGTGTCCTCAATTGGTTCCCTTTGGGTATTCTGTGCAGAAGTGTCCTCCTGCACAGGGTGATTTGGCTCTTGTATGAGGGCCGAGGAGGAAGGAGCTCCTGGACCTCTTTTCCTTTTATATAGTTGTAGTGGGGCTGAGGGCTTAACAACAGGAACTGAAGCCATTTGTGTATCATGAGGAGTGGGTTGGGGTCCTGGGGGTGAAGCAGTAGTGTTAGGCTGAGCCTGCTCAGGACCCTCTCCTCTGTTTCTTGGAATGATGTTCATCATTGCAGAAGGCAATGGAACATCTACACTCAAAAAATTGGCACTTGGCTTTAAAAGCCTTTTTATAGAAGATAGTGAGTGCCTATGGGAAACATGTATCCTCTTATGTATATTAAAATCTGTGCAAGTTTTTGCAATTATCTTTGCCAAAAATCTAGGATACATCAAAAATTTCCCATTCTTTAGGAAATGATGCCTTAACATCCCCTGAAAAATCATATTTGAAAAATTGAACTGTTGTCCTGTTGAAAAGCACACCAAGGCAGTGGCAATGTTTGATGAAAATTCAGACCAACCAGTTCTTTTAGGGCTAATACACTGCTGAATAATGTACACAAGATATTTCCATTTAGGAGAAAAGTGTGCTTTAAAGAAGGTAAAAGAGTCAGCAGGACCCCTATATCCAATATCATGAAGACCTGTATGTAACTCATTAAGGGATAGGTCTGTTATACCTGAGGCATCTTGAAGATGCAGATGTTGTCGAATGGATTCCTCAGTTACTGTGATGGGAGTGCCATCGATTTTGGATACCAGAGAAGGAACTCCATTGATGGTTTTTACAGAAGCACGGTTCCAGAATTGCTCAATATGAGAGATGTATATGGTGGGATTGATATTGAGGGCATGATTGATATGGGAAATTCGAAGGAATTCCATTATGTCATGGAATGGTTCAAGATCAGCGTGTTTGAGAGAGTAGGGTATACAGTTATGTTCTTTGACGAATTCCATTGAAGATCAATCGGAGACTTTAGGGCTTTCAGTGATGTGCGTGGGAATTGTTTCAGAGAATCAAGAAGGGTTCAAGAAGATATTTTGCAACTGGTAGTTACAATGGAACGAAATTGGAACCTTTAAAGGTTTTGAAAATATCTAAACCCGCGCACACACTTATGGAAATGACCAAATTACCCTGCACACTTTGACAGATCAAGTGAAACAACTAACAGCCCGAGAAAATGAACTAGCAGCTTGAGAAAAATACTCAAGCTATTAGTTGAAAATGTAGGTGACTGTTAATGAAACAATGACTCCCCCTTAATCAAGCATATGTACACAGAAAAACAAATTAATCCATGTTAACCATACCAATATTTGATACTAGGAAGGTAAATCTTCCTACATCAAATGGTTTTGTAAATAGATCTGCTAACTGATCATCAGTGTGAATTTTGGTAACTTGGATTAATTTCTTCTCATTGCAGTCCCTTATAAAATGAAATCTAATTTCTATATGCTTGGTTTTGGGAAATTTCACTGGATTTTGTACAATGCTAATTGCACTTGAATTGTCAATATAAATGGGAGTGGATAGGAAATTCATACCATAGTCTCTCAGTTGATTTTGAATCCACATCACTTGGGAGCAACAACTTGCAGCTGCTACATATTCTGCTTCAGTAGATGATGTGGAGACAGTTGTTTGCTTTTTGCACTGCCAAGAGACCAATCTTGTTCCCAAGTATTGACATCCACCAGTTGTGGATTTTCTGTCAATATTGCATCCTCCATAATCACTGTCAGAGTAGGCTGTTAGTTCAAGAGGAGAGTCTTTAGGATACCAGAGGCCTAAATGTGGTTGGCCTTTGAGATATCTAAAGATTCTCTTAACAGCAACCAAATGGGAATCCTTTGGAGAGCATTGAAACCTAGCACACACACAGACAGCAAACATAATATCAGGTCTAGAAGATGTTAGATACATAAGAGATCCTATAAGAGATCTGTATAAATGAATGTCCACATCTATGCCATCTTTGTCTGTATGGAGCTGTTTGTGAGGATCCATTGGAGTACTTGCAACTCTGGTATCTTGATACCCAAACTTTTCCAGTATGTCTTTAACATAATTTGATTGACTTATGAAGAGACCAGTGGGCTTCTGCTTGACCTGCAATCCTAGAAAGAAAGTGAGTTCTCCCATTGAACTCATTTGGAACTTTCTGTGCATTAATGCCTCAAACTCTTTGCACAGACAATCATTTGTTGAGCCAAAGATGATGTCATCAACATAGATTTGTACAAGCAGAATCTCAGCTTTGATGGACTTAGTGAAAAGTGTCTTGTCCAGAGTGCCTCTCTTAAACCCATTCTGTAGAAGGTATGATGACAGAGTGTCATATCATGCTCTGGGGGCTTGATGGAGTCCATAGAGAGCCTTGTCTAGCTTGTAGACTCTGTCTGGATACTTATAGTCCTCAAAACCAGGAGGCTGATACACATAGACCTCTTCATTAATTGTGCCATATAGAAAAGCAGAATTCACATCCATTTGATACACTTTAAAGCCTTTGAAGCTTGCATAGGCCAAAAACAGTCTAATGGCTTCAATTCTTGCCACTGGGGCAAAGACATCCTCATAATCTATGCCTTCTTCTTGAGTATACCCTTGTGTCGTGCTTTGTTCTTGATGACTATCCCTCTTTCATCTTTCTTGTTTCTGAACACCCATCTTGTACCAATGGCTCTCTTTCCTCTTGGAAGATCAACAAGTGTCCATACATTCTGAATCTTGAGTTGTAGCAGCTCTTCTTGCATTGCCTCAATCCAGGATGAATCTTTCAATGCTTCTGATGCCTTTTAAGGTTCTAGCTGAGACATGAAACAGGCATGTTCAAAAGCAGCTAGACTGAATTCAGGAACTGCTTGTTCAGCAGCAGCAGTCTCATTTTTAACCATTTTCCTTGTTTGAACATGGGTACGTGGATCACCCATTATTTGATTGAGAGGATGATTCTTGTGAACTCTGAGTGTAGGCTCTCTTTCTGTCTGGAAAGAAGATCCAAGGTTTGTATCATCTCCATCAGGACCAGTGGAAGGTTTAGCTTCTGGAACAGCTTGACTTGAATCTGGGACTGTTTCCCTTTGTGTTGGAGCTGTTCTCTCAGGACTTGGGAATTGCACTTCAGTGTCTGGATTTGAATCATGTGGAGCATTCAGAACCCCTGGAGTGTCACATGACAGAAGTGGTATAGTGGTATACTCATCCCAATTGTTTGAATCTGCAGCAGTTTGAAACTTTGTACCAACAGCTTGAGAATTTGTACTGACAACATGAGAATTTGTGTTGACAGCTTCAATCCTGTTTGTATCAGCTTCAGCAGTATACTCAACAAAGCTCAGAGAATTTGTTAGTGAATCTAAATCAAACAACCAATCAGGACCAGTGCCTTTGATATTTGCAGTATTTTCATTAAATGCAACATTTGCACTTTCTTCAATGGTTTTAGACACACTGTTATATACTCTATAGGCTTTGCTTTGATATGAGTATCCTACAAAGAAACCTTCTTCAGCCTTACTTTCAAACTTCCCTAAGTGAGTCTTAGTGTGAAGAATGGTGCATGGACAACCAAATGACTTGAAAAAGGCTATTAAGGGTATTCTACTATGGAATAACTCATATGGAGTTTTCCCTTGTGATTGAACTATCTGATCCCTATTTAGAACATAACAGGCTGTGTTGACTGCTTCTGCCCAAAAGGTCATTGGCAGTTTTGAATCAGCTAACATGGTTCTAGCAGCCTCAATTAATGTTCTGTTCTTTCTTTCAGCTACACCATTTTGCTGTGGTGTTCTTGGTGCACTATATTGCCTAGCAATACCTTTGGACTCACAGAAACTGTTTAGAATATGATTTTTAAACTCAGTTCCATTGTCTGATCTTATCATCTTGACTTTTGAGTTGGATTGGTTTTCTATCTTAAGAATAAATGACTTAACTAGCTCAGCAGTTTCATCTTTAGACCTAAGAAAGTAAACCCAAGTAAATCTGGTGAAATCATCAACAATAACTAAACAGTAGGCCCTTTTATTCAAACTCAAAACAGATGTTGGACCAAATAGATCCGTATGGACCAGATGAAGAGCAGATGAGATTGAATTTACTTCTTTGGCCTTATGAGAAGTTTTGTGTTGCTTGCTTTTAAGACATGCTACACAATGATCATCACATATGAACTCCTTTTGGGGTAAACCTCTTACCAGATTCTTTTTGACTAAAACATTCATGGACTTGAAGTTCATGTGACACATCCTTCTATGCCAAAGAGCAGACTCATTGGATGATGCTTTGGATATCAAACAGCTTAAAGTACTTGATTTGGATAAAAGTTCTGTGTCCAAACAGTATACATTGTCCTTTCTTGGTGTTCTTAGTAAAACAAGATTTTCAGGAATTTTAAAATCTTTTGAAAGGACAATGCACTCAGAGTCTGTAAACAAAACAATATTTTATTTGTCACAGATTTGAGAGACACTCAATAAATTGTACTTAAGCTGTTCAACATATAAAACATCATTGAAAATCATGTTGCCTGCATTAACAGTACCTTTACCTGCCACCTTACCTCCTTTGGAGTTGCCTCCAAATGCAACAAATCCTCCATCAAAGCCTTTGAAATTTGAGAAGCACTCAGAATTGCCTGTCATGTGCCTAGAGCATCCACTGTCCAAGTGCCATCTGGTTTTATGTGGTGACCTGTGGTTGCCCTGCACATATAAAAGCTTAGTCAGTAGTGGAGTAAACCCAAACCAAGTTGGTTTTGGGTTGTCCTTGTGCATTAACATAACTAAATACTGTCTTGGATTTCTTATACTTAGTAAGATCCACTGATGGATTTTGTGGAGAGTACTTAGTTAGCACATGAGGTATCCAGGTATATTGTCCATCCTTTTTAGTAACAGTCTCAGATGATCCATTACCAGTCCCAATTTTGAGCCTACCAGTCTAAATTGAGTCTGTAGTGCTAACAGCTTGAGAATTTGCACTAGCAGTCTCAACTTTAGACTTGGCAGTTTCAACACTTGTATCAACAGGTTCACCTGAGTTTGTACCTTTGACACACCATATTTGCTTAAAATTTACTTTTGGTTTAGCTAAAACTTGTTTTTGGTGTGTGGACTGTTTCTTATTAACTTTTGTGAACCTGTGATCTACTGTTTTCTTTGGAACTGATGCAGTAGGAGGTTTGGCCTTTGGATTTTTTGAATTTGAGAGTTTTCTTTGGATGTTTCACAGTCTGTTTTGCAACAGATGGTTTATAAAAACAATCTCTGGCCAAGTGATTCTTTCTGCCACAATGAAAACATTTTTTGAATGTTTGAATTTGAGAACCAATTTTATTTGACAATTTCTGGTTCTTGTTCCTCTGATTTCCCCTTACCTTCTGTTGTTTGGGAAACTTTTGGACACCATGCTTTTGACATGTGCAAACTGGAACATTTTTACCCTTTCTATTATTCTTTGAAGAAGATGCAGTGTTACAGTTAGAAGGTACAGAGACCTGTGGAGCAGCATTGCACACACTCATCTTCTCCTTTCCTTTCTTATTGGGGGCTTGGATTGCTATAGGTGCACTCATTGTTTTGTGTTCTTTCTCAACTGCTGTGCACTCACAGTCTCTATTTTGAATCTGATCTTCTTTAGATTCAGGACTGTTAGTAAGGATAGGATCTACAGTAGTCATAGACTCATCTAATGGTTCATTGACAAGCCTATCAGCAACCTCACTCATTGGATGAATGTATTTGTTGTTGTATGGAGGTGGAGTAGCTCTGTAGCCTATGCCTTCTTTGGGATTAACCTGAGATTTTACCCTATCTTTAAATTGAACTTCCATGAGGTGTTCCAGCTTTTGATTTGCCAATTTGAAGTTACCTAGATCTATATTGACAGATTCTAGTTTCTTATTAGCCTCTAACACCTTTTGTTCAGTCTCTTCTACCTTTTTATTTAGGGATTATATTTTCTTATTTAGCTCCTTTTTCTCCCACTCATGATATGTTCTATCATGTCCCATTTGAATCTCATTATCCTTATAGTCATTGATCTGTTTTTCAAGATCTTCTATGGCTTGCATGTATTCATATCTCCTTTCTTCCATCTTAGCTAGAGTTTTACACATGCTCTCATTATGATCTCTGTACTTTTTAACCATATTTTTGCATGTTTGAGAGCAGAGTTTAGAATTTACCTCAGATGGTAGTTCAGTGGAGGAGACATTTGATGTTTCTGCCATTAGAGCTTGATTTGAAACTCTTCCTCTGTCTGATCACTCCAGTCAAACACATTGTCTTCTTGAGAGACAAGTGCTTGTGATGATGAAGCCTGATTAGTCTGTTGAGGTCTTGATGATTGTTGACTTTAAGACCTGCATTCTCTGGCAAAGTGGCCAAGCTTATGACATTTATAGCACTCAACTTTTGACTTATCAAAAGCTGGTTTGCCTTCTGCTCTGGCTTGAAAGTTAGTCCTGCGAGTTCTTTTAAGAAATCTTTTGGCCCTCATGGTCAGCATTGCATGTTTCCACTTCAGATCCATTTCTTCAAGGTCATCTGGATGAATCTGTTCTAAATCTTCAGTATTGAGAGCAAGCAGTCCATCATTGGCAACAAAAGCCTCATAGTGAGCTTCAGTTGAGTTGCCATCACCACCTGAAAAGGAATCACTGCCATTAGATTTTTCAGATGACAGAAGAGCAGTATTGTGATTATAAGAAAGAGATTTCTTTTTAGTGTCAATCTCAGTCTCAAACACTCTCACACTGTTGTACAGATCATCCAGTTCTATTTCATCAAGAGTGTCTTTAGTTCTCCATTGAGCAGCATAAACTGTCCATTCTTCTCCAAGACATCTGAGAAACTTTCTGTTGACCTCATCTTGATCCAGGCTGACTTTTGCACTTTCCAGTTCACTTATCAGTTTGTTGAACCTGTCAAAAATTTGAGTAAGGTTTTCATTCTTGCCACCAGAAAAGTTCTCATACTGCTGTTTCAAAAGATCCTTTTGATTTCTCTTGGTACTGGCATTACCAGCAAATCTTTTCTCTAAAGCATTCCAAAGAGAATGAGTAGTACAAAACTTTTTGAACTGATGTTGATAAGCATTAGGAATGGCTATTTGTAGAAGTGTAAGAGCTTTCACTTCATTCATTCTAGCCTTTCCTTCAAGTTCAGTTTTTGGAGGAGTTTTGACTGGTGTTCCCTCATCATCAAGTTCTGGATCAACTACAGGAGGAAATTCAACAGCTTCTCATATGGCATAATCAATGAATTGAATATGCTGTTGAATCCTGAGTTTCCACATTTCAAACTCAGTGGGCTTGAGCATAGGCACTTTGAGTCCTTGCCTAGATCCACTGCTGCTATTTTCAAATTCCATTGTAAAAGATTAAAAATTTAAAAGAAAGCTTTCGACTTTGAAAAACAAAGAACGACCTGTGGCTCTGATACCACTTGTCAGGATCTCAACTTAACTACCTAAGATTAACTGAATTGAATTGATCAGAGTGTAAACCAATAATCTTGTATTAAATCAAAGTCTAATTAAGAAGTTAACACTTAATTATTTTGATAAAAGCTTTCAGAATCAATAACAATTAAACACAAGTAATAATCAAAACTGCTTGTATTGCTGAATCAGAATTATTACAATCACCTCTAATCTGTTTGATTAGACGAAGAACACAAATTGTTCTTAGGGTTTTGCAACCTTAGAGGCTTATGAAAACTTAAACAAAAAGCAATTACAAACTTGAATATGCAGAAACTTCTGATACAATAAAAAAACCTATTCTATGTATTTATAATGCTTTCTGATTTTGTTTCCTTGAAGGACTCTGACTTCTCTGATAGTAGATCTGCTGAAATCTTCGTGTAGATATCTTTTCCTAAATATCAGCATTTTCTGTTTATGAAACCGTTGAGCAGCTTGAATCTCTTAGTAGTCTGAGCAGGGCAGCTTGAGTGAAATTACTCTGGCAGCATGAACTTTTACACTAACAGCTCGAGATTCTTCAACTAGCAGCATGAACTTTGTACTTACATAGAAATTCTACTAACAGTATGAGAAGTCTAACTAACAGTTTGAACTACTTAGAATATTTCCCAACAACTTCTCTACATATTGACCAACGTCTCTTTTCAACCCTGGCCACCAGAAATTGGCTTTCAAGTGTTGTACATTTTTCTGCTACCAGGATGAATTCAGAACTTGGATTGGTGCGCTTCTTCAAGAATTACTTCTCGCATGTTCCCGAACTTAGGAACCCAAACTCTGCCATACACACCTTTGAGTCCAGTTCCATCGTCTTGCATTAATGGCAACTGAATTCTGACATCTTCGTTCCTGATATTTTCCTCATTTAGAGCCTGCAGCTGAGCAGCTCTTACATTATCTATGATAGTTGACGTCAGGATTGTAGAAGTCAAGGCATAACAGTACGCCTTGATGTATGCTTTCCTACTTAGGGCATCAGCCACTACGTTGGCTTTCCCTGGATGGTAGAGAATTTCACAGTCGTAATCTTTGATCAACTCCATTGACCTTCTTTGCCTCATATTCAAGTCCTTCTGAATGAATATATACTTCAAACTTTTTTGATCGGTGTAGAGCTGACACTTGGTCCCGTACAAATAGTGTCTTTAAAGCTTGAGAGCGAATGTCACAGCAGTTAACTCCAAGTCGTGAGTGGAGTAATCTTTCTCATGCGGTTTGAGCTGTCTGGAAGCATATGCTATGACATTTCCTCTTTGCATCAGCACTGCTCCCAAACCCATGCCTGATGCATATGTATAGACAACAAAGTCCTCGCTCCTTCAGGCAGGGCTAACACTGGTGCTTCGCTTAGTAACTTCTTCAAGTTGTCAAAGGCCACTTGTTGTTCTTCTTTCCAAAAGAAAATTGCATTCTTGCGAGTAAACTTTGTAAGCGGAACAACAATCTTTGAAAAGTCTTTGATGAATCGGCGGTAATAACCAGCCAATCCTAGAAAACTACGAATCTCGGAGGCGTTGCGAGGTGATTCCCAGTTCTGGATAGCTTCGATCTTTGCAGGATCAACAGCAATCCCAGCACCAGATATCACGTGCCCCAAGAATTGGATCTGAATTGAATATTGAGAATGTTAACAAAAGAGTTTATAACTGAGTACAAGGATCAAGAAATTCGTTTCGAATGTTGAGACGTACCTGCCTCAACCAGAATTCACATTTCGAGAATTTGGCATAAAGTCGCTCTTTGCGCAGCAAGTCTAGTATTTCTCTCAGATGTGTTGCATGATCCTCTTTGGTCTTTGAATAGATGAGAATGTCATCAATGAACACGATGACAGATTTGTCGAGCATTGGCCGGCAGACCCTGTTCATGAGATCCATGAAAGAAGCCGGCGTATACGTAAGACTGAATGGCATTACCAGAAACTCGTAGTGTCCGTAACGAGTTCTGAAAGCCGTCTGTGGAATGTCATCTGAATGTACTTTAAGCTGATGATATCCCGAACGAAGATCAATCTTCGTGAAGTAGCTTGCGCCTTGTAACTGGTCGAAGAGATCATCAATCCGGGGCAATGGGTATTTGTTTTTGATTGTGACTTTGTTGAGTTCACGGTAATCGATGCACATACGCAATGTGCCATCCTTCTTTTTGACAAACAGAACAGGAGCGCCCCAAGGAGATGAACTTGGGAGGATAAAGCCTTTGTCAAGTAGCTCCTGTAACTGCTTCATCATTTCCTGCATTTCTGCAGGGGCTAAACGGTACGGAGCCTTTGCTATTGGAGCAGCTCCAGGAATGAGATCGATACGGAATTCCACTTGACGATCATGTGGCAATCCTGAGATATCTTCTGGAAAGACATCTGGAAACTCAGAAACAACGGGAACGGTGGAAGGAGATTGAATTTCAGCCTTAGCATCGACAACGTAGGCTAAATAAGCTGAACAACCCTTAGCAACGTGCTTTCAGGCTTTCGCGATTGAAATGAGGCATAAGTCGCCTTTGTGTCTTTCACCATAAATACAAATGTCTCGGCCCTCGGGAGTGGTAATATTGATCATTCTTTTCTTGCATACAATCTGGGCCTCATTGTGAACCAACCAATCCATACATACTATAACATCAAATTCCCTGAACTCCATAGGGATCAGATCTATATTGAATATTATATCTTCTACCAATAACATGCAATTCCTATACACTTTGTCTGCTTTAACTAACATGCTGCTAGCAGTCTCTATGTCAAGTACAAATTGCAGTTTTGAAGTAGGCATATTGAATTGACAAGCAAATGATGTGGAGAACGGATGGCTCTGGAATCAAACAATATACGTGCAGGAATGGAATTAACAAAGAACGTACCAGTGACCACCTCCGGGTCATCTTTTTCTTCTTCAGCTGTGATTTGGAATGCCATTCTTGGAGCCCTTTGAGATTGATCCCTGCGAGTAGTGGAAGCTGCAGAAGATCTTGTCGTTGATTGCTGAACACTTTGATCTCGTGGGGGTTTCGGGCAGTCCCTTGCAAAATGGCCAAGTAGGTGGCAGTTGTAGCATGCATCGTCTTTTCGACGACAATGCTCCCAGTGATAGCCCTTCTGCCCACAGCAGAAGCAGTACATATCCTGAGTCTTGCACTCCCCAGAGTGCGCTTTTCTGCATCGCCTGCAGTCTCTCATTTCTGAACTGGCCGAAAAGGCCTTTCCCTTCTTTGGTGATGATGATGGTTGATTGGATTGAGGAGAGAATCGAGATGATCCAGACTCCCACTGCCTTTTTGGCGGCGACGGTTGAACCGATGACAAATCCGGACAATAAAACAATCTGCTCCACATTTCGAGCAGCCTCCAGTAAACCAGCAAAAGTTGTATACTGAACCCCACTCATGGTTCGGCGAATTTCATAGTCTAGACCGGCCTCAAACTGGGCTATCTTTCTCTCTTCTGTGTCAACTTGATGAGGTGCGAACAAGCTTAGTCGGGTGAACTCAACGGCATATTGCGTAACCGTCTTTGTTCCTTGGGTTAGGTTCAGAAACTTCGCCTCAAGTCGTCGCTTCTCGTCGGCCTGACAGTACTGTTGAGAAAACACTTCTTTGAATTCACTCCAGGTCATGTGTGACACTACCTCCATCGTCAACACATGTGTCATTGCATCCCACCACATAACTGCGTCCCTTGCAAACATTGCGGTTGCAAAGCGGACCATGTCCTTTTCAGCGCAGTCGCTGATTCTGAAAGTTCGTTCGGTGGTGGTGATCCACTTCAATGCCATGACAGCATCTCCAGTCCCATCAAAAGTAACAGCCCCGTTACTTTTGAAGTCCTTAAACCTACAACCCCTTGACTTGTTAGAAGACTCAGTGTCTCCTTGTCTTTCCTCTTGATCATCCTGTTGTTGCTCCTTGTTCTTTCTTTTATTCGCTTTACATTTTGCTTCGGCCTCATCTCTGGCCCTTAATTGGTCGGCAAATGACTGAGCCTGCTTAGCCATTCTTTTGGATTGTAGTTCATTGTTTTGTTCCATGAGAGCTTGCATCATTTGCAGCATCTGTTGAGGAGTCATATCGTCTCCTGACATGTTTTGAAATATAACAATTTATATTTAGAACATTTATCAGTAAGTCCTAAGTGTTTACAGTTACCCTTTATTTGTCCCCGTGTGCATGTCAATCCTATCTTAGTTCGGATCATTTCCTAGGAGTCCATTCTAATACCATAACCTAAGTTTGAGTCCAAGTCCTCGCGGACACTTGAAACCTCAAACTAATGCTCTGATACCAAACTGTGAAGTCCTCATAATTTGATAGTATAAATGGAATCACCAGGATCAACAAACAACCCAATGAATAACATAATAATTAAAATTGATACTGAATTCAGATTTAAGCAGTTCCACACTAAAGCAATAAATATAAGTGTCTACAGTGATTAAGTATAACTATTATAACATCATAATTGTTTTGAAAGTATCAAATTCCCAGCACAAAGCTACAAACATCCAAGTACCAATAGCTTCTAGGGTCTCCGGAATATTGAATTGAAATTGCTTAAGTAGATGATCCAGCTACACCTTTGCCTTTGCCTGAAAACATTGTGAGTCAACAGTAAGCTAATTTGCTTAGTGAGATAACAGATTATACAAACAACAAATATTTCTTTACAAGCATAGTGTGTAATTTGGCAGTGAAAGCCCATAGTATGTGTGAAACCATGCATTGCAAGCATGAGGTTGGCAGTTCAAATGCTGATCGGGGATGTGCCGAACCTGACCAGGATAACGAGTGGGATGATCAGTCCCCGACAGTGGCCTGCTGTCAGCCCCAGTCCAGGTTGCATCAGATTGTGAAGTAATGATCATGCAGTGCAAGCATGATGTAAATAGATGCACTTTCAAACGAACGCTGGCTACATGTGTGTTACATGTCAAGTACGAGTGTGCATCATAATAACAAATCATTCATGAGTGCCAATTGATGTATATGAACAATGTGAACATGCCATTGAATATGTGAAACGTGAATGCAAAGACAATAAATGTTCGAATGATAATCTATTACTCACAGTGGTTGGTACAGTGTAATTTGTCTCTGAATCAATGTGTGTTTTGATAACAACACAATGATCTGTCAAGTCAGTGTAATAGTGATTTAATGTCAGTAATTGCTTAAAACTTCAATTCAAAAAATTAAAAGAAATGGCACTGAACTCGGACACATCCGAATTCGGATGGTCCGAAATCCGGATGGTCCGAATTGGGTTTTGGTCCGAAATGGGGTAGGTCCGAAATAGGTTGGGGTCCGAATTAAGTGTTGGTCCGAACTAGGACACTGATCCGAAATGGGGTGGTCCGAAGTCACTGTTGGTCCGAATTGGGGTACGGGTCCGAACTCGGATGGAATCGGACCGAGTTCATCAGGTCCGAGTTCATACTTAGTAAATTTCCAGATTTTCCAGATTTATACTTTTTGACCAATTTTTGCATGTTTGAGTAACTAAAATTGAAGATATGAACTTTATGTACACTTTTTAATTTATAACATAACACTAACATACCAAAATAACCCATTTGTGTCCATTATTCATCATGTCTCGATGAACACACACACACTAAAACACACACTTTATTCTAAATCATACTTAGACTTCGAATTTGATTCTGAAACTAGGTACACTACATTATCAACCCTCGATTTTAACATTGCAACAACAATATGTAACATGCATCAACATTTCGAATCAAAATCCTATGATTCGGTTTATATAAAAACCGAACCAAAAACTTCAAAATTCGCAAGATTGGATGAATCTTACCTCAAATCGTTTGTTGTGTTGCTTATAGTTCCTTCCAAAAAGCTTGATTCCCTATTTGTAGTACTTGAATCCAACAAATTCCGATTTTTGATGATGAAATGGTGGGTTTTTAGAGAGATGAAGAGAGAGAGAGAGAGAGAGAGAGAGATCGAGAGAGTAGAGAGAGAGAGTGTGTGATTTTGAAAATGAAAGACTTCCTTTCTTTTTATTTGTTACTTTGACCTATTTGCACATTACACCCCTCAACTTCGTATTTTCTTATTTAAACCGATATTATGATCGAAATTAGCTTAAATTGATATAATGATCCATTAATACAATAACTGAGTCCTTAAAATTGTAAATTACAAATAATTGAAAAGTAGGGATGTTACATCTTACATAGGGGTCGGATTGTTACCCGAAAAATTTCAAGTCCTATTCTAACTTAACACATACATTAATCGTAAATATAGTTCTTACAATTACAATGATAGAATAGCAATAAGTGTGGGAGTGATCGGGGGTCTCTCCCTGTTCCAGGGCATTGAGGCGTTGTGTCAGCGCCTCGTTGCGCGCCTCGCAGTCGGCCAGTCTCTGATGGAGTTCCTCCAGTCCGTCTTGTTGGATGGTTAGAGTGTGCTGGTTGGCCTAGTAGATATTTGTATTCTGCATCTCTTCACGCCCGATCCTCCAAGTGATCTCCCCGATGTCCTGGTTAAGTAGCCGGATCTGGAGATCGTGTCGGGTGACTCTTGCCACCAGTTGGGGCACTGTCTGGTCTGCGGGCTCCTGGGTGAGTGGTGGGGTCGGTGCGGAGGATGTTCCTCCGACCTCGAACTGGGAGGGGATTCCCTCCTCTCACCTCCATTCTTAGAGTGTATTGGGCATCCAATCCCAGCGGTGGGCATCTACCCGTCGCCGTTGCGGCGGGCTTGGCCGAGGGACAGGAACCGGGATAGACTGCCATTGTGGCATTATTACCCTTTTCCTTGGCGTGAACAACATGAGTGGGCCGTTGGGGTGTGGACGATATGGTTTATGGGATGGGACTTCGGGGTGGTATGGTATATACGGCGGGGCCACCGAAGATGGTGGGTCTTCTCCCGATGGTTCTCCCCATCCGCGGGAGGATTCGTCTTCCTCCATGGATTCCTCCTCAATTGGGTCCTCCTCGGTGAATACCTACGTGTTCAATCGGCTTGTGGGGGTGTACTCATCTTCGGAGTCGGACAAGATGATGATTGTGTTGTTCGACATGTTTCTGTCATCAAGGTCCATCTATAGTGTTTAGTTATTTACAAAATGTTTTCTAAAATTTGTTAGACTTAAGTGTGTAGTTATAGTCTAGGGTACTAATGCAACCTAGTTCACTATAACTATGGCTCTGATACCAATTTGTCACACCCCGTTACCCCGGTTGGCAACTAGGCATGACGTCGCGGAAGCATAGTCATAATCAGTGAACGACCATTATATGGACGTTTTCAAAAATGCATCGATTTAACTTCGAATATAAATATTTTTTTACATAGTCAAAATAAAGATGTAAAATAGTTCGCAAGATACAGAGATTTCAATACATAATTAAAGAAATATTAATAATGTCCAAAAATCTATGAGGTTCTGAAAATATGCGACTTCAAAAGTTAGAAAGCCTTGGAGTACTTCCGATGTAGTGCACGTGCCTTAATTACCTGAAAATACACACTAAAATAGTCAACAAAATTGTTGGTGAGTTCATAGGTTTACACGAAAATATGACTTGTATGGACATCAACAGTTGAGTTTGAATTTATAAAAACATAAATTCCATGTTATGTATTACATAAAACCATCATGCAACCGAAACTTAATTATGAGTTTTCCCTGTGCAGTAATCTCCTCTGTAATACCGTAATGTTAAATATATATGCACCCCTTAGCGAGCAACCTAGGTGGGGGACATTAATCCCGATAGATCTATCCATAATATATTCGCGTTTACATAAAATGTAACTAACGGTCCATGATCTGAGGGCTGATGGGACCACATGTGTAATACATAAAAGAAATGAAGCAGTTTCTATGTCCATATGAAAATGAAGCATGTATTTCTACCCCAAAACATATCCTTAAAAATAGGGGCTATGAAGCCTCACCGTAAGTGAGATGGCAAATATGGGCGTAAAATCGTAGATTTCGTTGTTGACGAGTGATGAAACCGGGTGTGTTTAACCGAGTCCTAAATGATATGAGGGACTTAATAACTCCCATATATATGAAAATATGCATGCATAAGAGTTTTTTATGTTTTAAATCACCCAACTTAACAAGTTCATGAATAAAACCCACTTAAAAACGTCAAGTTTATATATATAATTTTCCAGCTTTTTAAAGGTTTTTTGGCCTAATTTGTGTCTGTTTTTGACCAAGCTCCAGAACGATTTGAGCTTTGGTATTCATAGTCATAAAACTACAATGTACAAAGAAATTTTCAATGTAAGAACGACCATTTTTTGAGGTGTTTAGGTTAGGCAAAAGGCTCGTTAAAAACCCTATATTTGCCATTTTTGAGCTGTTAAACTTCCGGGTTTTCAAATAATATTTTGGGGGTCCAAAACTCCTTATTAAATTATGAAAACCTCCAGCTATTTAGTTAAGACATAGATCTAACTTTTGAGACAAGAATCAACTCATTTCGTTAAGTTTTGAATTAGTTATGATTTTTCAAAATCGATGTAATATTTCTGCCGAAAATCCGGATTTCATAACTTTGAAACAACTTGTGATTCTTGTTGTTTATTCAAAAACCACATGTATAAAAGGATATGAAACACATTTATATAACTTGTTTTCATAATATTCATACTTACATAATGTGTTTATGTATTTATAAACACATTTGAAGACACAAACTTTAAAACAAAACTAGTGATTTATAAACTTGAGTTTTTATTAAACTTGTTGTTGTTGATGATTATATATATTATGCAAGACTTGTATAAACATAAATATAAGTAGTAATGAGTTAGTATTTACTTACTTTGAGGTATTAGAAGAATGAAATCAAGTAGAAGTTGAAATCTTGAAAAGTTGCACCAAGAACACTTGAAATAAACTTGAAGAACAAAAGTTGCAAACTTTTGTTTTGAAGATGGCCTTTTGGCCGATTTTTTTGAGAGAGGAAGAGAAGGATTTTTGCTAGATGCAAGTATGGAAATGAATGGAAATGAGCTCTCTATTTATAGAGAAAAGTTGGTCTTTCAAATGGAGGTGGAGTATAAATCTAGATGAAGTGAAAGAGTATGATGAAAGGAGATATGATTTTGATGGTGTTTGTAGTTGTGTATTATAAAAATGAAAGTCAAACTCTATACTTGTACCTCCTAAAGGCCGGCCACCTAAGCGTGTATTGTATTTTTTTTGTATAAAAGTATTTCAGAATGTATTCTTGTATTTCCCTTTTTATGTAAATTAATAAATACTTATGAATGCATTAGTTTAATGAATTGTTTTAGTCTTGCATAATTAATGTTATAAAAGTTTGTTAATGCATGATTAGTGTCACTAATCTTAATTTGATTATGTACTTAGTTGAATTAATCCATCTAAATCGATCGGATTAATTAATTTGCCGTTTCATCGCACCGATGGAATTGTTTCTAATTGAGATGAATTTCCTTATGAAATTTGTTAATCACATTGATTAATTGTTAATGACCACTGATTAGGTTATAATTTACTAACAACTACTGATTAAGTTATAGTTGCTAACCTGGTTTTGTTGCGGATGTTACAGAAAATATGATCACAGAGATGATAGAGATGCTCGTGAGGAAGGAGATATGATCGTAGAGATTCAATGAGAGATGACATAAGGTTTGATGATGACAGAAAGAGAATAAAGAAAGAAGCCAGATTAAAAAAAATTGTGTTACAAATGTGGAAATCCAGGGCATTATGCTAGAGAGTGTATTATCAAGTACAATAGGGATGTTGGGTACTATGAACGTAAGTTGGAAGTGGTAAGGAGAAGAGCTGAAGCAAAGGCTCTAATTGCTCAAGAAGATTATTGGGTTGACTAAGAATCAGCTGAAGAGGAGGAGGCAGACCGTTTATGTTACATAGCTGAGAGAATTGGGCTTGATGGAGAAGAGTCAGTTTCTAAGGATATAAACGATGAAGACCACCAGTCAGATTGCATGATGGGCAAAGGACAAGAAGAGTCTTCATCTGAGATGAATGAGGTAACTTCCCATACTGATATCATTTTGTGCAATGCTATGATTGACCTGCAAAAACAACTTTCTGTTTTAAAAGAACAAAACCTTAGTGAACAACATAAAGCTAAGGATTTTAAAATAAAGTGGATGAATGAGCATCACTTGTTTTAAAGAACTTCTCTGTGAAAAATCAAAGATTGATGATGCGAATTCTAATCTAAAAAACTGTTTAACAATGTCAAATGAGATTAAGGATTCATTGAAATCTTACCTATTTGATCTTTCAAAACATTATGAGTTGTTGCACAATGAGAACGTTGATAGCAAGGGTAAATTGAAAATGATTGAACAAGAAAGAGTTAATATGTATGTCCGCATTAAAGAGCTTGACGATAAATTCTTAAAACATGGACAAACAGATTAAACCTGAAACGCCTAAATAGACACGTCTTTATAACTCTAAAGAAGACATTCGTTTTGAAAATCTGAAAACTCTTGATAAAGTGTACCTATTCTATATGACTTCAATTACATGAGAGGGGGTTACAAAACTATCTTTCATAAATCATCTGAATATGCTTTGAAGCAAGAGGAAATTATCTCAAAGAATACTCAAACTTATATGTCTTATATGCAGCTGAACAACATTTACTTTTCTAGAGAACCCACTCTAGATGATGACCAAGTTCCAACCTAGTCAGAGGCTGAGTTGAAATCTAAACCGGTGACTCCCATACCTCACTCGTATGTTCCTAGTTCTGTTTTGGAACACAAAATTGTTGCGTATTTGAAATAATCTCAAAAAGAAGCTTCGGAATACCATGATGCTCTTCTTGAGAATGCGGTGAAATATGAGAGCGAAGTAATTAAATATGAAGCTCAAGATATTCATTACACAGGGTTGTACAATGATCTTTTAAATGCTTTCCAAAGCAACATAAACCCAGATTCAAATGGGTGCCAAACATTGTGTTTGTTTAGTTTTGGAGAATGGCTTCTAATCACTCAGTTCAGTACCCATTTCTCATCTAGAAAGTTTTTTGAATAACACTGTTCAGAATACAGTTGGTTGTTATACCACAATACAAAGGCTTTTGTTTGGAACAAATATATAGAGAGAAAACAGTTATAATTGTAAGTATAGGGACTAAATATGTCATTATTAGAAACATTAGTTTAGGAGTATATAAACAAATTCAAAGGGAATTTGTTTATAGACTTTGCCATTTTGTTTCTTGTATTTCATGTAAAGTGAAAATTCAATCTTTCATAAAAGAGAGTTTTAAGATTACTGTTGTGATTCACCTAGATCTTTAATTTACAATTGGTATTAGAGACCAGGGGTGAATCATACTCAAAATCATGCGTGTTTAAATATGAATTTCTTGAATTTTTGACATTTTTTGCGGGAAAAGTCTAAATATATTTCTCGATTGGTTTTTGATAAAAAGAGTGTTCGATCATTGTTTATCATCGGTTGTGACATTTTAAGGCGATTTGAATGATATAAGACTCGATTTCCATCTCCTAACAAACAAATTTTAATTGAAGATTTTCTAATTTTTGAAAAAGTTCATGTTCTTGAGTTTTTGTGCGATTTTAGTTTTTTAATCGAGAATGAACCAAATTGTATTCATTAAAGTTGTTTCTGCTTTAATCACAAGTCTAAGTTGTTATATTTAGGTCAATTCGTGCAAATTTTGGAAAAATCAGTTGATTTGGACTTGATAACCTGTAAAACGATTGAATTTCGAAGTATATTGCAAAAACTTTGATATTCGAAATTCATGCTTTTTATGTTTGAAATTTATACTTAGTCATTCGAAATCGAGTCTTTCATATCCGAGATCCAGTTGAGTTCATTCGAAATTCATTCCTAAGTGTTCGAGATTCATTAATAGTCTTCCTAAATTTACTCTGAATTATTCGAAATTTACTCTGCATCACTCGAATTTCATTACACACTCTTCATTCATCAAGTACCATTCGCGATTCATCTGGTATCATTCGAGATTCGCTCTTAACAACTCGAGACTCACTCTTCATTAATCGAGATTTTCTCTTTACTGATCGAGTTTCATTTTGTGGAATTCAAAATTCATCCTTTACAAATCGAGATTCATTTTTTACTATTTGAAGTTCATCCTTAGTCATCCGAGATTTAAGGCTTTATCATTCAAAATTTACTATATGACCTTTGCTGCTTCTTGAGGCATAACGTTTGACTGGAATATCGTTACAAGGCCTAGCATATGTCAAAATGAAGCTTGAACCAAGATCTACAGTTTTAAAAATTGGTAAAGCTGGTTCGGGCATTTTTCGAGGCCTAATTCGACTCCAGAAGAAAGTTACAGGCATTTTTCTGTAAAGAAGCTGAAAAATCAACGTACAAAAGTCACTACAGAGCTGATTTTCACCAAGTTATCAACCTCATATACATTTTTCATACCTTCAACCTTGGATTTCTATCCTTATGCAATATTCTGATCTTTCATTGGACTATATTTGACATTGTTGACTTGTGTTGAGCATAGTTAACTTTTGTGGACCTCATTTTTGACTTGATTCGATTTATTTTGTAGATATCATCAAAATGTTTCAAGATAACTGGACAACCAAAAACATACAAATTTGAGAACTCAAAGCTACAGTTGATGTTTATCAAAAAAAAAAAAAAAAATACAAGCTTGATCAGGTACTGGTTCTTAAACTTTTAGAAGAGTTATCTTGTGCTGATAATCAAGTTCAAGTGCTGACTGAAGAAAATATTGTAGTTTGAAAGAAATAAAGTTTGATGAATGTGAAATGAAAGTATTGAATTCTGAAAATCAGGTTCTTAAAGTGAAAATATCTGAATTATCAAATGAACTTGAAGATTCTAAACAAGAGAATTTTCAAAATGCAACTTAACTAATATATCTTTTGCCTGAACGATCTGCTTTGTACAAGAAAGTTTAAGATCTTGAAGAGACAATTTCAAAGATAAATTATCATGATCAAAGTTTTGTCTCAAAAAAATCTGAAGAATTTTTTGCTTTTGAAAAGGAGTTTTCATTAACTAAAGAATCATTTGAGAAGGAAAGAAATGAGTTCTTACTTAAAGAACAAGATTTTAAAGCGAAATCTAAAGTGTTTGAAGATGAGATAAATGTGTTCTTAATTAAAGAACAATATTTAAAAACTGATTACCAATCGTTTGATAATGACAGAAATTCATATTTGGTCATATTTGATGAAATAGAAGAACAAATCTTTCAGCTTTCTAAACAATTTAATGTTACCTCTTCTTCAGATGATTCAGAGGTTAAGGATTCTGAACTATGTTTAGAACACAAAGTTGATCATTCTGATTTATCTTCAGAAAGTGAAATAAATTTAGTTTAATCTCCTGAAATTGATTTGTCTTCAGATCTGAAACTTAAATATCTTTTGAATATAAACAAAGACAAAGATAAAGTAATTGAATAACTTCCGGTTAATATTTACCTTGGTGAATCTTCAAAGTCTTAAGTTTTCAAAAGTTTCTGAAAATACTGGTAATTCTTCTAAGAAGTAATCTTCCAAGAAAAGTACCAAGTATTATCAGAAACAGGCTAGCACCGGACATATTTTTAGAAAGAAGAATTTGCATAAATTTGTTCGTTCAGAATCAAGTTTCTTTCATAAATCAGATATTCATTTTTCACATACTAAAATAATTTGCTTTCTAAATTTGAGTCTGAGGTTAAGCAAAGTGTCTGGAAATGGGAACCTAAACCCAAGTTGCAGTGGGTACAAAAACCTGTGTATCAATGGGTACCCAAGAGCACTAACAAGCCTGGATCCAAATCTGTTTGGATACCAAAGACATTTTAATTTTGCAGGAAATGGTTTTTGTACATATCAGTGCAGAACTCGGTCTTAACTCAAATGGTTTCTAGTTAATTTAGATAAGGACCCGGTAGTTAATTTAGATTAGGACCCGGTCTTCTTTGATATGGCTTCTACTCACAACAGAGCAGAACCTGTACTTCATGCAAATGGTTTCCAGATCATTTCAGATTGGAACCCGTGCTAAATAAAATGTCTTTCAGCTACTTCTGACTGAAACCCGAGCTTCCGTAACAAAGGCTTCTAATCACTTCAGATTAGAACCCAATTCTGAAAGATGAATCTTTCTGAAACTCCTACCCTAAATTCAACTTCGATGCTGTATAGGCTTATTTTCAGGGGGAGTTTCGGACGCACTCTGACGATGAATTTTTTTTAACAAAATTGTGTGAAATTTTCACAGAAATATTTTGTGCACACATAAAAAGATTTTTGAGCTGAAAAGAATAATTTTTTAAGGATGTTAATTTATGATTTTCTGAGTGTATCATTGAGATTAATTGATATAATCTCTTTGATTTTTATAATATCATTTATTTTGAGATTCTCTTCGTTAATCTCCCATATATTTAGAATTCTTACAATTCATTCATTCTAAATTCTTTTAAATCATTCATACTGAATTCTCCCATATTCTCCCATGAACTAATTCTCTCATGAAAAATCATATACCAGATTTTACATTTCATTCTGATATATCCCAATTCATCATTCCCTAAATTCGTTTTGAATTTTATCTTCTAATTCATTTGAGAAAATTCTAATCATTTTTTATGTGATAACCCATGAGCTGAAATGCTGAACATTATTTATGCTGGCACCGATTATGCACCAAATTGTGTTATATGCATCTTCTATGGTCTAACCGAAATGGAAGACCTACCCAAGGAGCAAACCATCTGTAGTTTGTGTGGGGTGAGGGTCTTTAGGTCTAATAGTTGAGAAGTGTCAGTTATCACTGGATGCTGAAAGGGTCGAGCAGAGATAAAATGTAAATGAGAGGGTTATGTTGACAGGTGATGGTGGTGCATCAGATCATGCTTTTGGTATAAAGCTGACTAAATTTATATTTGAAATGTAAGCCGGAGGGAGCTTAGTTGAAAAATGCTGAGAGCTGAGAGTTGAGAAAGGATTTGAAGAAAATATAATCCAACCTACACGATGTCCGCTGGGTAACCCACATAATCTATCAAGCCCTAGGTGACTTTATGTTGAAAAAGACGTTATGGACCCAGTGACCCATGCACTTAAACCCACCAACTACTCAGTTATCTCTCAAAAGATTTTTGTTTCAATAATCACTGACATATAACACATTTCTATCGCTATAATCATTGGGATATTATTGATATTGAAACAATGAAGACATTAGCTCCGGTCTCCGACTTCATTTAATGCAAATTGTGTCTAGAGCTATCGAGTCTAACAGTCTGCGTGAGTATAAATTGCTTGTCCAAAGTGACTAAGCCGGAATTAATAAGTGTGATTTTTTCATGATAAAGGATTTCATGATGACTATTTGGAAATCCTACCATTGTTAACATCACGCCAGCGCTGAAAGTAGGTCACATAGATGATGTCTATTATGCAAACATGAACCCTATGTGGTCCTGGACTTCTTAATTTACAAACAAATATGTATCTATTATCTCAAGTCAAGTTGAAAAGCTTTGACTGTGTTGGTATCTGTGAGGAGAGAATATCATTTGAGGGGAGTGATAAATTTGTTCAAAATAGGGGGGAGAGATCATTTATGTAAGAGAGGATATTGTTTTGAGGGGGAGAGTGAGAGAAACTTTGTAATAATTTTGAGTTGTAATTTTTGTTGTATTTCTGCATGTATTCATGTCTACAATTGTAATTTCATTGCATACGTGTCTCTGAAGATTTTGCATGATGTTCATAATTTTTATGATCATCATGAGGGGGAGCAAAGTTGAATTTCAGAGACAACTGCTGAATAGTTTGAAGACAATTATGACAACTGTAGAAGAGTTAAAGATGAAAGATGATATGTTGTTTTTGATTGATCAATGGGGAGAATCAAATTCTATTCATGACTCAAGGGGGAGAGTTTGTTCATAAAAAAAGAGAGGATCAGAAAAGAAGAGATATGAAGATCAACAGGAGACAATGAAGAAGAAATTATATTTGAAGACTCAGGAAAGAGAAGAGAAGAAAAGAGAAATGTTTTGAAGATCAAGTTTTTGAAAAATTTAAGATGTTTACATTGTTTAGATTTACTTTGTAATGTTCCTGCTTTGAACTTTTATTGTAAAATTGCTTTTAACTCTTAGGGGGAGATTGTTAGGAACAAATATATAGAGATGAAAACAATTATAAATGTAAGTATAGGGACTAAATATGCCATTACTATAAACCTTAGTTTACGAGTGTATAAACAAATTATAAGGGAATTTGTTTATAGACTTTGCCATTTTGTTTCTTGTATTTCATGTAAAGTGCAAATTCAATCTTCCAATAAAAGAGAGTTTTGAGATTACTATTGTGATTCACCTAGATCTTTAATTCACACCTTTCAATTAATTCAGCTTGAAACCCATGATTCTTTATATATTCTCATCTTCTCTACTCTCGATTATTGTGCTTATTCTGTGACACACTGAATTTACAGGCAAAATCAATGTGGTACATGGAATCTGGATATTCTAGGTATACGACTGGTCAAAAGGAGTTACTATCTAATTTTGTCACACGACACTGCGGCTCAGTTGCTATGGGGATTTAATTCTAGATAATCTTACCATTTTAAGTGTAGACTATGTTCAGGTATTAAGGCATAATCTCTTTAGCATAGGACAATTTTGTGATAAGGGTCTATAGGTAAACTTCAAGGCCAAGAAAATGCAGTGTGTGGGATAAATATGGTAAAGAAATCCTTTCAGGGCCCCGCAACTCAAAAGGAATCATCAAAGGAATCTTGGCTATGACACAGTAGGAATCTTGGCTATGGCACAGTAGGCTGTCTTAATTGAACTTTGAAACCTAAACAAGTTAGTGTCCAGACATCTGGTGAAAGGACTGCTTAAACTTTACTTCAACAAAGATCATCTCTGTGATCCGTATGAAAAGGGAAAGACGAAGAAATCACCACACAAGCCACAACCTGAACCGTCCACTAAAAGGATTCTCGATCTGATTCATATAGACTTGTGTGGGCCGATGCATACTCAAAGCATCAACGGGAAACGCTTAGGGTTAACGTGCGAGTTAATTTGTAAACTAAAAAGGGATTGAAAGATTGAATTGATAATTTTGAGTGATGATTAGAACTAAGATTAAACCTAAAGCAATGACGTAGCAAACAACGATTAATTAACGAATCACATTTGAAAGATAACCAATCACGAATTCCTTACGGCGTAAGTTATTACTAATTAAGCATAGTTCGATGGTCACATAGACATAACCAATTTTTCAATTATATTACTCATGAGTAGCTTAACCAATAAATCTAGGTATAGCACATGCAATGTTCATTACTTGTCTTAATCCCTAAGCTATGGACTCGACACAAACAATAACATCACTATGAACTATCTTGCTGTTACCAATCAAACAATTCATTCACAATAAAATCAAAAGTACATCATATGTGCATAATCAAGTATCCAATAAACATAAACACATCAATACGAATACAATGTTCAATAAAGTAAAACATAGCCGTAGTTCCTCCGTGAATGATCATGTAGCGCTTAGCTTTCCGTTGCCCGTTCTTGACCGGCAACAACTGTGAATATCATCTCCGGGCTTGTAGATAGTGTAAGGGTGGCCCTCTGGTACTTCATACTTGACTCGTGAATAAACCATAGCAGGGCTGCGCCAACGTTTTTAATAAAAGAGTGTATGTTTTTGAATAGCAGGAGCCCCCTATTTATAGAGGTTGAGGTTTCTAGGGTTTCCAACGTCAAAAAATGTCTCTATGGTTTTTATTCTGCACCCAGGCCTACGCCCCCTGTAATGGGGGTACGCTGGGGTATACGGCAGTCTACGTTGGAACTGCTATCTAGCTCTAAAACTTCTATTTTGTAAGCGTAGGGGGCGTAGCGCTGCGCCCCTACTTCCGTCTCCTGAGCTGATTTTTTTGAGCTGCTTTTAAATGACTTCCTAGCCTTGAAAAACAAATATCGTGTGAAAGTACTAAGGTTACGAAGTGAAAATGCATATATAAGCCTTTAAAATATCGAAAACACACAATAATACAGTCTCATCAAACCTTCCCAACATAACTCTTGATCATCCCCGAACAAGCCTTAGAATCATATCTAACTATGTACCGACTGTATTAGCAGTGTGTTCAATAAGTCCAGATTAAGTCAGCCTTCGCAATAATGCATTAAAATTTTGAATGTAAGCTAAAGAACATTTTCGGTTAAACACATTTTCTTTAAGAATCTATCATGTATCTCACTCTTGGAAATTACACTTCTAGCTCAAGGTTACAAGCTTAAAACATGTGGGTCTTTTGGCCATCTTTTCCCTCTATGCATGTATACGAAAAATATTACTTTTGATTATCATGCTTTAACGATTTTTTTCTAACTCGAGTATTTATCATAGTTTTTCTGGTTGATCCATGTAGCGGGATTTGGGTCAATCGCTCCCAAACCAGATGGTTTTAGGGGATTAGGGATAAATGGTAACCAACTAGGCTACCCTTGAATCTTTTGAGGATAAAAAACATGATTAAGCTCTCCCCCTTATTGCATGAGTTTTCTAAAATCTTTTGACACATTATTTTCATTTAAGCACAAATGTACCTTAACTTACTTGAACTCAACTTACATTAAAATGTAAATCATTACCACGACTCTTAACATAATTCTAGAATTCCGTACTAATACTAAATAATTCCAGGTACATTTATCTACGTGTCATCATTTTCCATGGCCTGATCGGCAAACAAGAACCATTGTGGGAAATTAGAAAGACTGCATTGACTTTAATCATTCATTATCAGCAGGACTCGACAAATGAAAACGAATAATACTCAGTTACTAAAATAAAATTGCAAAATTTTAAAATTCTAACCCAAATAAGCAAACCTAAATAAAACAAAGGAAAAGAGCATATAACGATATTACCTGATCACTGGTAAGGAGGAGGACCAAAGATACTATTGAAAAAACTACCGTATGATCATTGGTCGACAGGATTCGGTGGTGCTGGATAGAGGTACGCCGAAAGCTGCTCTAGAAAATCCTGTTTGTCATGGGCTGGATATCTCTGGTATGTGTCTCTGACCAGGTCATAAGATTGGTATTGAGGCGCAGTGTAATCAGCATAAGACTGGTATGGCATACCAGCCTGAGAATCCTCGTGATGTCGGACTCTCTCCCAATTCTGCTACTAATAGTAGGCATTCTGTAGGTCCCAAAAGGTTTCCCTAGAGTATTGTTCTAAGCTGTAGAGGGGGGGGGGGGTGAATACAACAAATTAAAACTCAACACTCTTTTCTCAATGTTTGTGTATACTATTAACAAGTGTTAATTACAAACAAGCTTGACTGCAGAAAGGTTCAAGCTGAGATGACAGATACAACAGATGTTTCAACTAATCTAAGACACACTCAGACTAGATACAATGAATACACTCACTTAGATGAACTCATTGATTTTACAAGACACAGATGGACAACTTGAATAGGAACACCTTAGACACACGTTGCTGTTCTATTCAAGCAGACTTGCATGCATGGAATAACACACTTCAATGCATGATCTGAATTTCTCACTCTTGATTTCTCACAATCCTTAGAAGCTTCCTTCTATACTCTCACTGAGAATCTCAGTGAAGCTTCTTCATTGGACGATGAGATAGTGGGATGTCTTTCCAAAAAGACAAAACAACTTTTCTGCACATTCTGAAAAAGCAGACTTGTCTTCATGTGGCAGAATCTTTGTCTTTTTCTTTTTGACTCTGTTGCATAAGCCTTTAGCCAAAAGAGGAATGTCAACTTTGCATCTTTCTTCTTTTGTTAAGGCCATTTTGATATAAGAAATGGTCTGTCACCCATTTCAAATATCCTTTTATCTTCATGTAACAGAACAACGTAGACAGGCTTTTGCAGTTTCTGTTTTCCACTTTGTCTTCGACTTGTAAACTGATCTTGTAGCTAAAAAACAATACATGAGGACTTAGAAACATACTCTATAAAGTGTTTAGCCTGTTCATTAAGAACATGTGCTGTTCACAAAGAACAAAACACTTAGAATCTGTCCAAGCTGCTCAACAGAACAGAGCAGCGTAGACAATTTGTGTCCAGCCTGTTCAGCAGACAGAACAGTTTGAACAATCTGCCTTTGTAGCAACGAATGCAACAGGGTAAACAGCTTTGACTCATATTGCAAATCACTTTTCAGGTTTCAATAAGGCATAAACAGGCCTTAAATCATACCTTCAAGTGCATCAAACAGGTTTGATTAAAAATCTCACCCTAAGATGTAGAACAGGTTTGACTGAGGCCTTTTTGTGCCTAACAATCTCCCCCTATTTGCAATAATCAGTCTAAGCTGATTTTATCAATAATCACCATATAGTTTTACAATACATTTTGCTGAAATGAAATTACAACATCAAAGTAAAGTAAAAGATCAGTTTATATATATACTGATTTTTGATTACATAAACAACACATGTTTTTACAAAAGTACAACTAATGTACTAGTGTATATTACAACTGATGTAAAAAATAAAAGTTACAACTAATGTAACATAATACAACTAATGTACATAGAAATTCAACAATTTGGACTGTTGATGATGGGAGCAAATAATGGCAAGCCTGTCCAACAGATGGACAACTTCCATTCTTCACCTACTCAAATAGTAGATGGATCTCAGGACAGTGGTAGTACTCCTTCTTCGAACAACTCTTCAAGCTGCTCTTTGGTTTCATCCAGTTCCTCTATTTCAACTATGAGGAACATGAAACTGGGATGTTGAAGCTCCCATCTTTCATTGAAGCCTCTGAGCTGATCTAAGATGGCTGCTCTCCACTTTGTGGATTGCCTGAAGGAATTTGCAAGTCTGAATGCAACAAGCTATTTGAGACCCACTTTGTGCAGGTCTGATGCTCTTTGGGAGCACTTCTTCTTTGTCAGGGGATTAACAAGAAATACCCCCAGCTCAGGTTCTTCAATCAGCTTGCCATCCTCAAATTCCACTCCTTTAGGCAGGCTGTGGTCTACTCCTTTGATTTCTACTGCAACATCACCTTGTTCAATCATGATCAGGAGTTCCTCCAGCTCTGTATCCTTTCTGTTCCTCTTGGCCTTTATTTTGGGGGTAGACACTGAGATACCCTTACTTTGCTCTTCTGAAATCAGGCCAAGATCTCTCACTCTTTCCATCAACTTTTTGACATATGCCCTGATAGTCTTAGCTGTTTCAGACTTAGACTGGCTCAGGGCAACTGCCAACTCCACCCATTCTCTGTATCCCATCTGAGCAACGTCAGTGTAATCATATGCTTTCAGTTCTGGGCCTGTAGCACCCATTCTGGTTATCTGAATCTTTCACTGTTTGCCTTTTCTTGAAATGGGAACAGCTTTGACAATAGATTCCTTGGCATGTCTTCTGTCAGCAACATCAAAGAACTTTTTCCTTGCCAAATTGTTAAAGTGAATCTGGGCTCTTGCAGAGGATGCTTGCTTGAACTTGGTCACAGAGACCAGAGCACCCTGTTCCCTATCACCTTTCTTTTCAACCGCTGACTCTTTAGCTGCTTCAAGCAATTTTCTTTGCACATCCAAAGAGGGCATTTTAATTTCGCTTGCCTCTTTGAATGCAAAGGATCTGGCAGCTTTGGCTGAGGCTTCTTCCTTTCTTAGTCTTTACAGGGCTTGGAGCTGTTCATCTCTGTACTCATAGTATTTCTCCATAGGAAGACCCATTTCCTTAGCCCTTGCCTTGTCAAACTTTAGCTGGGCTGCTCTTTGGTGGTCAGGGTCTACATTTGCTTTCCTCTTTCCTTTGGCTGTTATAGTTTTAAAAGCTTCAGGAACCTCTTCCTCCTCTTCTTCTTCTTCTTCTTCCAGAATCAGATGCCTCCTTCTGCTTGGCCTGCACCCAGGAATGGAATCCTTCCCCTTAGTTTGTGCAGGGTTTGGAGATCCAGCCTGAGTAGACTGAGCAGCTTCAGTGTGATTGGAGACATCTTAAGTTGGACCTGTTTGTGATGCACCTGCTGCTTGACCAACAGATGCTGATTTCTCCTTAGAAGGAGAAGAGGTTTTCTCCCCCTTAGACTTAAACTTTGAGGCAAATATCTTCTCCCCCTTTGAAGGAGATGGCACAGAGCCTTCAACATGTGGTCTGCCTGGAGAAACAAATTCAGCAGGCTTAGCAGCAGTTTTGGTAGCAGGCTTGGGGCCAACCAGGCTATGCACTAAGAAAGCCAGATTGTCCTTAACCTCTGCAAGCTGGGTAAGGCAGTTCTGAGGAGAGGAGGATTGAGAATAAGCAATTGAGGACAGCTTAGAAAGATTTTCTCTGTCAGAAGCTGTGAACAGCAAACTTTGAAGTTGTGCAAGATGTAGTTCAAGAGAGTCTTGCACATCATCAAGGTTTGCTGACACAGAATTGACAGAGAAACAATGAGAGAGTTTATGCTGGCCAGTGTAGTAGGAAGAGTAGTAGTGCAAGTGGTGAGAAGAGTGGACAGCTGTTGGGATATTGCTGTCATGGAGGACACAGAGTCCTGTCGATTTGAAAGAATAGAGGAGAGTGTAGTGGAGATGTTTTGCAGCTGTGCAGTGAGTGCAAGCAGCTGGGAGGACTGATCAGCTTGGGGAGTGGTTGGAAAGGAATTCTTGAACAGATCAAAGAATCCCTTGAGCTATACAGACACAGAGTCTGAGATTATGGAGGGTAGAGAAGTCATGGAACTTTCCAAAGAGCCAACTTTGTTGGTCTGCAAAGAAAGCTGATCCTTCAAAGGAAGATCTTTGGGGGATGTGGGAGTATGGGTGGATTGTTTGGATTGTGTAGATGGTGAATGAGAATGGGATGAGGATGAGGCAGGTGTTTGAGGATGTGATGGAGAGGGAACGGTTACTTTGGACAAAAGTTCCATAGCCTGGGCAAAAGTAATGTGGCCCAGCTTGGAAGGGTCAATGGTTCCCTCAGCAGTGGCTGTAGCCGCTTCATCAGGAGAAGGGATAGAAAATGGTGGCCTTTCAGATGCTGCTTGTGTTGCAGCACCTTCATCAAAGCCTCGGGTGGTTCCCTCAGCAGCACCTTGGTCTAGAGGTGCCTCATCATGGGGAGATGGGATGTGCATTTTAACATCAGTAGTGGTGAAACCTGCTGATGGAATTTGCATTTGAGGTGCAGCATCACCAGAGGGATGGTCTGTTCCCTGTGGATCATCAGCTAGGGATGTTGGTCCCTCAGCAGCTATTGGGTGTACAACAGTTGTATCATAAGGAGCAGAAGTTGGAGGCTGATCTATTGGATGGTCTAATCCAGCAGGTTTGGCACCTCGTGCAGACTCAGGTTGTGTAGGAGAAGTATGGAGTGGAGACTGTGTGGACTCAGTGTGGAGTGGAGTGAACTCCTGTCTTTCAATATTCTCAGCCTGTTGGGAGGCTGGAATAGTTGATGTGGTAGTCTCCATATGTACAACTGGCTCCTGTTGGGAGGAACCAGAGGGCCTAGGCTGACTCAGGATAGACTGTTGTTGGAGTGAAGCCTGCTCCAAGTGTGCTGAACCTTCTCCCAAAATAGGAGAGGCAGCAGGGTTTGCTTCTTTGTCAACTGACTCCTATTGAGAGGGGTCAGAGGGGCTAGTTTGGTCTGTTGTTTTCTTTTTGGCTAAGGTTTTGCGTCTGTAGGATCTGAGAGATGAGGTGGAGGATTGATGTTGGGGTGAAATGATGAGGGGTTCTGTTTGGACTGGTGGTGAGAATGGGTCAGAAACAGGTGGATTGGCCTGTTCCCTAGTCTCAGGTGCCATGAAGGCACCAGCCACAAAGGCTTCAGGTTCAACATATGAACCAGGGTGAGAAGCCTGCTCCCCCTCAGCCACGATGGCTGATGGAGCAGACTTGGACTTAGCTGTTTTTGCCTTCTTGCTGACAGGCTCAGCTTGAGTCGATTCCAGGGCTCTTTTAACAAATTTAGCCCTGGATTTGGATTTTCCCTTAGGAGCAGTCACTGGATCCACCCTCACAGTAGAGGGTCCTTCCACCATACCAAGCAACCTCCTCATTGGTGTAGATAGAGGAGGCTCATTTGGAAGTACAGGGGTGTAGAAAACTCTATTCCCAATCACTGGAAAAGCTGCAGTACGTAGCATAGGATGAGAGTTGTATAAATGCTCACCACAAACATGCTTGAAAATGAGGCTCAGAAACCGTGGATATCGAACAGCAGCTGAACGTGTTTCCTGCTGCACCAGGTTCCTCAAATTCATGAAAATCCACAGAGCCATGTTCATAGTTGTGCCATCTACGAGCTGTAGGACTATGGGGATCTCATCAAGGCTAAGCTGGTCAAAATAACCAACTTTGCTGCTGAAGCACATCACCACAGAGGCAAACAAGAAGCTGTAAATAGGTGATAAATCCTTCTAGAACAGAGTGGCTCCAATCATAGGTTCTGCTACACCACAAAAGCATAGCAGATTTCCCATCTGATCATTTTCAGGCTGTGGCTGATCATAAGTTTCAGCCACAGGGAGATGAAGAACTACCCTGATAAGACCAATAGTGATCAATGGTCTGAGTCCCATTGAGAATGGTTCCCCTTATGACTTTGGTTGCTGGGTCATAGGCACAGGTGTACCAGAACTCATAGACCATTTCCTGGTACAGGACACCAGGGGTGGCAGTCATGGCGTAATGCAGAGGGTGAACCTTTAGAAACTCCACCATATTCTCATAACCTTTCCCCACATAGTTTTTGGGAATGGTTAGGTTAGCTATGTAGTTTGTGGGTTTCAGTATTAGCATTGTGGTAACAGAAGAATGTTTCTGAACATCTGTACCAACAAATACTGGGAGAAAGGGCTTGTTTCGGTGAGCCATAGTGAGAGTAGTGAGGATATGAGCACAAGACACTTCGTCGAATTTAGGGTTTTTTGGAAGTTATGGAAGCAGTAAGGAAGACGAAGATGGAACAGTAGAGGGTTATTTATAGGTTTTGAATGTGAGTGGGTATGAGAGAGAAAAGTTTGGGCGGTTGATTTGAAAAGTTCTTTAACGAAAAACGGAACGGTTGTCCATGTCAGAACGGTTGTCAGACCACTTGAGCCCTTTTTAGTCACTAACACACGTTAACACACATTATCCGCAGTAATTAACTTAAATAAATACAGAAATTAAATAACTTAATCGTGACGAAAGGTAATTAAAACTGATGGTCTAAGCTGTTGGTCAAACCTGTGATGAGCAGGGTCATCACAAGCTGTTCATTCTTCAAGCTGTTCATTCAACCTGTGCAGCTATGCAAGAAAGGTTGTGTTCAATAGCTGACTAGGTTACAAGACAATGTCTTGTATGACAGATTGAGGAAGTGAGCAGGTTGGAGGTTTGATCAACAGACCAGGTTTGAGGTGAAAACTAATATTGTCAAACCTGTTATACGCTCAAGTTGTTCAAGTTTTCAGAAATTGGCTAAGTGGAGAATATGCATAGCCTGTTCTGCCTAAGCTGTTCTGAGAAACTTGAGCAGTGTGAGACATATAATAACTTAGCACATTTAGGACTCTTAGTCACTTTTATTTAACATGCCCAGCTTGCTTACAAGATGATTAAACCTGTTTTCATCAAGAGGCTTGGTGAAAATGTCTGCAAGCTGTTCATCTGTGGAAATAAAACTTACCTCCACATTACCTTTCTGGATGTGATCCCTAATGAAGTGATGTCTGACCCCTAAATGCTTTGTTCTGGAATGAAATACTGGATTGTTGGAGATAGCTATAGCACTTGTACACTGAATAAGAGTTTTCCTGTATACAATTCCACAGTCTTCAAGCTGATGCTGCATCCGTAGAATCTGCCCACAACAGCTTCCAGCAGCAATATATTCAGCTTCAGCAGTAGAAGTAGAAACTGAGTTCTGTTTCTTGCTACACCAACTTATCAACTTACCACCAAGGAGTTGACACCCACCTGTTATGCTTTTTCTATCTAGCTTGCAGCCTGCAAAATCAGAATCTGAATATCCTGTTAGCTCAAGACTTGAGTCTTTGGGATACCAAAGACCCAAATCTCATGTACCCTTAAGGTATCTGAAGATTCTTTTTATAGCAGCTAGATGTGATCTTTTAGGATCAGCTTGAAACCTAGCACATAAACAGATAGCAAACATAATATCTGGTCTACTAGTAGTTAAATATAGCAAGCTCCCAATCATGCCTCTGTAAGCTGTTACTGAAACAGCTTTGCCACTGGCATCTGCATCTAACTTTACATTGGTTGCCATTGGGGTTTTGATAGGAGAACTTTGATCAAATTTAAACTTTTTCAAAAGATCTAAAGTATACTTTCTTTGATTTATGAAAATTCCATTTGAGGTTTGTTTCACTTGTAATCTTAAAAAGAAAGTAAGTTCTCCCATCATACTCATTTCATATTTAGATTTCATGAGTAGTGAAAAATTCTTGCATAACTGCTCATTAGTAGAACCAAATATTATGTCATCCACATAAATTTGAACAAGCATAATATCAGATTTCACATTCTTTATGAACAGTGTGGTATCCAATTTACCTCTGGAATAATTATTGCTCATAAAGAAAATCAGTTAGAGTGTCATACCAGGCTCTAGGGGCTTGTTTTAGACCATAGAGGGCTTTGTCCAACTTATAGACAAAACCTGGATGATGTTCATTTTCAAAACCCGGAGGCTGCTTGACATAGACTTCTTCTTGCAGCTTACCATTTAAAAATGCACTCTTCACATCCATTTGAAATACCTTCATGCTCTTAAGAGCAGCGTAGGCTAGAAACAAACGAATTGCTTCTAACCTGGCCACAGGAGCAAATGTTTCATCATAGTCAATGCCTTCTTCCTGTCTGTAGCCTTGAGCAACTAGTCTTGCCTTATTTTTAATGACATGACCTTGCTCATCCATCTTGTTCCTGAATACCCATTTGGTGCCAATTATTGTTTTTTCCTTTAGGAGCAGGGACCAGCTTCCATACTTTGTTTCTATCAAACTGATTGAGTTCTTCTTGCATGTCAGTGATCCAATTGGCATCTTTAAGTGCTTCATCCACTTTCTTAGGCTCCATTAGGGACACAAAGCTAGAAAACATACAGAAGTTTCCTAAGCTGTCCCATCTTGTTTGCACCCCTTTGTTGATGTCACCAATTATTTGATCATTTGGGTGATACCTGATCCACTTAGGATCTTGCTTCAATGAGGACTCTCCTGAGTTGTTTGTATCTTCAACAGGTCCTGTTGAGCAGCTCTCAAGATTTTCAGACACACTGATATCTTGAGTCTGTTCACTTGTTGAGCATGACTCTCCATTGTTGAACATATCAGCAGAGGATCCAGGAAAATCAGCATTGATTGGTTCAGGACATGAAGTTGTAATTATGTCAGTACACTTATTCACACAGGGTGTATCAACATAGTCATCATCATGCCCATCATGATTAACAGGTTCCACTCTAAGTGTAGTGGAAGCTTGTGAGTCTTTTTCATCATTGATAGAATGCATAAGATCATCAAAGTTGAACTCTCCTGAAACAGATTCAGGAACAACTTTGGTGGAGACATTCCTAGACTCTTCAAAGGTGACATTGATAGATTCATCTATCACCTTTCTCTTGTTGTTGTAAACTCTGTAGGCTTTGGAGATAGCAGAGTATCCAACAAACACACCTTCATCAGCTTTGGGTTCAAACTTTGCCAGTTGGTCCGTCTGATTCAGAATGAAGCAGGGACATCCAAACACACGGAAATAACTAATGTTTGGCCTCCTCCCTTTGATTAACTCATAGGGAGTCTTTTTGAACCTTTTCACCACCAATGATCTATTTTGGGTAAAGCAGGCAGTATTGACAGCTTCAGCCCAGAATGATGAAGGTAAACCTGATGCACATAGCATGGTTCTAGCAACTTCAATGAGAGTTCTGTTTCTCCTTTCAGCAACTTCATTTTGTTGTGGAGTTCTTACTGCTGAAAAGTTCTGTGAGATCCCTCTTTCTTCACAGAAGTCCTCAAGACTACTGTTTCTGAATTCAGTACCATAATCACTTCTAAGCTGCTTTACTTGAGCAGAGTTCAGCATTTCCATCTTCTTGATAAATCCAATGATTTCTCTAGCAGCCTCTCCTTTGCTCTTCAGAAAGATCACCCATGTAAACCTGGAGAACTCATCAACCATTACTAGAGTGTATCTTCTTCCTCCTAGACTTGGGACACTGACTAGTCCAAACAAGTCCATGTGGATTAAGAAGAGAGGAGTATCAATAGAGAAATTGTGCTTAGATTTAAAAGATGATTTTCTCTGCTTGCCTTTCTCTCAAGCTGTGCAGAGTTTATCCTTAACAACAGTTATAGAAGGCAAACCTGTTACCAACTCTTTCTTACAGAGTTTGTTGATATTCTTGAAGTTCAGGTGTGATAGCCTTTTGTGCCATAACCAGTTCAGGTCTGCGTTGCTTCTTGACATAAAGCAGGTTTCAGTTGTGGGATCAGCAGATTTCATGTCCACAACATATATACCTTTCTGTCGTTGTACACACAGCACAACTTTGCCTTGGGGATCCAATATGTAACCCAGGGGCTCATCAAAGTTAACAATCTAGCCAGCATCACACGGTTGACTTATGCTTACAAGATTATGTTTCAGCCCAGACACATAGGCTACCCTTTTGAATACAGCAGCACCAGCTTGAAGAGTTCCAAATCCTTCTGTGGATCACCGTACATTGTCATCAAATGTGACTTTTGGCCCTTTTTCAGGCCTAAGATCACTCAGCAGGTGCTTGCAACCTGTCATATGTCCTGAGCAGCCACTGTCCAAGTACCATACCTAGGATGGTTGTTTGTCCTGCTGAGTGTCATGAGAAAATATTAGTTGTTTTTAGGGGAACTCATCATAGGGATGAGTTCTCCTACTTCATCAACATTTGTTGATGGATCAGTGATGTTCACACTAATATTTCCTATTTGGATAGAATCAGCTTGGATACTATCCTCATTGACTATGTTACTTCCAACACTGCTCGTTTTTGCAATGATGGAACTAGCAGAGTCAACAGGCCTCATGTCCTCAGTTTCAGGACAGTCTTTGGCCATATGTGTCTTCTTCCTACACTTATAACAATTTCTCTTTTTAGTCTTTATGGAAGAAGAGCCTCCAGAAACCTTTTTCCGAGTTATTTTTGTTGATTCTGTCAGTAGGTTTAGCAAACTTATTACTGTTTTAGATGAATCAACAGTTTGGGTGGAAGGCACAATGACAACAGCTTTGCCTGATTCTTCTTTCCTCTTTTTGGGAGGATAGATATCAAACATAGGAAGTTTTATTGGCCTTTGACCTTCCACAGTTTTGGGAAACTTATTCCCAAATTTCTCAGGTTGAGCAATAGCGTTGCCTTTGCCCTTACTGAGATGTGATGGATGTTGCCTATCAACATAATCACAGCTTTTGGTTTTGAAAGACTAACCTTTATAACCAAATTTCCACTATGATTTAAAAACATATTTGAAACCACAGTAGGTTTACTTTCAACATGAGACTTACCCCTGTTGAAAGCAGGCTGCTTACCTTTTGAAAACTTTTTCTCAAAATGTTTAGCATCAAAAGGATTAACAGGTCTCTTACCATCAGTTTTGGACCCAGAGCCTGTTTTGTCAACAGGTTTAGAGTCCACAGTTGCAGCTTGAACTTGTTATCCCTTCTTTTCCTTGTGTGAGTCAGCAGAGCACTTAGCAGGATGATTTGATGGAGAACACATTCCATCATCAGCTTTTGGAGCTTTTTCACACAAGCTGTCAGTATTTTGAGGCCTGACAAACCTGTTTGTTGAGACTAGCTTCCCATTCACTTTCTGAATGAAAGTGCTAGGAAGCTCACCAAGAGTGGATAAGTCATCTTTCAGATTATTTATCTCAACAATAGAAGCTGCTTTGTCAAGATCCCCCCCAAGATAGGCTTGGATTTGTGCAGGGATTTGTTGACTAATGCAATGGCTGACCTTTTGTGCAGATTGGCACCAAGAGTCAACTATCTTTTGAAGCTTTGCATGTTTTATGTCTGTCTCTCTCTTTTCTTCTAGTAAAATGGAGTTGATGTGTTTTAATTCATCAACCTCATTTTCCAACTTATGGAAACTGTCTAGTTTGCTAGATTTTATGACAAGATCAGTTTTAAGCTTAGAGATTTCAGATAGTAAAACATTGTGCTTCTCAACAGCAGCTTTTAAATAAACAAGCATGTATTCAAACATTTTTACTTTTTCATCAGAACTGTAAGCCATAAAGTTTTGTACCTTGTACGTCATTGTGGGATTCTAGTTCTCTAAGTTGCTGAAGGCTTCAGCTTCAGCCAGGTCTTGTTTGAAATTGCTGGTTGATGGGACGTCAGTGTTGGCCATCAGAAAGTTGTTATCTTCTTCATCTGAAGATGAGTCAGATTCCTCCCAATCACATGTCTCAGCCATGAGTCCCTTTTGCTTGTTGGAAGCCACTGAGTTTTTCAACTTTTTCAGCTTAGCCATGGCCATAAGGTACTTAACCCTGTAGCCATCGTCCCTGTTTCTCTTGAATGGTTTGGATGACTGACCGACAGCTTTAGACACACAGTCTACAGCTTTGTGACCAGTCTTGCCACATTTAAAACACTCAGCCTTAGTTTTATCAAATGCTTTCTTTTTTATGGCATTTGAGTTCCTCTGTAGCATTCTTCCACCAAACCTCTTATTGTTGAACTTCTTGACAAGCATTGCAATCATTTGCTCATCATCAAGTTCAACAAGATCTTAACAGTCTTCCTCTTCAGACATCTCTTCCCTTTCATCATCAGCCTGTTGATCAGGTTGTGTGAACACATCACATACCTGACCAACAGGTTGTCTCACGCTGGCCACCAAGGCAGCACCTCTCTTAGACATTTCCAAGGCATTTCTTTTCTATTGCCTTGACAGCTCATCATTCAGTAGGGATCCATACAAATTTACAAGATCCAAACCTTTGATAGTGCCTGAATTTCTCAAGATAGTAGAAAAATAGTTCCATTCTCCAGGCAGGATGTCCAAGAACTCGTTCACCAGAGTTAAACTGTCCTTTGTGATCCCAACAACTTTAAGATCATTGATAAGAGCAGTGAACCTGGTATAGGTTTTCATGAGAGACTCCTTTGGTTTTGCAAAGAAGAGTTCATACTGTCTGACAAGATTGTTAGTCCCGTTATCCAGTGTGTTTGTGGAACCATCATAGACGGTACACAAAGTATCCCACATCTCCTTTGCAGTCTTCATTTTCTCAACCTCTTTGAACACATCATCAGGAAGAGAAATGACCAGGTAGTTCCTGGCTTTGCATCAAGAGCAACCAGCCTTTTGTCTTCATCAGACCATTGAGCTTTGGCCTTCTCAAAGGTTCTGATCTCAGGGGCAGCTCCTTCAATAGCAGGATTGATAGTAGTAACAGAAGTTGGCACATAGGGACCTTCCATTACTATCTCTGGCAGTTGTACATCCAGATTCTCTAAGTAGAGCATCATTATGCACTTCCAACCAGAGAAGTTTTGATGATTGAATTTGGGGGGTTTGGTCATTGAACCATTGTCATAGTAAGAGGAGGAACTGGCGTTGTCCATGGGAAAGTAGGGAGAATGAGAGATATAGAGTTAACACACACTCTATCTGCTCTGATACCAGTTGTAGGTCCCAAAAGGTTTCTCTAGAGTATTTTTCTAAGCTGTAGAGGGGGGGGGGGGTGAATACATCAAATTAAAACTCAACACTCTTTTCTCAATGTTTGTGTATACTATTAACAAGTGTTAATTAAAAACAAGCTTGACTGGGGAAAGGTTCAAGCTGAGATGACAGATACAACAGATGTTCAACTAATCTAAGACACACTCAGACTAGATACAATGAATACACTCACTTAATAGAACTCACTGATTTTACAAGACACGGATGGACATCTTGAATAGGAACAGCTTAGACACACGTTACTATTCTATTCAAGTTGTTGGTACACCTTGTGTGACGATAGCAGTCTAAGTATAGTTGACATTTGGTGTAAGTCAAATTACGTAATATTGAATATTGGCTAGTGTTTGACATATGTGATTTTGTGTGTTTGATATTTATTGTTTGTATGTTTGAATTTGGTGTAACATATTACAAGAAGTTCAAACATAAAGTTCAAAGATTAATTCAAACATAAGTTAAAACATAGATTCAAATAGAAGTTTGTTTGACATGTGAAATTCGAATTTAGAGTAAATTCGAATTTATCATGAAGGTAAATTCGAATTTGTCAGGTGGACAAATTCGAATGGGCCTTGGGCATGTTTCGAGTTTGTCCTATGACAAACTCGAATTGGTCACTATATTTAGGGATTAACTCGAATAATTATGAGACTTTTGCAGAATTTCGGAGTGTGATTAAGCAAAGGCGATCTCGAGTTTACTAGTAATCAGAGAGTGTTTTCGGAGAGAATCATCGTGTAGGTACGTTCGTTGTTGTTCGTATGACATTGTGGTAGTCTCCGTGTTCCGTGCGTGTGATCTTACGTCAAGCCGCTAACGAGGATTCCACACTCGTTGGTGTGTGTCGCGTCTAGATAGATCCGTGAGTTTAAAGACCTTACAAGTGGTATCAGAGCCTACGGGGTGTTCTTGGTGTTCATAAGCTTACATCCTAGGTTTCTTGACGTTTTTGGACGGTTATTATCACAATTGTTTGAGGTTTTTCAAGCTTAACAAATCAGATTTTGGGAAATACTTTGTTGTAGTTCAAGTGTTTGACCAAAATCAGTATTTTTACTTGTAAAAATATTGATTTAACCTGAAAAACTTGAAAAACTCGACGTATTAGCCGTTTTTCGAATTTGCGGCACTCGAGTTTAGTAAGGGGTTATTAGGGTTTCCAAAAATTTCGAGTTTGACCAAAGTACGCTCCTTTCGAGTTTCCTTAAAGTTTGCTTCGAATTTGGCCAGTTCGAATTTGCTTTGGGTTTCGACTTTAAACTAAAGTTGACTTAGGGTTCTTGAGTTTAGTGGATCTTCGAACTTAGTTGAAGTTTCGAGTTTAGTGGACCATCGAATTTAATTGGGGTTTCGAGATAAGTGGAGTTTCGACTTTGACCTTAATTTCGATTTTAGCTGGATTTAAAACTTATATTCGAATTTAATCCCAAATAGGTTTAAATTTAATTATATTCGAATTTACCTAAATTCGAAAGAATTAATTTAAATTAATTTCGAATTAAATTAATTAAGTTTGAATTCAAATATATTTGAAACAATGTCAAGTCTGCAGAGGTTTATGGAAATGGATCACGAGGTTGGTATGGCGAATTCACCACCAAAGTTGATGAAAATTGAGGATTATTACTGGTGGAAGGATAGGTTTGCCGACTTCGCAAGGTTTAATGATATGCGAATGTGGATCTGTATCGACGAGGGATACATTCCACCTACTGCAGAGGTTGAAGGTCGTCAACGAGTCTTAACATATTCAAAGATGAAAGATGAAGATAAGAAAGTTTATGAGGCCGAAAACCGTGCATTCGCTATCATTAGAATGGCGTTACCTCAGGATATCTTGCACACCTTCCGTAATCAGAAGACAGCAAAAGAGCTGTGGGATGCGTTAGAGAAATAGTGTGAAGGTAACCCGAGGGTTAGAAAGAATCGAATGGAAATGCTCAAGCAGCAGTTTGCAATCTTCAAAGCATTGAAGAACGAAAAGCTGGATGAGACCATCACACGATTCTATCACTTGCTCACTGAGTTAGACAGCCACGACGTGGAGTATAGTGAAACAGAGAAGATTAACAAGCTTCTGGATGCTTTACCGGCCAAATGGGAGATGTATGTGGCCTTAATAAAGCATGATGAAGACAAATACTATACTCTGACTTTAGAGAATGTTGTGGGAACGCTGAGGGCATATCACTTTGAGTTGCTGAAGAAGGAAACGTATTATGACCAAGTTCAAGATCCTGCAATGTACTTCGGGAAATCAAAACCTTCAGTGGCAGCTGAATTGAAGACAGCTACAACTTTCTTTTCAGGAGAAACATCGTCACCGGCTGAAACAGAAGACTCTGTAAGTAGGGCTTTCTTAGGGTTTGCTAGATTAGAAGAAAAGCAGCATCAGGCTACTTCGGCATATACATCTCAAGGATATTCAAAGATGCCTATGAGCGCAAAATCGGCTGAAGACCATCTGAATCTGTTGGCTTCATTCGTGGCCGCATATGGAAATTGCGTTCAGGGCAAAATCAACGATCCTGCACTTTGGGATGAGGATTACGATCAGGTAGACCCTGATGATCTTGAAGAGATGGATCTAAAATGGCAAATGGCCATGGTAACTCAGAGAGTTAAACGGTTCATCAAAAGAACGGGAAGGAATCTGAACGTAAGTAACAATAAGATAGGATCAGAACCAATCGCAAGGGCGATATCTGCCGAGTAGTGTCAGAGACCTAAAGTAGAGAACTACCAGGGACAGTATCAGAATCAACAGGGACAGTATCAGAACCAATCGCAAGGGCGATATCTGCCGAGTAGTTCAACCAGTCAAGCAAATATAGCTGGTCTGTTATCGAATGTCACATCAGACAGACAGCTAGATGGAACTTATGACTGGAGTACATATCCAGAATCGAACGCTAGAGCCTTTATGGCCGAAGTGACTGAGACTGGAAGTGATGGGGCAAAGGAAATCACAGGGGATAGCAGTCAGAATGAAAGCAGTCCGATGTGGGTAGAAAAGTCAGCTGATCAGACAATTTTGGAGTTTGCCGCATAGATGGCCAACATAGAATCAGATCATGCCAAGGTAACTCTAAACTTTTCTCTTTTCCATGATTTATGTATTTTGTGTGCTACATCTAACGATAGGTTAAATTTTAGTACTAGAATCACATCAAACCATATCTGCTCAAAATGAAACGTTAAAATCAGATAATGCTAGCCTAATGGATATAAAGCAAGATCTTAGGGATAAGCTTAAGGCTGATGCACAGGATGTTATAGTTCTAAAGGACAAACTAAGCGAACAGTGTGTTAGATTAGAACTCATGTATGAACATGTTGAGGCATTAACCAGGGAGCTTAAATCCAAAGAAGTATAGCTAGCCGAGTCTAAGGTAAGGGTAGCTGAGGTTAACAGTAAACTTAAAAGTTTAGGAACTCATCTCTTAACCTAGGGAAAATCTTAGATGCACAGCGTCAGTCTAAGAAGCCTGTAGGTCTAGGATATCATGAGAGTCTTCCACCTTTCAACGATAACTATGTACCTCAACCTCAGGAGAAAACTGAGAAATCAGTTGAATCAGAGGAAATACCGGAACCAGTGTCTGAAAGTGCAAAGGAAAATGAAACTAAGGTGACTGCTAATAATATCAAGATTAAGAAAGTTAAATTTGAGCCATCCTCTAGTGATAAACCTGTAGGACAACAAAAAATTGACTTTAATGATCAGGAGGATGAACCAGTCGCTATAGTTGAACCAAAAGAGCCAGACACTAGTGAGACACCTAAGTCAAAGGGCACACACAAAAAGTCAATTGACAAAATGTCTTGCTTTAGTTTTCTCAGAATACCGAGAAAACTGTGCAAGCTGCACCAAAATCTGCTGTGAAACAAATGCATGTGTCAGGTCGACCAAAAGAAGTGATTAGGACTGATTCACCAAATAGAGTCGTTAATCAATCTAGGTCAGGACCGCAACAACACTATAGGAGTACCACACCTAGCAGAGCTTACACTCCAGTTAGGTCACATACCCCTGTAAGACATCAAACACCAGGTAGAGCTCAGGGATATCAGTCCAAAATGCATTATAATCGTAACTATTAAAGAGCTCCACAGCAATGCCTACACAAAGGCCGAGAGTGAACTTAAATCACTCTGCACCACAACAGACTCCAATTCAAAGACCCAAGTCACTTGAAAGGAGATATGGGTATTTGAAAGAGTTTAAGTATGTGGACGAGATAACTACAGGTCCAAACAACCTATTTTCTTTCATGTGCAGGAGATAACTACAGGTCCAAACAACCTATTTTCTTTCATGTGCAGGAGATAACTACAGGTCTAAACAACAAATGGTTCGTCGACAGTGGTTGCTCCAGGCACATGACAGGGGAGAGAAGTCCACTTGCAGACTTCAAGGGAGGGAATCGGGGATTTGTATCATTCGCTGGCAATAAAGGAGGAAATATCACTAGTACTGGAGTGGTCACTAATGGGACTATCAAACTAGATCAAGTTTATCACGTTGATAAACTGGTTCACAATCTCATTAGTGTATCTCAAATCTGTGATAAGAAGAACACAGTACTTTTCAACGATACTGAGGCGTTAGTGCTAAAACCGGGGTTCAAAGTACCTGAAGAGTGGATACTGATGAGGGCTCCAAGGAAGAATGACCTGTACATGCTCGACATGAACAAGCCGGAATCTTCAATGGGACCAATTTGTCTGTTATCTAAAGCTTCAGAGACTGAGTCGGTTTTGTGGCACAGACGCATGGCACACTTGCACCTGAGAAAGATGAACTACATTACGAAAAATGGATTGGTGCAAGGTGTTCCAATGAAGAGTTTTCAGTTCGAGGATAAGTGTCTACCGTGCAAGAAAGGAAAACAACACAAGAAGGCACACAAGTCCAAGACTCAGAACTCCATCGCTGCCACATTCGATTTGTTGCATTTGGACCTCTTCGGACCAATCAACAAAAGGAGTATAGGTGGTAGTTGGTACTGTTTAGTTATTACTGACGATTACTCACGTTTTTCTTGGGTTTTCTTTTTAGGTACAAAGGACGAGACGGTTGCTAAGCTCATCGGGTTCTTAGACCAAGTGGAAAATTCTTACGGAACGAGGGTTAAACGAATTCGAAGTGATAACGGAACAGAGTTTAAAAACACAGTAATTTGTGTATATTGCCTATCAAAGGGCATAGTGCATCAATTTAGTGCACCTTATGAGCCACAACAAAATGGGGTGGCCGAACGGAAAAACAGGACATAGATTGAGGCAGCAAGGACCATGCTATCGGATTCAAAGCTTCCTACCATATTTTGGGAGGAGGCAGTGAATACCGCGTGCCATGTTTTAAACCGGGTTCTTACTGTCAAATCATTGAACAATACCTGTTATGAAGTTTTGATTAAGCGGCCACCAAATTTAACTGGCTTTGAACCTTTTGGGGTACCATGTACTTTAATGAAAACAAAACATCAACCAAAGTTTGGTGAAAAGGCTGACGAAGGATACTTCCTAGGTTATGTGCCGAATTCACCAAATAAAAGGGTTTTTAGTAAATCAAATGGTACAGTAGAGATTGTGTATAACATTGAAGTCACAAGTTATACACATGAACCCCAAACTGGTCCGGAATGGATATTTGATTATGACAAATTGTTTGAGTCATTTAACATTCCTTTGGATGAAAATGCAGGTACTATCGAAAAGGACATGTCGTCATTAAATCTGAATGACGAGGGTCATAGTTTTCCGAGGACCACTTTTCAATCAACATCCGAGCCTACATCAACTGAAGATAGATCTCCAGAAGTTACTGATTCTGAAGTGCCTACAAACGAAAATCAGACAACAAATTCTAACTCTGAAGAAAATGTCCATGAGGAAGAAAATGTGGAGTCTGAAGTCGTTCCCCCGTTAGGAGAGATAGGATCAAATTTGAGAGATAATCTGAGGGTTGACGAGATAGAGACATCTAGGATCAACAAGAATCATCCTATTGAAAGTATCATATGAAGTCCTAATGCTGGTGTGAGGACTAGGAGTAGTTTAAATAACAACACAATGTTGTTGTCGATGATAAATGACTCCGAGGCCTTTCATACTTGCCTCTATTCATGCTTTATCTCGCAAGTAGAGCCGAAAAATGTGCAGATGGCATTAAAAGACAACTCTTGGGTTGAAGCGATGCAGGAAGAATTGTCACAGTTTAGGAAACTAGAAGTGTGGGAGTTAGTTCCGTTACCTCGAGGAGAAATAGCAATAGGAACCAAATGGGTTTTTAAGTGCAAAAGAGATGATCGGGGTATAGTCACTCGCAACAAAGCAAGACTGGTGGTAAAGGGTTTCAACCAAGAAAAAGGAATCGATTACAATGAAGTGTTCGCGCCAGTGGCAAGGTTGGAAGCAATTCGTTTGTTTCTAGCTTTTGCTTCCTTCTTCCTTCAAGGGTTTTAAGGTTTATCAGCTAGATGTTAAGAGTGCTTTCCTTTATGGAAAAATTAAGGAACTGGTATATGTGGAACAGCCGCCCGGGTTTACAGATCCGAAATATCCAGACAGAGTATATCGATTAGATAAGGCTTTGTATGGATTGCATCAAGCACCGAGGGCGTGGTAGGAGACTCTATCCAACCATCTTTTAGAAAACGCGTTTGAAAGAGGGAGAATAGACAGTACATTGTTCGTGAAGCGAAAAGGAGAACACTTCATCTTAGTACAAGTGAACGTGGATGATATCATTTTTGGATCATCAGACGAGCAAATGTGCACTGACTTTGAAAAGGTGATGAAGTCAAAGTTTGAGATGAGTGCAATGGGTGAGTTAAACTTCTTTCTGGGTATGCAAGTGGAACAGAGGAAGGAGGGCATGTTTATTCATCAGACGAAGTATGTCTATGACATCTTAGAGCGCTTCGGGATGGAAGGAACCAAGCTGACAGCTCACTTCAGCACACCGATTCAAGTGAATCACAATATCGGACCGGGTACTGAAAGTGATACCGATGTGGATCCAACATTATATCGGGCCATGATTGGGTCACTTATGTATTTAAATGCTTCTAGACCTGATATAATGTTTGCTGTTTGTATTTGTGCTAGGTTTCTAGCTAATCCGAAAGAGATGCACATGAAAGCTGTGAAGCGGATTCTACGATACCTCAAGTCGAAACCGAAGTTGGGACATTGGTATCACGCGGAGGGCGATCTGGAATTGGAGGCGTTCACGGATTCAGACTACGGAGGATGCAGCTTGACGCGCAAGTCAACAACTGGAGGTTGTCAGTTCCTAGGAGGGAGACTCGTTTCCTGGCAATGCAAGAAACAGACTTCGGTAGCCGTGTCAACGTGCGAGGCCGAATATGTTGCTGCTGGTAGTTGCTGTTCACAGGTTCTGTGGATACAACAACAATTGCGGGATTACGGTTTGACTTATACTCATACTCCTATTAGGATAGATAACCAGTCAACAATTGCCATAACTAATAATCCAGTTAAACATAATAAAACCAAGCACATAGACATAAAACATCATTTTATACGTGATTGTGCTGAAAAGAACTTAATCAAGCTGGTAAAAGTGGCAACAGATGATAATAATGCAGATTTATTTACCAAAGCTTTTGATAAGTCACGTTTTGAGTATTTGATTCAACTAAACGGAATGCGTAATCCAGAGTGAGTTGACCTTAGTAGAGTTTTATTTCTTTTTATAGCAGTAGTCTTTCTTTCTTTTTATAGTAAGTTTAGTAGCTTAGGATAGTTTCCTTTTATAGTAAGTTAGTAGGTTATTTTATTTTCTTACTCTTATTTATGAAAAACAAAAGAAAAAAGAGAGAAAACCATAAAAAGTTAAAAAAAAAAAAAGAGAATATCAGAAAATGAGTTAAGTCTTAGATGCATAGGTTCAAAGTGACTAAAATTAGCACAGTCTTTACAATCTCTAAGTGTCTAACTTTCACACATAATGCACCTAAAAATCTAAGTGTTGTACATTATCCAGTTTGATATGTTGGTAGGCATAATACATTTAGGGAGTCTCAAGGCTAATAAAATATTCAAGAAAAAGTCGAACATGTCACTAACTTAGATGTATGACCAATTGGTCTTAATTTTTATGTTAGAGACATACAGACATTGATTCTAAATGAGGTACGCAAACTTTTTGGGGATGTATAGCAACATCAGATACATCTTAAAGAAATGGAAAGAATAGAAAACTCATACTAAGGTAAGAGTCAAAACAAGTAACTCTGTTGTACGTAAGTACAGACCTGTTGCCTCTGGTTTGACTCGAGTTAGCAAGATAAGTCGCTTTGTTGTACGTCGGTACAGATCTGTCACCGCTGTCTTGCTAGCTTTAAAAATAAACCTTAAGACAGACTAAGACACTTTGTTGTATGTAAATACAAACCTGTGTCCGACGTTTGCCTTTTAAAGAAAGTTTGCAATACCAAAAAGTTATAATCATTGTCTGTACGCCTTGATCATAAAAGTATGTCTAAGTATGAGTCACGTAAGATAATTTCTTGATAAATAAAAAGGGCAAGGGATATTCCGAAGTGTAACATGTTTAAAGAGAAAATAATACCAACAATCGACTAGAAATGTATGTCACGACAAACAATCATAGGAATAAAAAATTCCTAAGTGTGAAAGTTTGAATACTGAAAGTGCGTATTTGACACCGCTATCTGATTGAACCTTTCTTTGACTATACTCGCTAAAAATATTCTGTTAGGGTTTAGTATAGGTTGTAAATTTTAAAATAATGTAGATTAGTCTAAGTTTAATTTTTGTTCACAATTTTAACTTTAATTTATTTTATTCTATTTTATTTTTTATTTTTTACTTCATTTTTTATTTTAAATTTACTTAGGAAAAAGGTCAAGATTACTGAGGTTGCATTCCTAGTTGAATAAAATAAACACTGCGTGAAAATCTTGTGCTTAGGGTAAATGATTTGGCATAGTTTATTCCGTTACACGAAAAAGTTGGAAAAGTTGAAAAAGTTGAATTTAATTCAAAGAGTTTCAAAGTTTTCAAAATTTTCAAGTTAAATTCGAGTTTAAGCCAAAATCGAATATATATTCGAATTTGGCAGGGACTTCGAGTTTGGAAATAAATTCGAAGTAGGTAACAAACTCGAAGGTGGTTAGTATAAATAGGTCAACAGTGACAAGTCATCACCTACCTTCGAATTTGAGTCTTCGAGTTTATTCAGAGAGATTTCGAGTTTAAGCTTCGACTTTGCCGACTTCGAGTTTTTCACTATTCGTCGAGTTTTTGTCCATTTGTGTTCGAGCATGCTAACAAATCTAGGTATAATCAACATTATTATACAAGATTTAGGATGTTTTAGACTCAAATTGAGCCAAAATCAAATGATTTTGAGGTTTTTGTGGTGTGAACTTTGTATTTCAAAATAACAAAGTTTGAACTGGTGAAACATCAAATTAGTGACAAATATCTTTAATTATAACCTATTAGGACTAATGGATGTAATTTTCTAAGTCTAAAATGGTTAAAATCTTGGAGTTTTGTGTTCAACACACCGACATCTTCGAGTTTGTTCATGGCTTCGACTTTGATCGTGACTTCGAGTTTCTCAATAAACTCGAAGAAGCCAATAAACTCGAAATGAGTGTTGTTTCGAATTTGGTATTTGAATTTACCATTAAATTCGAATTATTTGCTTAAAATTTAAATCAAACTTGTAGAAATTCATATGTGTTGGATTTTGTACTTACACAAGTTCAAAATAAAACAAATTTGAATTTAAGCAAGTTTATGTTTATATTGATTATTCTAATGTTTTATACTTTATTATGCAGATATGGCAGATAGAGTTTTTGTTCAAAAGCATAATATGGTCATTTCTCCTGACCGTGAGCTGCCTGAAGCTCAGGCATTCCGCCAAATGGTGGATTTTTTGGCCGCTTCGAGGGTTTCTTATGCCCTGTCGCATAACGTACAGATAGTGATCCCATATGTTCGTGAATTTTGGGACCATCTGCAGGTCTATTTTACTGTTACTCCAACAGTATTGAGGACCAGGATTGCTGGACACCCTCTCGTGTTTTCAGCTGACGTGTTACGCAGAGTGTTGCAGTTGGGTTCTTCAGAGCAAGAAGCTGGGCCGATTGATTTTCCTTTAGCAGTTAGGCAAGCTGCATTCATCAAAATGGGTTATAGCCTGGATGTGGCTAAGTCCTCATATATGAAGAGCGGTTTAATCGGGCAGTGAAGATATCTTGCACATGTTTTCATGGTGTGCTTTGCTCCGAAAAAAGCAGGATTTGATTATATTGTATCGAAGATTCAGTCGGGAATGATCGCGCTGGTCTACAATCAGAGATTCAGCTATTCGGAAACGTTCTTTGTAGAGTTTGTTCATCAGATAACGGCTCCGGCACGAGAAAGATTTTTGTTGTACCCGCGTTTCGTGATGATGTTGATACGACATTTTCTGCCAAATCTGCCACAATTACCTGAGCTTCAAAGTGTTGCTGTAATTGACAAGAGAATATTCGCAGATTGTCAAGCACATAGAGGGGCATTAGCTAGGCCAGTTGAGGCACCACTTTTTGGTGCAGTGATTAATCCGGATTTTCAAGCCCCTGAAGGTGCCAACTGGGCCGGGGAAGTTCAAATTCCACAGCAGCCACAACAGCAACAGCAACAGCCCAGGCCTCAGCAACAAAGGAGGAGGCAAAGACCATCAGTCAGACAGACTCAGGCCACTAGGCCTTCAACAAGCCGGGTGCAAGAGCCAGAAGAAGCTGGTCCTTCTAGTGTAGCTCCCGTCTCTGATCCAAGGGTCGAAACATTGGAAGAAATATGGGCACAGGGGCCGCTTGCAAATGAGGAGATCACATCTGAGCTCGTTGGGAATATATTGGAGCCTCCAACTAGGGAAGAGGATATCTTTAGGGAGATAGAGGAATATGTGCCTGAGGACGCAGGTCAAGTAGTGACAACTTCTGAATCTGAATCAGAAGAAGTAGAAGAGATTGAGGTTGAGGAAGATACAGGAGAACCGTCTATCCAAATACACACATATGGATCTAGAATAATGGTGATAAATCCAGAGGCAGAGAAAAGAAGAGTGTCTCCGGATTCGGATGAGGATGATTCCGATTTTGAGGCTGAGGATCCTACTCCTTTGGTGCCTAGGCATAGGGCCAAAAGACATCGTTTCATGCAGGGAGCTTCATCGGCCTCTGCTTCTGAGCCAGAAATGCCTACCGCTCAGCCATCAGCACAAACATTCATTCCACCACCACCACCACCTGTTCAAACATCCATTCCCTCACCAATCATTCCAACTCCCATCCAATCCATTCCATTCACCTCATCAACCTTTACTGACAATCAACGGTTTTCTGAGCTTAGGAGCAAGGTTGACTTCCAACAAGTCCAAATTTTTCGGTTGACTAAAGCTATCGGCGAGATACAGGCGCATAATGCAAATGTTGACAAAGAGAATGTTGAGTTGAAGAAATTTGTTGGAAAGATTGAAGAAGAGAATCTTGAGCTGAAAACGTTTGTTGCAGATCAAGCTGCAGAAATCCGAACGATGAGGTCCCTTATTGAGCAGTCAATAAAAAATCTAAAAGCTCAGGGGGAGACAAGTTGTAGGGATTCTGAGGAGCAGCGAAGGGGAGATGATGACGATGGCAATGATCCCGATGCACCGAAAGAGAGTGAGCCAGTAGATTTTTCTGCTGCTCAACATGCTGAAATTCAGGGGGAGCCAAGTCAAAGTGGAGTTGAAGGAGGTGAGGCAAGTTCCTCAAAGGTCACGGAGAGCGACATGAATGAAATAATTAAAGATCTAATGAATATTGAGGAAGAGGTATTGGATTTTGACTTTGAGGATGAGTTGGAGGATCTGGAAGAAGGAGAGTTCGTGCCAGAAGACATTGCAGACTGGAAATCTGATGATGAGGTCTTAGTTGATGAAGAAGATTAGGCAAATGAGATCATCGTTCAACAGAATCCTATCACAGATACATATACTACAGCTGAACAGAATTTGATAGACAGTGATGCATTTAAAGATGTTTTTAATGTTGAATCTGAGAGTGAAGAGACTGAAAGGGAACTTACGAATGATGAGAAAAGACAGTTGTGGTTTAGGAAGGAAGAGGAAAGAGCTGAGCTAGCTGTGAAGAAGAAGATAAGATTGCCAAGTCCAGGAAAGTTGTCTGGAGGCATTCTTAGCTAGTTTTTTTGATAGAGAGTTACAACTCTTCGTGCTAAAAAGATGAGATGGGCTGCAATATCTAAAGAGAACGTTGAAAGTATGTAATACTCTGCCCAAATGCGAGGTCAAAGAACTAGCATGGAAGGATTTGGATAAACCTAGGAGATGACCAATACGCTGAAGTGATAGCGCGAATTATAAGAAAAGAAGGTCGATCTGGAAGGTTTGAGAGGATAAAGCCGAGGGAAGGAAAGAGAGTGATGTATGAATCAAGAATAGATCCATTGACTGGAAAACCTTGGATGAAAATGTTCTATAAACCAGTCCGTTGCCTGAAGAAAGTTCCGTTGAGAACAATGCCACAAGATGTTCTTGCGAACTTCAAATGGTGGTACGTTGACAACGAATCAGCAGAGGCAGTCATGGAAGATCATGAGGACAAGGTAATGTTGAAAGTATATGATCCTTTGCATCTTGTTAACCTATCCCAAAGCGACTTGCAGAAGCTTCATGAACAACCTATCTATTACCATGAAGGTTGGAAATCAGAAGGCAAGAAGTATGAAAAGGTAGTCAAGGTGTGTATAGAAAAAGGATTGTATGCACGTAGTATTTTGAATAGAACTTAGTACTTAATCAAAATGTAAATAGTTAGAAGCTATCGTCAAGGGGGAGTCTATTGGTACACCCTCTGTGACGATAGCAGTCTAAGTATAGTTGACATTTTGTGTAAGTCAAATTACGTAATATTGAATATTGGCTAGTGTTTGACATATGTGATTTTGTGTGTTTGATATTTATTGTTTGTATGTTTGAATTAGGTGTAACATATTACAAGAAGTTCAAACATAAAGTTCAAAGATTAATTCAAACATAAGTTAAAACATAGATTGAAATAGAATTTTGTTTGACATGTGAAATTCGAATTTAGAGTAAATTCGAATTTATCATGAAGGTAAATTCGAATTTGTTAGGTGGACAAATTCGAATGGGCCTTGGGCCTGTTTCGAGTTTGTCCTATGACAAACTCGAATTGGTCACTATAATTAGGGATTAACTCGAATAATTATGAGACTTTTGAGAATTTCGGAGCGTGATTAAGCAAAGGCGATCTCGTTTACTAGTAATCAGAGAGTGTTTTCGGAGAGAATCATCGTGTAGGTACGTTCGAGTTGTTCGTATAACATTGTGGTAGTCTCCGTGTTCCGTGCGTGTGATCTTACCGTCAAGCCGCTAACGAGGATTCCGCACTCGTTGGTGTGTGTCGAGTCTAGATAGATCCGTGAGTTTAAAGACCTTACACAAGTAGACTTGCATGCATGGAATAACACACTTCAATGCACGATCTGAGTTTCTCACAATCCTTAGAAGCTTCATTTTATACTCTCACTGAGAATCTCAGTGAAGCTTCTTCATTGGACGATGAGATAGTGGGATGTCTTTCCAAAAAGACAAAACAACTTTTCTGCACATTCTGAAAAAGCAAACTTGTCTTCATGTGGCAAAATCTTTGTCTTTTTCTATTTGACTCTGTTGCATAAGCCTTTAACCAAAAGAGGAATGTCAACTTTGCATCTTTCTTCTTTTGTTAAGGCCATTTTGATATAAGAAATGGTCTGTCACCCATTTCAAATATCCTTTTGTCTTCATGTAACAGAATAACGTAAGCAGGCTTTTGCAGTTTCTGTTTTCCACTTTGTCTTCGACTTGTGAACTGATCTTGTAGCCAAAAAACAATACATGAGGACTTGGAAACATATTCCATAAAGTGTTTAGCCTGTTCACAAAGAACAGGTTCTGTTCACAAAGAACTGAACACTTAGAATCTGTCCAAGCTGCTCAACAGAACAGAGCAGCGTAGACAGTTTATGTTCAGCCTGTTCAGCAGAGAGAACAGTTTGAACAAACTGCCTTTGTTGCAATGAATGCAATAGGGTAAACAGCTTTGACTCATATTGCAAATCACTTTTCAGGTTTCAATAAGGCATAAACAGGCCTTAAATTATACCTTCAAGTGCATCAAACAGGTTTGATTAAAAATCTCCCCCTAAGATGTAGAGCAGGTTTGACTGAGGCCTTTTTGTGCCTAACACATTCTATTATGTCGTAGTTCTCTGTCCTTCATAGATCCGATCCACTCTATCCTTGATATGATCCACCCTATCGTGAACATGAGTTAACCTTTCACTCATGTCATCCAACCGCCGAGTCACGTTTTCACAAAAATCATCATGACTCACCACCAATTCATCTAACCGCCTCATAATGCAGTTAACATCTATATCATAATTACGTCGACCCTGCGAGGTAGATGCTCCTCTGCCCGGCTCCTCATGTTGGGCTACTGCTTCATTTGTTGCTTTCTCCACCCTCTCTCTCCTCTCATATTTAGTATATTCCTCAATATACGACTGATGAGTTTACTTATAGTGTCTTTCAAATCCTTCGCCAACCTCTCTGAATACCAAGGTAGGAAACATTGCCACTTTCAGGTATGTCACCGAGACTGGAGTGGTCAAAAAATCAGGTGCTAATGCACCCATCCGCTCCAAGAAAGTCGAGATCAACCATCCGTGATGGATGACTGTCTTATCCTGAGTGTCTTACATAGCCTAGATATTGTTCATCACTGTCCATGCAAAGGACAATATGGGTCTTTCCTTCAGTAGCGCATACAAGACCGTAACATCTCTGTTTCTGGCCTTTGAGAGATCGATATCTCATGGCAAGATGTTGTTCACGAGAATCTTGTGTAACACCTTGGCACGGGGAGATAAATCTTTCCGGTTGTTGGTCACATAATTTTCTGCCGCCTTTGTGGTTCGGTTGGACACCTTGCATGCTTGCTCAACCCATTCTCCCGTCCATGTTTGATTTGTGAACGCCAACTGAGACTCGGACCTATACTCATATCCACGTTGAGTCGATCCCTCATTTCCCACTCTGGTGTCAATATTGAAAAGTTGCCGTAGTATCCTCGCATCCATAGCTACTTCTCTACCATGAACCGTTCCTACTAGTCTAAACTCAACATATGACCGACCCGTTTCTTTCCTTAAGGTCGACATCCACTCAACCACATCAGCTTGATGAATTTTTGATCCCCTTAACTCCAACACAACTTCCCACCCCAAAAAGTCAAACAAATATGGATTACCATAATCTTCAAATTCCTGCCTCCTTACCCGCTTTTCTACTAATACTCTCCTTGAAAATTTTTTATATAGAATTAAAGTCGACCGCATCTCAAGAGGGTGTTGCAAAAGCAACAAGTTTGGAAACCAGTCAATGGGTGCATCTGAAGTTGAGGTGTTGGTACGTTGGCGAGTTCGACGTGCCATCTACAAAACACCATTCACAATGTGTGAGGAAATAACAATAATCATACCATATATAAACATTATACATCACACACCATTATGTTTAGAATCACTATACACACACACACATAACTATTTACCATATTATGCAAAAAAGAAAAGTTACTCCCTCCGTCCCAAAATAATTGTCCACTTTTACTTTTGAATTATTTCTTTCTCAACTTTGACATTAAATATTTTTCTTTGTGTTATATAATATGTGATGCAAAATATATGAAAGGATTTAGTTTTAAAGGTATTTCCATTGGGTATAATTTTCATCAAGTATTATATAACACAACATTTATATCTTAGGTCAAAGTTGAAAAAGAAAAACTTCAAAAGTCAAAAGTGGACAATTATTTTGGGACAGAGGGAGTATAATTTTTCCAAAACATTTGTCTAACAAAATTTTATAACTATTTAATGCATAAAATTAAATCTCATGACTAGTCACATTAGCTACGTATAATTTTAAAAGCATATATGCATATATGCATATATAGGCAACCAACTTTTATAAATTGAATTCAAACACAAGGATTAATTACGACAAACTGATTCATATGTCATCTAAACATATTCCTCATATCACATTATCCAAGATTAGCATAACCAAACATGTAAATTCACCAAGTTTTGACTCTAAAAGTCAAAATTATTTCAAGAACTCTATGGATGAACATGGAGCTTTCTTGTTTACTTTAACAATAATTTCATGAATACGACATGTAAACCAATTAAAATTACCAACCTTGTCGATTGGTGACTACAAAAATGAATGAAATTTGATTTCCTTCAAAAGCAACTCTACCCACAAATCACCCAAATGGATGAATATGACCAAAAAGATGGCAATTTAAGCCTTGCTCCTTGTTGGTGATGATGGTAGGGGTGATTTAAAGCTTAGATTCGTGAAAGTTGGAGCAAAATCAAGGGTATTTGGGGTAGCTGCACCTTAGCCGTAGGTCAAGAGGGTGTTTAGGGTTTGCAAAGAGAAGGTTGTACTTGACAGGGGCGTAACCCTGCGCCCCCCCCCCCCCCCCCCCCGCGCACCACTCTTCTAAAATTTGATTTCATACTGTTTTTGAGGCGTAAGGTGGCGTAACCCTTTGCCTAGGCTGTCAAAATTTGGTCTAACTTTTTTTTTTTGTGGAGGCTCATTAGAATATATTAAACATTTATTAGAACCTACCCTCCCCAACTTAGACCATTGTGACATTCTTCTCACACTTTTTAAGAGTTGATATTGAACACAATCACATACTTAGTAAAATTCTTTGCTTCTTTGGGATGAATGAAACTAAAGTAAAAAATTAATATTTAGTAAACTAATACACTTGCATAAATAAAAATGTTATCACACCAGAAAAACTAAACACCTATTATGCGAGGCCACAATCTAAACTATCCTCACTTATTTTAGTTCAACTTCTTAGCTAAAAATAAAATAACTCAATCTGACTTCAGACGAACTACAACGCTTTCCAACTTATTGTGATTTACAGTTTCATATCAATCAAATAACAATTTAAGAACAAGAACAATTCAGTAATCAAAACTAACCAAATGATTGAATTCCAAGATGTCGATTACAAGAATGATGAGAAGATCTTCCAAACTGTCAGTAACCGTATTCTCTGAATTCTCTTTTTCAAAAGTGAAAATGTCAGATCTAATACATTGAAAGTCAAACTTACTATATATATACATATTTTTCACAACTATAGAAGATTTACAAAACACACCCTATACTTTGACTTCCATCAATTATAATATATTCTAACAATCTCCCCCTTTGATGGAATGTGCAAAGTCTTTAAATCGTCAGTCCAAGCTTTTGTTCAAACCTTCTTATGCTATTCCGATCCGAGAGCCTCCATTCAATCTTTGAGATGAATTCTACCATCAGTCTTCGGTCATTCACAGATAAGGCTCCTCTCTTTGTCTTTCTCTTCTTATCAGATGCAAGCTTTCCCTTTAAACCACTCATTACTTTGTTCAGTGTATCATCTGAAAATTTGTTAAGCTCGACACTTCTCATAGCCCTTAGCTTCTTGTTTCTGTCTTTTTACATAACAGCTGGATGCTTTACCATGACGACTTGATATTCTTTCAATTCTACAGCAAACTTGATATCTCTGTGTGGAGCTGTCATGTTTATCTTCCTCATTCCTCGTTCAACACCTATCTGCAGATCTTGCACTGACATCAACACCAATTTGGTATGCATGAAGTGAAAAAGTTTCTTAAGTGCAAATCTGTAGTGTTCATTTCTCTTATTTCTGCACAATTCATCAAATAGATCTTCAACGTCAACCAGGTGCATATTGAACATATCCGCTTCTGTGAACGTATAAGTATTTCCATCAGCTCTAGTAACAGTGAATGTCGGATAGAAAATCTTAACAAATCTGTCTTTTTCTATTTTAACAAGATCAACTTTCCTGAACTCACTCTTCACTTTGTCAACTTCTTGTGTCTTATTTCTCAGAAAGCTAGCATAGTTGACCAGATGTGGCATGTTTAGCTCTAAACCCTAAACAACTTAAGGAAGGAACATGGTGCTTGTCTTTTGCAAAATATCCTTTTCTCCGGAATGTCTTCAATATACGGCATTTTGTTCCTTTTCCTTATAAACTCTGCGGATCTTTTAGCTGGAAGCTCAAATTTCTTTACTTTGTTCTTTCGGATCTCATCTTTGTTCAGCAAAGTAAGCATATCTTGAATTTCTCTTTGAACAACCAGTTGTGCTTCAAACCTGAGTCTATGTTGCTTTTGAGACTCATCTGCCAGCACATATTCATTAAAAAATCTTTCCATCACCTCAACCTCATTTAACTGAACTCTTTCTTGACTACCAACATTTTCCATAGGAAACTCTTCAGCTTCTTCCTTAACTTGAACCACAACCTCAGGCTCTTCAACATATTCCTCTCTCTCTTCTTCTACACCTTGAATACTTAACTCTTGATCCTTAACTTGAACATCATCTTCAGAATCATTATATTCCTCCAAATTGTAAATATCAGACTGAATGTTCAAAGGAACTGGAACATCTTCATAAAGAATCAATCCCAGCTCACTTTGTTCACCAGCCGATTCTTTTGTGCCCCCTGCTTCTCTCTCTTTGTCTTCTGCTTCTTTCTCTGGGTACGTTATCATCAAAACCCCAGGTGTGTAGGCTCATCAAGCTTTCTCCTCTTCTCCACCTCATGAGGAGCATCATCGGAGTCCTCATCATGCTCATCATGTTTCCTTTTAGATGAGGAAGCTTGTGCCTTACAAGTTTCTTCAACTGCCGCAACTCTTTCCGACAAATTGCCCAACGCAGTTATCACCGTGCTTTCCAAAATTATCATCCGCTCTCTCATTTCATCAAATTGTTCAAACACGAACTCTTTCAACTCTTCCTTTAATTCATCGATACCTTGATTTGACTCATATTGCTTCATCGATTCTTCTGCAACTGACTTTCCCTTTAAAAACTTGTGAATGTTTGACATCTGTGCCATCACTTCAGACAACTAAGCAGATACATGTGTATTCACCCCGGCAACAGCTGCATTCAACGCTTGATTCAATGTAGATTCAGTAACAAAAGGGGATAGAGTCACCATTGGGTCACTGAGACTTCCAGTTGTCACAACAGTCGAACTTGTGAAAAGCACGTCTGTGTGGGCAGTACTCAGAGATGGCAATGTAGTCGCTCTGACTGGACTTCCACCCTCTTCAAGCGACGGAGCAACAAATGCTTCCGTTGCTGAGGATGTTCCGATGGGAACACGAAGTTCAGCCACACTTACTTCAATAGATGAAGTCGACTCTAGTGTCCTAAGCTGTATAGGATCTATACTCTGTGAATGAATTAATGTCGTACACTCGAGCAGATGTGTACTTATTTCAATATCCATCAAGTCCAAATGACTCTCGGATAGACAATATGGTTCATCCCGGTGCTCAAATGAAACAATCTCCTGTTGAGAGGAGACTGAGTGGATGGTTGGGTGTGCAGTCGTCAGTGGGATACTGACTTCTTCAATGCTAACTCTCATAGGAGCGCTAACAGCAGATGTGGTTATACCCCGGCTTTCTAGGCTTAAGGCATCCCTCACACTCTCTTCTGCAATACTCACTATATCCATCATTACAATTCCTCCCTCATGATGATCACCACCATCAGCACCATCATCATCATCATCATCATCACCTTCACCTTCTTCTTCTTGAATATCCGATAAAGTTCTCTCAGAATCAGATTTCTGAGCCTCTTCCCCACCACCCCTTACAACGTCAGCTCCCTCACTCACTGGTTGGTCACCCTAAACTTCAGCCTCGTGCTGAGGTTTCTCTCGTCCTAAGACTCCCTGGGTAAGAGATCCCGGTTCCTGGGTCTCTATTGGAGCATGATCTATCCTATATAATTTTACATGCTCACTCTCTTGATCTGCGTATTTCAACAACGACTCCGAAATCGGCATGATATTTGCATTTGGAGAATCCGGCACTTCGTGTAAACTCATCATTACATAATCAGGACATCGTTGTGAGTTTGCTCGCTTCGGAATATTCACATTGGCTCTTAGAATTCCTCGGATAAGAATTTGAATGAATCTTTGGAGCGGAACAAACTTCCTTGCTCTATTTGTTGTTTTTGGCCAGTACAACCTCCTTTAAGTCTTCCCAGATGCACTGAGCATAGTCGTAATGCTTATTGAAAGCAATTCCATGAAATATCCGTAGACAGTGAATGCTACATCTGTCGATGCCTGTGTGCTTAGAAGTCATACACCTATTGATGATCCCAAATAGCGTGTACCATTCCCCATTCAATCCATTTCTATGAAATTTGGAGCTCTTTGGTAGTGGCTTTGAGTAGCCCAGGCAAATCAAATCATGAACTAGCTCCTCATCCGACACAAAATCTTCAAAATCAGCCAACTCAGGAAAGTTAACCGTGTCTATTCGTCTTGGAAGAAATAGGTTGTGACGAAATCTGGCAAGAGTGATTTTGGTTTTAAATTGGTCTATGGTTACTTTAAAATGGTGATTGCCATCAGCAGGAACAAATTTGACTGTATGCTAAAATTGTTGTAGGTAGACCTGTGGAATTGAAGGTTTATACTGAAGAAGATAACCAAACGGATGGCCTTTGAGAATATATACTATTATAGGATGACTGACTTTGATAACCTTGGTATCCAAACGATGGTTATAATCTCTGAAAGGTAGGCAATGTTTGGGTTTGATTAATTGGTTATCTGGGATGATAGTTGAAGGTGAGGGTCGTGCAACAGAGGTTGAACGAACAGGTGTAGATACGAGTGTATGATTGGATGATGAATGAGAATCAAATGAATTGGAATTCTGAGACTGAATTGGAGATGCCATTTGAAAACCTGTAAACAAATAAAAATCATGTTAGTCAGAACAGGTAAACAAATGAAAATCCTTCCAGTGTAGAAAAATTGTAACATTTCATCAGAAATTATAAAAACTTGTGATTTTCTGTTTAAGGCATCGGGATTCCAGATAATAATAAACTATTATTGACAGGATTCCAGAGTCAATCGTTCAGAGACCAATGATAGAAAAACACAAATTTATAACAATTTCTTGAAAAAATGTGACATTTTTCTTAAAACATTAAAAATTCAACACTTAGGAAAAATTTTCTTTGAAACTCGAATGAAATTACAACACTCTCGAATGACTCTTTATTGGTCTCGAATAATACATGACCCAACTCGAGTAAGTCGATAAAGCAACTCGAATGAATTGTAGACTGTCTCGAATATATAACTTGGAATAAACTCGAACAGAACATGAAACAACCCGAATAGTTCTTAAAACAACTCAAATAACTCATGAATGTTCTCGAATAAGTCTTGAAGTTTCTCGAATGATCAATTAGTCCAACTCGAATGAAATAAGTGTTAAACTCGAATGAAACATGAGAGTATATGGACCATCTCTATTATGTCTAACACAAAACTCGTATGAAGAAGGAACTTCCTCGATAACAACATTACCACAACTCGAATAAAACATAGGTGTTCTCGGACTATGTATCAATCGAGACTTAAGTTCTGAAATTTTCTAAGTCCAACAAACTAAATCAACTCGAATCACACATAAATTTTCTCGAATAACACTTCAGTCAACTCGATTTATTCTTGATGGTTCTCGATTAACATTGTACTCAACTCGAATGACTCTTGGTCTTTCTCGAGTATCATAGTTCTCAACTCGAATAACTCTAAGGTTTTCTCGAATATCCCTTTGATCGAGAAATTGTTCTAAAATTTATTTTTCAAGTATTTTCACACTGAATTTTCCAAAAATTGATTTCAGGGACCTTTTTATTGATTAAACTCTTATGTCCCACTCGAAAAACAATTTTAAACACTTTTGTTAAAATTGTTTAAGTTGTTAAAAATTCAACTTAAGAGTTTAAGTTGTTAAAAACTTAAAAATTCAACTTAAAAAACAATCGAATAAAAATCAACATTTAAGTTGTTAAAAATTCAAATTTCAGAAAAACTTTGAACTCGAAACTTTTGAATACCAAAATCAAAAAATCTATTTGTGTGATGAAAAATGACTCATGAAATTTCAGATTCATGTTCATGTTTACAATACGAAACTCATCACACATTTAATTTCATTTTCATGAACAAAAGATTATGAATACCATGAACACTCAAATACGAAAAAAAATATACGAAACACAGTTACGTATGTATCCTGAAACAGAAATAAATGTTATAGAAACACAAGGAACAACAAAAAAAAATGTACTCACAATTAGGTGAAAGTATTTCTTGTTTCTGTCGATGAGATTTGGGTTTTTGAGTTTTCTTAATGGTGAAGGAAACTTGAAGAAGAAGATGAAGTCAATAACCGGTTTTTCAGAAAAAAAAAATTTTGAAATTTGAATTTCAAATTTATAGGATAAAATATTCGGCCCATATTAGAAAAGATTTAATCGGCCCAACTTCAACTCACCAAGTATTAACCCAATTATTTAAACCCAATATCTTTTTACCAACAACTCACAAACAAAACAAAAACAAAAAAAAATATTATAGCTAAAACAAAAAATTAAAAGTAAAAAAATAACACACACAAAAAACACAAAAAAAATATTAAACTAAAAAAAATTTAAAAATATTAAAAGGCTCCCCCTTTAAATTCTGAATGCTTCTCCCCCTCAAATGTATATCATATTTCTCAACTCAGCTTCCCCTACAAAATATCAGATAAATTTTATCAGAATTTCTCAAAATCAGATAAATTCATTTTCTGCTCCCCCTACACATGACAATCCAGATCTTGTTAAATTCCAAAAAAAAAAATTTGAACTTTTAAAATTCAAGAATTTAACATCAGATTAATATCAATAAAAAATGAAAATTATAAATTATAAATTGAAACTACTGAATTATTAAATCTTAACGATTCAACATACCTAATTTGTATACCAAAAAATTAAACATTTTTTCATCTAACACTTTGGTAAACAAATCAGCTAGTTGATATTCAGTAGGCACAAAATATAATTCTATATTTCCATTTTCTACATGATCCTTTATAAAATGGTACCGAATGTCAATGTGTTTTGTTTTTGAATGTTGCACCGGATGCAATAGCTATTGCGCTCTGAGAATCACAGTAGATTGGAATTTTCTTTGGTGTAAACCCGTAATCGCGTAGTTGACTCTTCATCCACAACACTTGAGAACAGCAGGAAGATACAGCAATGTATTCTGCTTCAGCTGTAGACAATGAGACGCAATGTTGTTTCTTGAATGACCAGCACACGGGTTTGTCACCTAAGAACTGTACTGCTCCAGACGTACTTTTTCTGTCCATCTTATCACCTGCGTGATCAGCGTCAGAAAAAGCAGTTAGATTAAATGAAGATTCTCTAGGATACCACAAACCAAGGTTTGGAGTTCCTTTGAGATATCTTAAAATTCTTTTCGCAGCTGTTAAATGTGATTCTTTAGGATTCGCCTGATATCTTGCACAGACACATGTAGCAAACACAATATCCGATCTACTAGCTGTTAAGTACATCAATGACCCAATTATACCTCGATAGTGAGTTACATCTACAGGTTTCCCCGAAATGTCCTTATCGAGTTTTGACTTTGAATCCGGAGCCAGGGGAGTTTTCATAGGAGTACTGTTGACCATGTTAAATTTATGTAACATGTCTTGTATATATTTCGACTGATTGATAAAAATACCATCAGCTAATTGTTTAACTTGTAATCCTAAGAAAAAATTTATTTCTCCCATCATGCTCATTTCGAATTTTTGGGACATTAAAAATGCGAATTTCTTACAAAATTCCGGATTTGTAGACCCAAATATTATGTCATCTACATATATTTGTATAACTATGATATCCGGCCCCTGACGTTTTATAAACAGGGTTGTGTCAACTGCACCTTTGTTGAATTCACATTTCAACAAATATGTTGAAAGTGCATCATACCAAGCACGCGGTGCTTGTTTAAGGCCATACAGTGACTTATCTAAAATATATACATGATCAGGTTTCGAAGGATCAGTAAAACCTTCGGGCTGATATGTATATACTTCATCTGTTAGTTCCCCGTTTAAAAGCGCAGTTTTAACATCCATTTGATAAACTGTAAAGTTTTTATGAGCGGCAAAAGCTAAAAACATTCTAATCGCTTCGATTCGTGCAACTGGTGCAAACGTTTCATCGTGGTCAATCCCTTCTTGTTGGCTGTATTCTTTGGCAACGAGACGAGCTTTATTCCGAATGATTACTCCGTGTTCGTCCTTCTTGTTTTTAAAGATCCATTTTGTGACTATAATGGATTTGTCTTTTGGGCGCTCAACAAGTCTCCAGACCTTTAACCGTTCGAACTGATTCAGTTCTTCTTGCATCGCCACAATCCAATCAGCGTCCAGAAGTGCTTCTTTCACATTCTTGGGCTCTATTTTACTTAGAAAGTTTGAAAATAGACACTCATTTATGGTGGCCCTTCTGGTTTGGACTGAAGCGGATGGATCACCAATAATGTTTTCTATTGGGTGATTTCTTGTCCACTTAAAAGTATGCGGAAACGGTTCCATTTGGTCTTGACTGGGATTACGATCTAGATATGTTGGTCGGGGGGTTACTTCAGATGTAGTAGGTGGGATATCTGAGTTAGGAGCCTCTGAATGTTCAGAAGTTAAGGAGGTTTCAGAAGAATTTGGAGGTTCAATGGGTTGTGCAATCTCAGTTGCCAATTGCACATTTGTTGTTGAGGCTTCTTCAGTTTCGTCTGAAACTTGTTGATGAGAAAGATTAGAGACTACGACGGGATCTTCAGTAATCCTGTGAGGCACCAAATTTAGAACATTAGTTTTGGGCTTTTCAAAATAGTCTTCATAAAAATTCTCAAACAATTTATGTAATTCTGAGTGTTCAGCATTTTGTTCAGATGACTCCAATGAAGTCTGCGTTTTAGGTTCGGGTCCTGAACTGGTGTGTTCAGAAGCCATTACCACTCCTTCATCAAATTTGACGTTCACGCTCTTGTTGACTGTCTTGGTTCTCTTGTTGTACACACGGAAGGCAACCGACTCTTTTGAATATCCGATGAATATTCCTTCATCTGCCTTTTGATTAAACTTTCCAAGATTGTCTTGTCGTTTAAAATAAATCATCTGCAACCAAAGACATGGAAAAATTTAATATTAGGTATTCGTTTATTAATCAATTCATACGGAGTCTTTCCGAATCTCTTATTTATGATTGAACGATTCTGTGTGAAACAAGCTGTTGCAACTGCTTCTGCCCATAAGAATAACGGTAAATTTGAATATGCCAGCATCGTCCTAGCTGATTCCACTAGTGTCCGATTTCTTCTTTTAACGACACCGTTTTATTGTGGAGTTCGAGCAGCTGAAAACTGATGTGTAATTCCTACAGAATTCAAAAATGAGTCAAGCGATTTGTTCTTGAATTTTGTTCCGTTATCTGAGCGGATTGATTGAATTGTGAGTTGCAACTTCACTTGTATTTTCCGGATGAAGTCTATGATAATTTCGGTTGCATCCGATTTGGACCTCAGGAAGAAAACCCATGTGTATCGTGGATAGTCATCAACTATCACCAATACATATCGTTTCTTATTAATGCTTTGTACTTTCATTGGTCCACACAAATCCATATGTAGTAATTCCAGTGCTCTCGTGGATGAGTGTTCGGTTTTGGATTTGTGTGAAGCTCTTGTCATTTTTCCTTTTTCACATGCGGCACACAACTGTTCCTTTTGGAATTTGAGAGTTGGCAGCCCTTTAACTAACCCTCCTTTCGCTAGGTTGGTTAATTCATTGAAGTTCAGATGTGAAAGGCGACGATGCCATAGCCATGCTGTTTTAGATGTAGCTTTTGACAGTAAGCAGACATCTTTCTTCAGATTAATCAAGGCTAAATCAATGGAGTACAAATTGGTTTTCCTGTTTCCTGCCAATATTTCCTTTCCTTCTCCGGATCTGATGCTGCACCGATTGGCTTTGAAATTGACTTCTAATCCTTTATCACACAACTGTCCAATACTAAACAAATTATGTCCAAGACCATCAACATGAAAAACTTCATATGTGAGACTCCCGTATCCTCTGATCGGACAAAACTGATCATTTCCAAATCTGAGCGTCCCACAGAACTTTTCTACAAAGTTCGTGAGTATGTCTCTTTGTCCGGCCATATGCTTGGAACATCCGGAGTCAAGATACCAAACATGGTTTACCTATAAGACGAAATAACATATGAGGTACCCACTTGTAGTTGGGTACATTTGTTTTATGTAAATCATGCAAAGTATTATTTGATTTTTCAACAGATATGGCTTTCTGCTTAACAGTTGATGTTGTTTTAGGTACCCACATTTGAACAGTTCGTTTAGGTATCCACTTTTGTACAATTCGTGGTGGAACTGTTTTTGAAATGATTTTCTGTGGAACCTTTTTCTGTTTAGAATATGGGTCCTTTTTCTTTGGTTACCAGACGAGTTTATCAGATTTTACAATCAAAGGTTTACAAGCAGTAGAGTTCAAATCAATTAAGTCTGTTCTAGAGAATTTGATACAATAATTATGAACAAATTTATTATTACAGACAGAGTTTTCAATGTTGCTATTTCTATCTGTAACAATATTATTCTTCACGCGCCACTCTTGTTTTATATTCTTGTTTTTCTGTTCTTTCTTCTTCTTTCTCCAAACTTGTGTTCTCGACCCATTCACAATGATATCTGACATAAAAGAAACATGAGAATTAGTAGACTTAGATACTTGTTTCTTCTGTAAATTTCTCTTACCTTTTGAAGATTGAACTCTGAGTGCAATGGAGTTCTTTGTTGAAGATGATTCATCTTTTTCAAAGCTAGGAGTATTAACAATAACTTTTGTTTTCTCCTTCTTTTGTTGTAAAATTGATGAATTTTCAAATGATTTAATCGAGTCTGAAGAAATTCTTTGCAGAATTTTAACTGGTTCTTTATTATCATCTGATTGTTTGTTATGCAGAGGTTTGACAAATTCATCAATTTTAACAAACATTTCCTCTAAGGAATTAAAGTCAGAGTGCATAAACAGATCAAATTCCTTTTCTGAATTGATAGAATCTAGAGAAGTTGAAGATTGTGGATCAGACAACTTTATGTTTTTAGGCTGATTTTGTAACTTTTTTTCCATAGTTTTTAGTTCATCCTTGAGAGTTAATTCTCTGTCTCAAAATTTTTAATTTTCAATTCTAGATCAGAATTTATTTTTTCTAGAACTGAAGATGGCAGATATAATTTTTGAGATTGAGTAGGTAATACAGACAAATCCTTTTCAGAATATGTTTAAATGTACTCTTCTTTAATATCAGTAATATTACTTGTTTCATTTATTCTGTTATAATCAACAGAATTTTGCATTTTGTCTGATCATAATCTTTTTGTTTCTTCACTAGAGTCTACTTCATCAGATGCTTTCATAAACGCCATTTTCAATCCTAAGTTCATGTATCTGACATCATATAACGTTGGTGAACTAGATATTGCTTTTGTCAGATACTTTGGATTTTCCCAACCAATTCCAGATTTAGAATTATAAAATTTTGTGTCTTTTGGTTGATTTAAATAAATGGTTTGATCTGTTTGCCCTCTTTTTATAAATTCATCTTCCATCTTCTTTATTTTCTCATAAAGTTTAGTTCGTTCTTCAAAAATAGCATGATATTTTACAGAAAAATTTGAAGCTTTTAATTCTGCAATTCTCAGTCTTTCTTGTAAGTCAGATATATTCTGATTAAGATCAAGTATTTTGCTTTGTAGTTCTCTTTCCTTATCTTGTAAATCTGAAACTGCTCGTAAGGCTAATGCTTTATCTTTGGAAAAATCTAAAACTAAGTTATGTTCACTTCGAAGTTTGTTTTCCAAAGAATGAGCATTTTTCTTTTCCGCCTTTAATGATTTTTCAAACTTTTTAAGCATAAAAGCCAAATGAGTTAGTTTCTCTTCTAGCACACAAGATTCGTCAAGATCAGAGTCAGAGTTAGAATGTACCTCCGGTTTGTCTGATCCATCTGATCTGTCTGACTCGGAATCTTCATTATCCTCTACATCAGTTTTTCCAGTTGCCATCAACGCAACTTCTTCTGTCTCTTCCTCGTCAGAATCTTGTCTTTCTTCATCTTCTTCATCAGTTAAACCAACCCATACCTCATCCTCAGCTATCATAGCTAATTCACTCAATTCTGACTCATTGAGAACCTCTGATTTCAGGCAAATATGAGCATCTTCATCCAGAATATCTTCATCTTCAGATAACTGCAACCAGTGGTCATCCTCCGCCATAAGAGCTTTTCCAGATTCTTTTTCTTTGGCTAAGAGAGCCTTTCTCGTATAATAGTCTGAGTTTTTGACTACTGGGAGTCTACATTCCCGGGCATAATGACCTGGTTTTCCACAGTTGTAACATTTTTGTTCTGAATCTTTCTTTGCTGACTTGTCTGATTTTTCATATTTGTCAGTCTTTCTTCCACTGCTCTCTCCAGATTTTTCATATTTGTCATTCTTCTCAATTTTCCTCGAGCCTGTTTTGTAGCGCATCTTATTGTTGGTTGGCTTTCTGTAGAACTTCTTTTGAAAAGCTTTTGTTAGCAGTGCCATCTGCTTTTTCATTTCTTCAATCTCTGAATCTGCAGATGAATCGGAGGATTCTGATTCGGAAGATGTACTGCTGACTACTGCTCTTTTCTCCTTTTTCATTTTATATTTGTACTTTTTTTCTGCCAGTAGAGCCAATGGATCAGCAGTTTCTTTCTCGGCTTTCTTCTTTCCTGATAATTTTCTCAACACAACTTCTTGGTAGTTGTTGAGATTCTCAAATATCATATGAAATTCCATTTCTTCAATATCCTTTGTTTGCTGGATAATCATAGCATATTTCTCCCATTCAGGATTCAGAATGTTTAGGAACTTGACAATTATGTCCAGATTTGACTTTGTCACTCCATTTCGTTTCATTTCACTTACCAAACTCACAAATCTTAGGTAAGTGTTTTCCAGTAGTTCTCCTTCACGGGCTCTGAAACTTTCCAATGTCATTCGGCTATTTCTAGCCCTACTTGTGGCAGCTCTGTCAGATCCCCTCATCAGTTTACACACTTCATCCCATATTGACTTAGCAGCTTTTGTGTTTGAGAGGCATGTGTAAATATCATTGGGGATGGATATCAAAAGTAATTTCCTGGCAGTTTTATCCCCTAGTTTTCTCTTCTTTTGAGTCTCAGTCAGGTTGGTAACCTCGACGGTCCTTGGTGGAATCGGGGGATTACCGGTTGGTACTCCAGGTATTGTTTCCATAAATGTGGTTGGTCCTTCCGTTAAGGATTTCAGCATCTCTTCTAATAGATCATGAAAGCTGATGAATTCTAGAAACCTCTCCCTCCATTGAACGTATTCTCCCCTGTATAGAATTAGGGGTTTGGTTTGTGATCCCATTGCTAGAGCGTCCTTTGACATTTTGACTGATATTTTGGAAACTGTCTGAGATCTGATGAACTTTGATTGAGATTGAAAATGTTGATCAACAGTTGAAATTTGATCAAACTTTGAAACACAGATTAGTACTGAAATGATCAACTGAAATCTACAACACAGTAACTTGTTAGTAGCAATAATCAACTTGAATCAAACACTGAATAAACTTGTTGTTTTGTATAATGAAAAAACTCGAATAATGATTGTATGAAATTCGAATTACTCTTCTGTGAAACTCAAATTAGCTTTCTTTAAAACTCGAATGATAGATGGTGAAACTCGAATTAGACAAAGTGAAACTCGAATGAGTTTAGTATGAAACATGAATGAGTTTAAAATGAAACTCGAAGGAGTTTAGAATGAAACTCGAATGAGCTTAGAATGAAACTCGAATGTGTTTAGAATGAAACTCGAATGAGTTTAGAATGAAACTCGAATGAGTTTAGAATGAAACTCGAATGAATTTAGAAACTTGAGTTTTATAGTTAAACTCGATCAACTCTTATGTGAAACTCGAATTGGTCTTTTGGGAAACTCGAATTGTTCCTTTGAAAAACTCAAATTTGTCTTTTGTGAAACTCGAATAAAATTCAAGCTTTAATAAACTCGAATGAACTTCAAATTTACTTATAAACTTGAATTAAATTCAATTTGACAGTAAACTTGATTGATTTGTGACTTTAACTCGAATCAACAAGGTTGCAACACAATTGATAAATTGTGTAAACTTGAATCACCTTTATATCCAACTCGATTGACACAGGTTGTTAACTCGATTGACACAGTTTGTCAACTCGATTGACACTATTGTCAACTCGATTGACACTGTTGTCAACTCGAATTTCACAAGTATTCAACTCGAATGACACATAAGATATGTGTATTTCGAGTTTCTTAATTTTTCAGACTTTTCAAGTCTGAAATTCAAATTAATTCGAAAAATTTGCCTATTTTCACTCAAATTGAAATCGAAGGTGAGGATTTTGATTACAAACACTTTTTGTGAAACACTTTTGTCCAAAAATAGATCTAGAATGGACTTTTTCAATAGAACAGTAGTCGACTTTTTGTTTTTCAAAATTTGACAAAAATGCCTAGATCTTTTTCTGTGTTTTGTGAATCAATTCAAGTTTATAGTCAATTGAATCGACTATTGATCCTTTACCTTCGATCCAATTTTCACTGTATTTGATCAACAGATTAAAAAACCCTTGGTGATTTTAGGGTTTTTCGGAAAAAAATGCTCAAGAACAATTTCGTAAAAAAATTCAATCTCAGATTCAACTTTTCACCCCGGAAGCCCTGATACCAAATGTGATTTACAGTTTCATATCAATCAAATAACAATTTAAGAACAAGAACAATTCAGTAATCAAAACTAACCAAATGATTGAATTCCAAGATGTCGATTACAAGAATGATGAGAAGATCTTCCAAACTGTCAGTAACCGTATTCTCTGAATTCTCTTTTTCAAAAGTGAAAATGTCAGATCTAATACATTGAAAGTCAAACTTACTATATATATACATATTTTTCACAACTATAGAAGATTTATAAAACACACCCGATACTTTGACTTCCATCAATTATAATATAATCTAACACTTATCAACTGTCGCTTGCAAATTTTCCAACCAACCAGACTGAGCTTCAAACAGCTGACCCTACATCTTATGATCTGATTGTGGTGCCTCTATATCATCACGCAACGCCTTATTTGTGTTGACCAGGCCTCCTATAATCTCTCGTAAGATCTCCATCTGTGTCCCAAGTAACTACAAAGTTGGCACCTTCTTTTCTGGTTTCTGATCCTCTTCATCGAATTTCATCTTAGATTTTCCTTTGTGATTGCTTGTTGCTCATCGGGATATTTCAGCTTAATGAATGGGATTGTTGTAACTGTGGCAGACTTAGGACAACGAATTTTGAATCCCACAACGGTCTTCTCGGAAAATAGTCCTGCCCATTTGGGTTGAGATATTTTGATGGTAATTCTTTTGGAACTGCATGTACATCCACAAATAACTCCGTTAACATTCTGAAATGCGGATACTCCTTACCTTGGCCCATCACGTTTGTAACATCCTCAAATTTGATATAGTAATTAAACCGCAAATTATACACTCAACTAATGAATTGATAATTTATTTATGTTAATCAATATTTAAAGATTGAAATTTTATCATTCAAGAAAATATGTGTTAATGTTAAATATGTGTTAATATAGAAGATTTACAAAACATACTTTGCTATAATATCTTCAAATTTAAATTATTACTTATAACCCATTTAAAATTTCAAATGAATTATATCTTTATGGTTGGTTATGAGTAAAATTAGAGAATTTGTCACAAGCTTTAACTACTTGTACCATGCATTAAAAGTCTTGTAATTTGGCAGTTCGTAGGAATGTGTACAAGATACCAAGCCTTGTGTGCAAGCTCTTAAAGCTGTCCACAAATGTTAGGGGTTTCAATTGTGAAGAGTGCAACTAATTAGGTGACAAATGATGATGAAATGAAGATAAGGGGGTTAATTGCAACTAATGGACCCATTTAAGGGTTTACAATCCCCCAATCGTGGGTTTGCTTCTCCCCTTCATTTCTTGGCTTTGAAGATTTCCCCTGCATATTTCACACACACATAAAGGTTCCTTTAGGGCTGGAATTTGTTGAGCCCAATTAGCTAAGAAGATTGAAGAGGTTGCCAAAATCAAACACAATAAATCTATGGTGAGCAACTAATATCCATCACTTGTTTGTAATTTAGCTTTCCTTCCATTTTCTATAATCCTTAAACTGATAAGGAATGAAAAAGATTGTTATATTCAGAGTTTAATTGTAATTAGTAAAATAGTTGGATGGCTTCTGGAGTTTTAACTAGTTTCTTTTATGCAAATCATTTAAAGAATTTGTACATATAGAATTTAGAGGATTTAATGATGTTAGATGTTAAATAATGTTTATATATGTTAGTACGTATCAAATATATCATAAAATGAAGCTTGGAGGTGTTTTAGTGTCTTAAAAACGGGCTTGGAACGAAAAAGATACGAGCAGGGCATTGGAAATGGCATTTCTGGGCTGCTGTACTAGGTGACTCGGCAAGTCCCTAGAGTCACTCGGCGAGTGGGTGTCAATTTTAGTATAATTTCGTTTCGAGTGAGTTTTGACTCGGCGAGTCGCTTCCCTGACTCGTCAAGTCGAGCCCCTGTACACCAAAAACACTTGGTTTAATCCGTATAATGATACTATAACATATTGGGACCATCCTATACTTATATAACATTTAAATTAACCTTAAACAATGCCCAAGAGTCGTCAAAACTCAATAAGAGACGTATCGGTGTCGTAAATTCGAAAACTTAAACCGAAAATGCTTAAACACTTCAAATGACTTCCAAACCATATGATATACTATTACAAGATAATGAGTACCTTGAATATCATCAATTGATAGGTTTGGAGCTGAAAGAAGTACCGGTTTTCGGTTCGGGGCGTTAAGTGGCTTATTGGCCATATTGAGCATTAAAGGCTGTTACAGCCTATTGTACAGTGAGTTTTAGTATTGATATTTGTGTTGCATACATATTTGCATGTTCTTTTAAATATGGCATTATGCATATCTACTAAGTACCATTTTATATGGCATCCTGCGCTAGTTGGCAGTTTATTAACAGATCATGGCGTATGGCAAGAAAACCTTACTTGATACCTCCGGTTATATACTTTGACTTTCATGTTATACTTGATGATCATTCCTTCTTCAAATATATCATACTTATGCTTCACATGATTACACTTGATTACCCCATTTTGAGTTATGCTCATTTATCATTGGCCTCACTGGATATCCAGGTTATCAATATTATTATCAAGCGCCTTACTTTGTGTTTGTGCGTATAAATTCCTACCATCACATGAGCTTGTGGGTAGGTGGCCGGACTTTGGGCACCGGTTGGAGTTGCACCGCTAGACATGGATGCCGGTTTGTTGGCAATGGCAGGTTAGCGAGTTATGCATCGCAACCTATGCAAATTAATGGGCTATGCCCACACCATTTTATTAAAAGATATTGCAGTTGTCATTTCATAATCGTTTTCAATACTTTTACATGTTGTATGTTTTGCATTCCATATCAATCTAGTAACTCACTTAGCAAATTTGATTTGCTTACCCCTCACTTTTATATACCTCAGGTGATGTTAGTAAAGGCAAGATGATTGCCGGCTCTGAAGCCTTAACTTCGGCAAAGCTATTTTTATACACTTGGGTGGTAATTGGGTAGTTGTCTACCATCATGTTTGATATATATATATATATATATATATATATATATATATATATATATATATATATATATATAAAGACATGTAATGTCTTTTGGGTTGATGATAGATATTGTAATCTAGTAAAAGTATGTTATAAATTCACCTTATGTTTCAAGTAATGGTTTGTAAGTAAACAGGGATATTGACTCCCTGTGAATGAGTCATGCCCGATTTTCTTTAAAAACCATGTTAATTATGATTAATCTACTGTAACCCCATTAATGATTATATTATGTTGATATGGGTGTTTCAACGTTGCATTCCCATAGGTTCTCCATGATGATGTATCCTAATGACAATGTCAGATTTCCAGTCATGAGAGCATATATCAAGACAATTTCTTGTGGTCGAATAGTAGTTGTGTCATGGTTGCGCGGAATTAAATTAAATACTACCACCTTTCACAGATGCTTAGCTAATGGGCACATGTGTCCTCTAAAATAACCAGTATAAGTTTGTGCTTCATCGAGTGTCATACTGAACACAGTAGCCAATATTCTGATCCAACGCTTACCCGAATCTTTTATATTTCGATCCATACCACCCTGAAGATCTAAAGATGACTAGAACTCTATAGAACATGACACTTGCGTGTCAATTTCAAATTTCTCACATACGATGTTCCTGGAGATTGTCACCTTCTTACTTCCCATAATTCCAGTCAACTCAAAAGCGTACTCCTCCCACTTATTTTTTCTTTGCATAGTAGTGAACCATTGCTGAATCAGACTCGAATGGATATATTCCCACTGAATAGCTCCAGTCCATTACTGCCTCTCGAAGCACCTTTGGATCTCAAACCACTCAAAGTCAGACTCTTTCAAAGTACGCTCCATGTAGAAACGAGGTGGTCAACCGTTGTTGGTGTTCGGTGGAATAACCAAGAATTACGCACTTAGCGGGATCTCAAAGAGGATGGATTCAGGCTGATGAACTCACATACGTGGGGTACAAGTGAAAAGGGTGTTTGTTCCATGACCTCTATTGGCTTGACATCTATAACATGAATTATGATGAAAAGTGGCTATTTCTTGGCGGTCGACTAGGGTTTACTATATGGATAATGCATGAATTTTACAAACCCTTTTTCTAGTGGATATCTGAATCTCCTACTTGTCACCAACAATGTGAGCCAATTCTAACCCTAATTGTGCATGTACTTATTTTGGAAAAAAAAAAACTTAAAATTAAGGCGACCCCCCCCCCCCCCTTTAGGTTTTTGAAAAGATTTTCATGAATGCTTCAAAAACCTTAAATAAAACTTGTGGTAAATATCCATTAATGGAAGTTACCATCAACTTGGAAAAGCTAGGGTTTTAATAATTTTGTAAAGATTTGTGCATGATAGTTCTAATAATGCATGCAATTATACCTAACCCTTTAACAAAGTTAATGCAAGCCTAAAGTTACCTATATGCAAGAATCATGTTTTCTACCTAAAAACTTATGTAGAATGAACTATAAATAATGGTGAGAGTATACATTGATGATTTGTGAGAAACCCTATGAAAATTCTGAAGATTTGACATGAAAAGGCGTTATTTGCAAGGGTTAGGATTTGGGATCGAAAATCGCCGCACCGAATCGCCGAATTCGAGAGTTATTTCGTCTGAAACGTAAGGTTTCGTTTGAATAAGCAATTCTGTACCACCAGGCGTAGGCCTGGGCATAGACCTGCGCCCGTTTCTACGGACTGGGCCTCCAGATTTTTAATTATTTGGAGCGCATCTGGGCCCCTGATCCCATTTCTCAACTTTCAGAATTTTTGGACAAACTTTTCCCAACTTTGGCTAATAAAGTGGGTTAAATAAATTACTGTGCGGGCCAAAAAATTCTAATTTTTGGTGTGATATTTTCTATAGTAAACTTAAGTCTTGAAACTACTAAGATTGGGCTGGAAATCCTCCCCAACTTAGCATGTCCAACAAGCTGTTAACACCCTCGATATCTCGAGTGGACGAGTGTTGTCTCGTGAGGGTTTCCAGAAACACCCCCACAAAGTTTTCTAGGTTACCTCCTAGGAAGCATTATCGTCTTTAGCCAAACGTACGACTCCTAGGCTAGCCTAACTATGTTCGGGTTCCTCTTACCTAATTAGTTTAGAGACTAGCATGTTATTGGTGGCCCATAGAACGTATAGCTTTAACCTATGTCCATTTACTTTAAGTGGCATGCCACCTTATAGGTCCTTAATTTCTACCGCACCGTGTGGGTAGAACTTCGTTACTATATATGGACCTGTCCATTTACTTTTTAATTTACCTGGGAATACTATGAGTCTTGCCTTAAATAACCAAACTTTATTCTCTTTGATAAATGTTTTGTTTCTCAGCATTCTATTGTGAAAAGCCTTCATTTTTTCTTTATAAATTTTTACACTCTCATAGGCTTTTCTACGTATCTCCTTCATCTTCATTAGTTGGAATTTTCTATCGACACCGACATCATGCAAATTGAAGTTAGTGTTCATTATTGCCCATATAGCTTGGTGTTCCAATTCAACAGGGAGATGACACAACTTACCATATACAAGTCGATATGGGGACATACCAATGGGTGTTTTATAATGCAGTCTGGTATGCCCATTGAGCATCCTCTAGCTTCTGTGACCAGTCCTTTCGCTAGTTTACGGATGATAAGGCTTGTCAATTCTATGAGTGACTCCATTAATGTTTAAGGAGCCTTGTAAAATGTTGATTCCTGAAGTGTGACCCTCTATCACTAATTATTTCCCTCGTAATTTCTTGGCGTGCGAAGGTTTTCGTTTCACGAATTTGCATACCACTCTCTTATCATTAGTTCTGGTAGATTCTGCTTCCACCCATTTGAAAACATAGTCCGCTACGACTAATATATATTCGTGTCTGAACGACTTAGGTAAGGGACCCATAAAGTCAATCCCCCAGACATCAAATATCTCAACAATTAGTATTGGAGTCATGGGCATTTCATCCCTTTTTGCGGTGCCACCTACTTGCTGACATCTAGTGTATGCTTTGACAAATTCATATGCATCCTTGAATGTTGTGGGCCAGAAAAACCCACATTGTAATATTCGGTGGCCGGTTTTTTTTTTTTTGCGCTGAAATGGCCACCACATGCATATGCATGGCAATGCCTCAAAATGTCTTCATGCTCTGAGTCATGGACACATCGTCTTGTAATTTGATCTGCACCTATTTTGAACAAATCAGACTCATCCAAAAGATATTGCTTTTCCTGAGCATAGAAGTAATTCTGTTGATGGGCAGTCCAATGCTCTGGCAACCTTCCAGATACAAAATAGTTAACTAGATTTGCGAACTATGGTCGTTTGGAAGTTGCGAATAATTTCTCATAAGGGAAGGAGTCCTTAATGTGGTCAGTTAAATCCAATGGGAGGAGTGGGAGCCTACATAGGTGGTCAGCAACAACATTCTCGGTGCCTTTCTTGTCCCTCATCTTTAAATCGAATTCTTGCAATAGAAGGATCCACGGAATTAATCGAGGTATGACAAACTTATGTGCTAACAAATGACTTAAGGCACTGTGGTTAGAGTACACGACTACTTTTGCCTCCTAAATATATGATCTGAATTTATGTAGGGAAAATACTACGGCTAGCAAATCTTTCTCCGTAGTGGTGTAGTTCATTTGTGCCTCATTGAAGGTTTAAATTACGTAATAAATGACCATAGATTTCTTTTCAACTCTCTGACCAAGCACAACACCTACTGCATAGTTACTGACGTCACACTTGATTTCAAAGGTTTGAGACCAATCTGGAGATTGCAGTATTGGTGCTTCTATTAACTTCGCTTTCAATTTCTCAAATGCTTGCATGCATGCTTCATCGAAGTTATATGCTATGTCTTTTGCCAAGATATTGCATAACGACCTTGAGGTTGCACTAAAATCCGTCATAAATCACCGATAAAAGCCATGATGACCTAAAAAGGATCTCACTCCTTTAACATTGGTGTTGGGGGTGGAAATGATGATATCAATTGGACCTTTGGTTTGTCCACTTCCATGTCCTTCTCGGACACAATGTGTCCCAGGACCACCCCTTCCTTAACCATGAAGTGGCTATTTTTCCAACTTAAAACTATGCTGGTTTTAGTGCATCTCTTTAGGACCTTTTCTAGATGTCCTAGACATTCTTCAAATGACTTGTCACAACTTGAAAAGTCATCCATGAAAACTTCAAGTGAACCACACACCATATCTGAAAGGATAGCCATCGTACATCACTGAAATGTGGCGGGTGCATTAGATAGTCCAAAAGGCATCCTTCGGGTTGTAAAGGTTCCATGCAGACATGTCAATGTTGTTTTATCTTGATCTTCTAGATGGATTGGGATTTGGTTACATCCAGAGTAGCCATCTAGGAAACAGTAAAACTTCTGTCCTGCTAATGTTTACACTATTTGATCAATATATGGAAGTGGAAAATCATCCTTAGATGTAACAGTGTTTAGTTTCTTGTAATCTATGCATACTCTCCATCCAGTTACAGGGCGGGTAGTGATATTTCCTCCTTCTTCTGTGTCTATCACTGTGATTCCAAATTTCTTAGGCACAGTTTGGGTTGGACTGACCCATTAACTATCCATTATTGGATACATTATTCCAGCATCAACCACTTCAACACTTCTTTCTTCATCACTTCCCTCAAATTGGGATTTAGCCTTCTTTGTGCATCTCTTACTGGTTTAGCTTCTGGATCAATATTGATTCTTTGTAAAGATAAGATATGACTGATTCCTTTCAAGTCTACTATAGTCCATCCTACTGCTTCTTTATACATTACTAACACTTGCAGCAGAGCTTTTTCCTATGCATTGGTCAAATCTGATGAAACAATTACTGGGAAAGTGTCATTCTGACCCAGGAAGGCATACTTCAAATAAACAGACAAGGTTTTTAACTCTAGAAAAGGTGATTGTTCTATCGAAGGCCTTGCAGATTGAGGCATGTCAATTGGTAGCTTTTCAGTCTTATGGGTCCACGATGGTTTTTTTAGATTTCAATGTCGATTCCATGACTGCCTCAAGCTCATTGCATTGTTCGGAGTTTATCAAACCAGTATCATGTTTAACAAAGAATAGTTCAGTGTGGTCTTTGGCATTGATTAGTGACCCGTGTTGCAGCACAAGCTCATCCACCACATCTACACATGTACCATTCTGAATCAATTGAAGTAGCGGTAGAAGCATTGAACACATTTAGTCAGAACTTACGATTCCCAAAGGCTAGATTTAGAGTCCTCGTTCTATAGTTAATTTGGGCATATATTATGGCTAAGAACGGTTTGCCTAAAATAATTGCTGGTTGATTTTTTCCGAAAGAACTCTCTGTGTCTAAGACTAAGAAGTCAAACGGATAGTAAAAATCTTCTACTTTTACTATAACATCCGATAAGATACCCCTTGGACTTTTTGTCGACCGATCTGCCAGCTGTAGAATAATATCAGTGGTTTCTCACTCACCTAGATCATGTTGATCAAACAAATTTCTAGGTAAAATGTTTACACTTGCTCCAAGGTCGAGCAATGCCTTTTTAATTTGCACATTGCCAATTGTCACTGGTATCAAAGGTGATCCAGGATCTTTCAGCTTTTGTGGCAAGGAACTAGAAATCACTGCACTCACCTGCTTAGTTAAATTGATTTACTTGGGAATTGAGACCTTAAACTTTCTTTTCTGCGTGCAAAGACCTTTTAGAAAATTGGCATAATAAGTTACTTTTTGAATATCCTTAATCAATGAGATATTGATCTTGAGTTGATTGAATAAGTCCCACAAATCCTCGGTTGCGGGCCTCTCTTGCCATACAGAGAAGATATCAGATTTGCTAATGCAGCAGGGTAAGGAGAAGGAGCTGTGGTGTCCTAATCCTTAACCGCCTCCCCAACTTTGGGAGTTGGGATATCTGCCTTGATTGGTTCCTTGAAAGTGACTTTCTTAGTACCTTCCTTCTTCTTAGGATCCGATGTCTCTTCAAACACGACCTCTGTGTCGGTTTCATTTTCTATTTCTTGTTTCCTCGGCATCTTGATCTTATTATCTACGTTTTTACCATTTCTCAGGATGTACACCTTAGAAACTTCATTAACTTCATGCTTTTTTCTTTGTCGTGTGCGTGCGAAGGGTTTGGAACAGTGTTACTCGAAAGCTTCCCCTCCTGTCTTTGTTGTGAGCGATTCAACTATCTCACCCATTTGGCGACTCAGCATCTCCATGGTCTTAGTGTTAATAGCCGATTGTTGCTTCATGAATTCTGCAAACTCCGAAAATTGTGACAAACTCATATTAGTTTCCACATGAAAGTGAGGTTGATCCCATGGATTATACATATAATATCGTTCATCCTTAGCAGCAGAAGTTGAACCATATTGATATTCTCATCGTGGTGGTTCACACTTTGGTTTTAGATTGATGATCGGTAGATTGATCATTTTTCCATCAAAAATTAGGATGATTTTTCTCCATCCTGGATTATAAGTTTCCAAAAGTGGATTATCCCTCTCTTGATGAGCTCTAAAACCATATGCTACATTATCATATTCTTTAGTGGATTGCACTTGAGGACATGCTTCAGAATGATGAGATGGATCTCCACATACTACCCAGTTAACTGATGCACTAGGGTTTTGGCTCAAACCCTTCATCAACTGATCCATCTTCTGTCCGAGTTCTAAAAATTCATATTTCATTTAATGTTTCCAGGAATTATCATTACCAATCACCTGAACTCTGATACTATTCTCAGAACCGGCTTGAACCTTGAGACCTTTACCAAGTTGATTCAGTAATTCCCAAACCTCATCATCCTCTTTAGCTAAGAATGTGGTACTTGTAGTGGCAATAATAATGTTTTGACTTTCTTGACTCACACCATCGAAGAAATTTTTGATGAGCATCCATTTTGGAACTTCAGGGTGTGGATAAGCTCTTAGCAATTCGTTCATTTGATCAAATGCCTCATAGAATTGTTCAACAGGTTTTTGTTTAAAACCGGTGATCTCGTTTCGTTTCTCATTGGTTTTACTTATGCGGTAATACTCATTGTGAAATTCGCGCTTCGTTTGATCCCAGGTTATGATGTTATTGGTGGGTAGCGACACAAACCAATTCTTGGCTTTTTCTTTTAATGAAAAAGGAAACAAACGAAGTTGTAAACCATCAGTGGTTATACCTGGAACATGATTAGCTTTACAAATATTTATGAATATGGCTAAATGCTCGTGAAGGTTCTTCACTAGGCATACCTCTAAAGATAGGAAGAATTTGTAATAATTGAGGTCGAACTTCGGGTTCGTTATCATTTTCTGAATATTGAACAGGTGAAAGGTCGGCCATATCACCAGGGCGATAATGTGACTCGACGGTCCTTCTCACTGGTTCACCCATTTCAAGAGGCTCTGGTGCTTCGACTTCGAAACTTTAGGCTAGACTTGGCTCCCTGAAAGTTGGAACTTCTTCCTCTTCTTGGTTATTTTCTTCCTCTGAGCACCTAAGATGACTTCTTGAACTCTCCGTAGTTGCTCCTTGTTGTTTCTGCACCTTAGCGGCTTTCCGATTGGGACTTAGCTACCCTTTCGATCTCAGATTTGAATCGTAATGGTGATACTCTACCCGAACGGCGTGTGTGCATAAACTACGAAGGAACTTACTAAACTAATAGTTTTTGGTGGTAAGAGTAGTGTGACTATAATCCCCTTATTGAGATTTATAATTTTTAGTTGGTTTTTAATAGAAATGGATATACAGAAATAATAATAAAAAACAAAGTACTAAATTAAACTAAAGCAAAACTAACTAGCCCTAACAAAGCACAACCGCTCCCCCGCAACAGCGCCAAAATCTGACGAGCCGTCATTGTAGCTGTCAGAAATAAACCTAACTACCTACTAGTGTAGGGAAGTAATGGTCTAATCCACAGGGAGCTTGGAGGTCTATTAGGGTTAACGTGTGAGTTAATTTGTAAACTAAAAATCAATTAAAAGATTGAATTGATTGTTTTGAGTGATTATTAAAACTAAGATTAAACCTAAAGCAATGGCATAGCAAACAACGATTAATTAACGAATCAAATTGGAATAATAACCATTCACAGATTATCTACGTCGCAAGTTATTACTAATTGAGCATAGTTTGATGGTCACATAGACATAACCAATTTCAAAATTATATTACTCATGAATAGCTTAACCAATAAATCTAGGTGTAGCACATTGAATGTTAATTACCTGTCCTAATCCCTAAGCTATGGACTCGGCACAAACAATAACATCACTATGAACTATCTTGCGTATACGAATCAAACCATTCATCCACAATAAAATCACAAGTAGATCATTTGTTCATAATCAAGTATCCAATAACATAAACACCTCAATATGAATACAATGTTCGATAAAGTAAACTTAGCCATAGGTCCTCCGCGAATGATTATGTTGCGCTTACCCTTCCATTGCGTGTTCTTGACTGGAAACAACTGTGAAGATCATCTTCGGGCTTGTAGATTGGGGAAGGGTGGCACTCTGGTACTTCGTACTTGACTCGAGAATCAACCGCAGCAGGGCTCCGCCAACGTTTTTAATAAAAGAGTGTATGTTTCCGAATAGCGGAGCCCTCTATTTATAGAGGTCGAGGTTTCTAGGGTTTTTATGTCGCACGGGCGCAGGCTAGCTCTAAAAACTAGTCTAGGGTTTTTATTACGCTGGGGTATATGCGAGTCGGCGTTGGAACTGCTCTCTAGCTCTAAAAACTTCTGTTTCGTAGGGGGGGGCGTAGCTCTGCGCCCCTACTTGCGTTTTTTGAGCTGAATATTTCCGAGATGATTTTAAATGAATTCCTAACCTTGAAAACAATTATCGTGTGAAAGTACTGAAGTTACGAAGTGAAAATGCACATATAAGCTTTTAAAACTACCGAAAACTCCGAATATGTATGTTCAAAATCTTTATTTAGCTTGAGTTAGTTTCTTAGATTAATTGAAGTTAATTTTAATGTTTAGTTTAATTTAAGTTTTTTTGGTTCAACTTAATTTTTAGTTAGTTTAAGATGTCTTTAAGTTTAAGTTTTTGTTTTTAGTTAGTTTCTAATTTTTAGTTGGTTTAAGTTGTTTTCTAAGTTTAAATTTGGAGAATCCAAAACGATTTTTATTTTTAGTTATTTCTTAATTTTTAGTTAATTTAAGTTGTTTTTATGTTTAAATTTAAAAGAACCAAAACTCTTTTTATTTTTAGTTATTTTTTAATCTATAGTTAGTTTAAGTTAATTTTTATGTTCAAAAATAAAAAATTCAAAAAGACGTCTATTTTTAGGTTAAAGTTTTTTTTAATTTGAATTAAAAAACTTATTTTCTTTTTTCTTGCATGGGTAAAACCCGACCACTCATGTAGGGTGTAGGATTTCATTAAATAAAAAACAAGGGGGGCGGTTCTTCTTTCTTTCAAATTCCACTGCATTTTTTAATCTCCTATTCTTCCTGCTGCGATTCCTCCCCCTCGTTTTTTCTGCTCCATCATCTCCTATCAACCAAACAGGTAAAGTATTATGCGGGCTTTAAATTTCGGAGTTTCCATTTTCTGTAACATCCTAGGATCTAAGTTACTGTAATCGAGGATCTTTCGTTTAAATTTTGTATTTAATGTAATCAAGTTGGATTATGTATTCAGAAATTTGAAATGTTGGTTGTTATGATAAAATTATGAAATTTTATTAATGAAATCAGATAAGTGGAGGGGCCACTTATGTCAATTGCCGAAAGTGATGAATAAAAAGACTTGTAAATCTTTCATTTCTTCATTAAGCAAACTCTTCACATTCAAAATACTCTCATATTTTCTCAAAGTCTCTGCTGGAAATCGAAACTTTGGAGAGAAATTTATGGATTAAGGCTGAAATAACAAGAATCAAGTGGGATATAAGGTAAGAAAGTAATTTCTAAGCTTGGAGTTTTATTTTGGAGAGTTAAATATCAAAATTTGGATTTTGAATCTGATGAAATTTTGTTGCATGAGTGATATTATAGTTGGAAATCATCAATTGAAGTCCCTAGAAGACTCAGAAACAAAAATCGTTCATTAAATCGTCCGAAAAGGTAAGAAATTTGAAGATTTACGAGCTTTAGTGTTCTTGAGTTTTTCAACATTTTTGGGTCAAATCTGGACGAATTTGGATGTTATGGATGTAGAAAATGATCTAGAAACACTCCAATTATGTTAACATAACATTAGTTTTGATTGCATGTGACTAAAAATGAATTTGGCAAATTTTTATGCAAAACCCGTAAGTTGCGACCTGCACATCTGCAAGTCGACTCGGCGAGTCGCTAAGAACATCAAGAATATCAGACTAGTTGCTAAATGTTGAGACCCGAATTCGGGTTGGAACGAATTTCGGATGAGACCTGACTTCGGATGGGTCAAATTTCGGGTCATATATATACATATATAAGTATCTCGGGTATAATCAAATTCGGCCGAGGATCCGAATCTCGGACCTCGACTCGGCGAGTCGAACTGGGCGACTCGGCGAGTCGGCCTCATTTCAAGCGAATTTCGGACTTGTTTTAAAGGACCCGAATTTCTGGCTTAATAATCAGACTTTTGAGATATCTTTGCCATTATAATAAGGCATTTAACGATGGTCATTTATGCTTAATAACAACTCGACCTTGGGAGTTTAAAAACGAATTTTGGATGGTGAATCCGAAGAGTTGACACTTTGACTTGTGGAACTTAATGAAAATGATTATTAAATAGTCATTGATGGTATTTTCCTATGAAAATGTAACAGGTCCCTTGTGGTGGTGTTAAACACACAGTGGGGTACTTTGTGATTCCGGTTGAAATTTCGAAGAGAAATAATAATAAATTGAAGTTAACTAACGCACCCACTGTGAGTACTTATGATTGCATATGTCTACATTTGTTTTATGGTAGCTATTGTCTGCCGAGGCATGTTGTTTCTATTCGTTTGGCATTCTACTAACTTGCGTGTATTTTGGTGCACATTGTTGCTTGTATACATGTTTTTACAAGTTCCGTTTCTTTGTTGTGCATCAACGTGATGGGCTTGCGAGCCGCATCTGTTAATATGGTGTTACTGAGGCTATACGACCTGGAGCAGATCACTTCGAGGTTCCAAGGAGCAGTGTAACATCCCCGATGATAATTCGCCTCAGATGATTGGTTTGTGCCGAGCAATGGCTCGATGGAGCTGCGGCTCAGTTCCTGTACTTCGTGTACGAAGGGGGTATACGACATGTGTCACCGTTGTTACTCTTGTGTGCTGCATAAAGACTTGTAGAATGTGTAATCTTTGTACTCACTAAGTTCTGCTTACCCCTCAGTTGTCTACATTTTTCAGGCAATGGAAAATCCGCTGCTGGACCTTCTAGCTAGGTCAATTATTGAAGTATGAGGATATCTACTACTCAATCGGTAACTGATTCATGGGGACATCATTGAAATATTTGGGATGGTTTGTAATAATTATTGAGTATGTAGAAACTAGTCTGGAACCTTGTAGCACCGTAGGGTGTTTGACTTTTATTTTTAATTATGTACTTTCAATTACCTGTATTGTAATAAGTTTTCAGATCATTAATATATAATGTGAAGTGATTAATCATGGGTAATGTAATGATGGTTATTGTGGCAAGGGTGTCACATTTTCGATTGAGCGATTCAACTTACGGGTTTTGATTAGAACCTCATACATGTTTTATATTCCTAAACTCTCTAGTTTATGTTTCGGGGTAGTTTTTTTGTTGTGTGTTGATTTCAATTTGGTTTTTATACTCCGAATCTTTCTGCGGCTACTTGTTTAACCTAAGTGGTATATACCGAATCTTAAAATGTTTTTGTTTAATCTATTTGAAGTCGTGTTGGGTGAACCAACTCCGAGACTTGAGATTATTATTTGGTTAACATCAGTCGGATAAGTCTTGGAATGCCTACTGCTAAGCTTATGCATCAATGTCTAGGTATATATGGTCTACATTGTGGTCCTGTGTTTGCAAATTTGCTAAGTGTTTGGGTGTAATTGTTGAACCCCGAGACTAGGTCTCAGGGTGATATTGTGTTCATATCAAGGCCGTATTTGTTAAGTGTTCTCCTTTATGGTTGGACCCCGAGACTAATCGATGCTTCTTGTATTTATATTCTAAGTGTTTAACTGCTAAGTGGTTGTACCCCGAGACCGGAGTGGCCTCAAAAGGAAAGAAAAAAAGAAAAGGGGCCAAATGCGAGAAAAGGTGAAGTGTTGGGCTTACTGGTTGGACTCCGAGACTAAGTCTTGGGGTGGTCTTAAAAGAGCAGTGCTACTGTTTTTGGTATACAGTCAAAGGATAAGTGAACTTCATGTTCAAATATGTTCAATGCCCAAATGTGTTCTCTAACTCTTTTAAATCTATCTTGTGTACTAAAGGGGTCAAACCCGGGTCTACGTCTCGGGGTGATTATGGGGTGCTAACTGAGCAACAATCTCTTGATGCAGGGGTAGTAATGCATATATCTAAATGTTCTAAGTGTGAGTTTGGTTTGTGTGCTAAGTGTTTGAACTCTGAGACTATGTCTCGGGTAGTTGTTAATATCTTTAGATACTTACGTTAGGTGCTTAAATGTTCATAAGGGCATACATATTAGTAATGCTAAAGTCTATTGGTGTGATTGGTTTGTACATTGCACATTCTAAGTCTAAGTCTCAGGATCAATGAGTTTACTTTATACTTCATGAAAACATAGATCTTAGTCATGAGGTCACAAACTTGTGTGAATCGGTCTGCTCTAACATTAGACTCTTAATGATTGACTTTGGTGTTTGCTTGTTAATGTGTTCTCACATTAATGAAAGAATACCCGATGTTAATCAAAGCACACTGATTCTATCTAGCTCCTTATCTAATGACTCAGTATCTATTCTTTTAACCACTGATCTAACAACTAACATATTGAACAATTTACAGAATTCAATAGGGTCTTCAGTAACCTGCGAGCAAAACCAGCCAAACTCTCAACGAAACACTCAAATACCCCCAATCGACCAAGTATTCCACTCTGCATATTGGTTTCCTTTTGAGGAAAATAACTGGCAATGGGATACCGAATACTTCAAATCCAAAAACCGTGTCATTCTTATGGCAGAAATTCTAAAAGGCCACCCAATATACCCAACTTTATCTGAATCCTTTCTTGTACCCCATGTCTACCTACAACAATTCTGGCTTCACTTATCCTTTCATAGTGAAACAAATCAGTAATCTTCACCAGCGTGATCGACAAAACAAATGTCAAATTCAACATTTTCACATTCCGATCAGTAATAAAATTCCCTGCCAAAGCCTTAAGGCATGAGAGACATAAGTGGGATGAAGATGTGGATTTAGTTGATATTTTGTATCACATCGTGACCCTAGGCTACAACAGACCTTTGGCGAAGCTTTCTGATTTTCAGACAAAAGGTCTACAAGGAAACTAGCACTTCATGTTCAACATCCTGAACAAGTGTCTGACAAGAAAGAAATCTGGTTTTTCACGCATGAGCATTCGACAGACATGTCGATTATGCAAAATTTGTGTGGCTTGAGTTAAAGGAGGTTGTCGAAGCTAAAGGCTTTCCACGAAAGGAAACGAAGTTCATACCATTTCAGAGATTCCTCCAAACTCTGATTAAACACTTTATGGAAAAGCTTTCTTCCATCTGAAAGAGAAATCCAAAGGAGTATTTCAAGGTCTGCCAACTACGATTTTTCAAATTGCATGAAGTGGATCCAAATGTCTATCAGATGACTATCCTTATGGAGTTACTACGGTACGCTGATGCCACGGAGGATGTGTGAAGGCTTATAGAGATGAGTTTCATACGCCGATGGGACACTAGGAACGGGTTGTCTCTACCCAAGGTGAGTCCTCTAAGAGTAATGAAAGTGAGAGTGAGGGAGCATAGGCGGAGAACCAGACACAATCTAATAATAGTGAGGATGAGAGTTCTGAAAATGAATGAAACGAGGAGGAGCATCAATCAAAATCTGAAATTAGTGAGGGTGAGAGCTCTAAAGTTAAGGGAGACAAAAGGGGGAATGATGGTGATAATGAAGGGAATAATGCATATGTCATTGATACTAACCCACCACCTAAAAAACGATTTGTTTAGGGAGTAAGAATGGAAGGACGATCTAGGTCATCTAATGAACCATCCTTGAACATAAGGAGTTATCTGAGGGAGTTGGAGGTTCGGGGGGAAGGAAAGGATATGAGGGTGTCCAATCACCCACAAACAGTTGTGTTTCCCCTCTAAATGTCATCTCTCATTTGTTGGGAGCCGACAAAGTTGACGACCACCCATTGTCGCCTACACAAAACAAACATGTCCATTCGGGTGCCTTTCAATAGTATTCCATTTCACTTGTTCACGGGAAGGACCAACATAATCTACCATTGCCTGATTCGGAGGCGGGAGGTATTGAATCAGGTCAACAGCAGCCTCAGTTGACCACAATATCTTCTGAAGCACAAAGTTTAGAGCCTATCCATCAAGCAGATGGCAACCTGATATGACGCAAACACTTTCACCCCTTGCTAGTCTTCGTGACCAAGCCGAAACTTCCGGACCAGATGTCACACCTGGTTACACTAGAATGATGGAAGGAAGTCCTGTTGTGGCTAACATCATGCCAACTGTTGAAACTGGCCACATAAACTCACCATCTGTTATGTGAATGAAGACTCTTCGTGACTCCAGTTATATTATCCAGGCAGATATGGATGGGTTCTAGTATGCCATCTCTGAAAAGGTCGATGGTAACTATGCCACTCTACTTAGACTTCTTAAAGGTAAGGCGAGGCGACTTCGACCTATCCACCGCATCCAATCCTTGCTCTCCCAAGAACTGAAATTGTTATAGATGATCCTACAACAAAATCTTATCTAAAGTACCTGGAGAACAAGATCAACAACATCAATGACAATGTTGGATTGCTTCTCTCAATTGTCACTGGTCTTGTCTCCAGGGTTCAAATTCTCGAAGAAACATGCAAATCTCAGGCTCGGGCTCTTAAAAGAAAGCATGATGATCGGATCATCTTGAGGGGGAGAAACGTGAAAGAACGTTTGAGACAAGGCATGTAAAGTCTATTGTAGGGGGAGTTACAGCTACAGAAATCCATAATAAAACTGCAGAAAGCCAGAATGAGCCCCCGATATAAGGGAAGAATGATGGCGAAAAGGCAGTTCTAGAAGAAGATATGTCAAAAGCCTTAATTGTGTTTGGTGAATCATTGGAAGAAGAATCAGGAATTCATATGGAAATGACAAAACATATGTATGAAAAGATTTAGTTGCCGATTGTAGGGGGAGCTGAAGAAGAAGCTCACAAAAAGTTCAACCTAATTCCTCTGATGATGATAGATCTGACGGAAATCATCGTTTTTGAATCCGATGAGGTGGAACAAGAAGAAGAAGAGGTGATATTCAAAAACCGAATAGAATACCAGTTCTTGGGAGAGGAAGGGGTTTCTCAAGAAAAGTTTACTTCTCAACTCGGAGCTGAAGAACCTTCTGATGATCTTGTTTTCATAAAGGAAATCTAAGCTCTATCTCATGTCATTAGAATTCCTAAATCTGAGCCAGTTTCTAAACCGACAAGTCCATTGAATCAATCATTGAGATCTAGTGTCATGCAGAATGTATGAGAGAGGTTGAATGTCATCTATCTAGAGCGTCTGTTTCTTTTTCTTCTTCTTCAAAGAAAGAGGAGAGACACAAATGTCATGCTCAAAACTTAGATGCTCAATATCTCAACTGGATAAGGAGAAAAGGACAAAACTATCTACCGATTAATGATCGGACATGCTAAGAGGAAAATGAAGTCAGGTCTCGATTCAGAATCTCCTCGGTCAAGAATGTTGGAGTGACACAATACATCAACATCTTTTATCCAACATTTGAGGTTGAGAGAGAAGACAAAGGCATGTGGATATTTTCCGAATCAGATTTTCCAAATCTATATCAAGACGACCTAGAATTTATGTACCTACACTTCTTGCGCCTAAAAGAGAACACTCCTGTCCTTAGACAAGCCCAGAGGAGCATCATAAAATATCTAAGAAAATCTTTGACATTATCTATGTTGTTTGATTTCCAAATGGCTCTCGACGCACGTCAAAGAAAAGTCAATCTCCTTGCTCCGCAACAATCCTGTCAGAACGTTGAACGCATGCATGTCGGGATAGTAGTTCAGCAACTAACTCTTGGTGTTGTCTATGAAAATTCACTGAAGGAGAAGAAATTGCTTGAGATTGATGAACTAAATCGCTACTCTGATGGAACCTTGTACTTAATCAGAAATTTACATCTCAATCATATTGACAACATCAATGCAACTTTGCGTCATGATTGAGACAATTGAAAGCAGCTCACTCTTAGAAGGTTCATCAGAGACGTCAATCTTTCGGCAGAGGACAGGCTAGAGTATCAAATGACTGTGAGAAAATTGGACGAATACTTTGACAAAAGGAAGCTGGTTACAAACTTGAAGCCCTTTGATTCTTAATGCTGCTTAGTCACAAAGGGGGAGATTGTTAGATTTATTGTATTGTGACTAGGTTTTTGGGTTAAATATGTAATAGTTAGAAAGCCTTTTCTATTCTCTTTTATTTATTGAAATATATGTAATGGGTTTAGTATGTAATTACCTTATAGTTGGGATTTGTATTTAAACCTTTTCATGGGGTTTTAGAAAAGCGGCAGTTACATGGTGTGTATGTGTAATTGAGTGTGTTTAGGCATGGCAATGGGTCCGGACGGGGATTTCAGTTCCCATCCCTATCCCTGCTTCTTAATCCTCTCCCTCATCCCCATCGGGCAATGAGCTTCTATCCCATCCCCGTCCCAATTGGGAATTGGGGATCCCCATCCGGGAATCGGGATTTTCAAGTTCCTAAAAGATTATTAAGTTTAAAGTATAAATACTAATTTAGTAGAAAAATATATATAAATAAATTTTAAAACAGATCAATTCAAACATATATGAGTTATTTACATATATGATTTATTTTATAATAAAATTAAAACAAAGACTGTATGCAAAAGATTTATAAAGAAAATAAAATAAAAAAAACAATAGTATTTTAAACTATATAAAAGTCATATATAATGATATAATGATATTTAATATATTATATAAAATGTAATGAATAATTTTACATTGTAAAGTTATATATATATATATATATATATATATATATATATATATATATATATATATATATATATATATATATATATATATATATATTTGAACGGCAAACTATCCTACTCATACTCCTAAACTACTCCTTTACCATAAAACTTACTTTCTCCACCTAAATTTCAACTTGCCTCCAACGGGAGTTGAACCCGAGTCCTCTCAGTTATAACTCCATACTCTTGCCGCTAGGCCAAATGCCCTTTGGTATATAATAATCTATATGAAAACATAAAATATAACCCGGGTCGGGGATTAAAGTGTCTCCCATCCCCGTTATTTTAAATCAGTGATTATCGGTCGCCATCCCCGGTCAACTCGGGAATTCCCTGGCCAAATCGGGGTCGACTTACGGATTCCTCGTCGGGGATGAGTTTTTTTGCCAAGCCTAAGTGTTATTGGCATTCTCTCACAAGTTTCAATAGAATACATAATCATTTAGTTCATTGTTCATATTGTTGTAATTGGTTATTAATTTGAGTGATTAATGTGATTGGGATTTACAAGCTACAATTCTTATTATATTTTATTTTTCCTTTGTAGTTATATTTACTTTATTTAAAAGAACACTTACTTAATTTACAATTATACATATTTTTTAGTATTTTATTTACAATTATTATTGTAGTATTTTTATTTTAAGTTATATTTTCTTTGTTAGTTTTTATCAGTTGTGTTTATATAGAGGTGATATTGTCAACATTTGCTTTCCATTACCACTATTTTTTCCGGTCATCTTCACAACTAAGTAACCATTGATATATATATGAATATTTATATATATGTGAATGTGTCTTGGTTTACATATACGTGAATGTGTATGAAATTTAGAAGTGAGCATAGTGATATATATATATATATATATATATATATATATATATATATATATATATATATATATATATATATATATATATATATATATATATATAATCAAGTTCATCAGCGTACCTATGAGATTCCAGCGTATCCTAATGTGAATGATCATTCACACATATTTTTATTTAATAGACATGTATAAGACAACATTATAAGACTTTTTTCAAAAGGATTATCATAAATCTTGTGACTGGTAAAAAAAGATCATGTGAATGATCATTCACATGGTGTGAAATGACCATTCACATGGATGATCATCCACACAAATATGCATTGAGCATTCACATAATTTTTAAGGACACAGAAAGTGTGAATATATGTGAAATTCATATATCATTCGTATAACAACAAATTAAACATGGTTATGTGAAAAAAAAAATTTAAATTTTTTTTTTAAGGTAGGTACCTTCGGGTGCACTTGATTTCGAGAGGTACTTATTTGAACCTGAATCTATATATATATATATATATATATATATATATATATATATATATATATATATATATATGTTCGGTTAGGGTTTTTCGGTTTTCCTAATCAACTTTTTGTATTTCGGTTTCAGTTTTTCGATTTGGTTTTTTGTTTGGTTTGGTTTGGATTTCTTTGCCCATCCCAAATGAATTTTTATTTTTAAATTATAGGAGGTGATATTGTTGACTGCTCTTATTAGAGGTGAGCAAAATACCACAATACAAAAATAACTGAACCATACTAACTCGGCTTTTAGGTTTTAAAAATGAGACATTTTGGTTTCAGTTTTGATTTTATACGAATAAAAAACCATGCACAACCGTAACTCTTATAATCTTCATATATATATACATATATATATATATATATATATATATATATATATATATATATATATATTGCCTATAAACTTATAAATAAAGAAATAAAATTTTATAGTTAGTATAAAATAGATGGGTTAAAGTCGTACAAATGTATGATACTTTACTGAAATTACTTAAATGACTAATCTAGTCTTTTTTTACCTGGATGACACTTATGCTCAGAATTCGTTGTTGACATGATACATTTTGTGACTGGTTACCGATTCTGTTGGTAAAACTTTTATCTTTTTTATTTTTCTCAAAGTACGACGAGGATGCATAATCTTATGTGGATTTTTCAAATCATTTATTCTTCTATTATATGTTTATTAATAAGATATTATCGTATTATTATTATTATTATTATTATTATTATTATTATTATTATTATTATTATTATTATTATTATTATTATTATTATTATTATTATTTTGTGGGTTTGCTTTTTTTTCTTGAATATTGTTGGACCTATGAATGTTTATTGAACATGAACATGAAGAACATTACATGACTTTGTTTGAACATGAAGAACTTCAAAAAATTCATTATAGTTTTAATTGATTAAAATGTTTAGTTATAGTTTTAAAGTGTTTAATTGTAATACAAATAATAATAATAACTAAATTTAAATAAATTAATCAAGTAATTCAAATTAAAGTTCCATGTAAGCGCCACATCATAAAAAATATTTTATGTCATCATTCGAGTTAATAAAACCTCCACGTCAACCTGGTAACCGGATAAATGTACCATATCGACATGTAATCTTTGAGTACAAGTACCATCCAATATAGAAAAAACTAGATTAGTTATTTCGATAGTTTTAGTAAAGTAACATACATTTATACGGTTTTAACCCAAAATAGATTTATATATAAAATACTAACAATAGTAAATATAAGTAAAATACTAAAAAAATAATTATATTTATAAATAAAACAATTGTATTTATAAATGAAATAAATATAATAAAAAGTAAAAATTGAACTGCTTAAGCTTAGTTTTCGAAAAACTTTTAGTGTAATGGAATAATAAAACGTTTAAACCATCCCAGGTCGTCTCATAAAACATAGGGGGTTTAGAATTGTACCAGATTGAGCTATTACAATGAGATTAACGCATGGAAAAACTTTAGGTGATCCACACACGCTTCACCATTGAACCGCGATGCTAGATATCGCAAATGATCAAAGAACGAAACCCCGGGTGTGGGTTCTAGCTTTTGGCAGAGAGAAAACCAAAGGGGGGAGGCGATTTTTCAATTAAAAAAAAAATTACTCTCTAGGGTTTAACCCGTAAACCCATATTTATATCCCTTTGATTTTATCAAGCTAGTTGTAGGTTAATTATAGATAATCATTAAATTAACTAAATAAATATTTCTAATAATCATCTACTAGTTTATAGCATTTATCCATAAAAAGAATGAATTATAAATATTATCTAAAAACTTTTATAACTATCCTACAAATAATATCCGTTCATAATATCAAATATTAAGAATTGGTCCCTCGAATTCGATCGGCTTTATCGTCCATTAAGTATGAACTGGTTCCGTGGTACATATATGTGTGACCTGTGACACTGGATATGAATTTAATTGATATCAAGCACACTGAAACTTTTCAGTCTCCCACTTGTGCAAGACAACAATTTATATTCATCGGCCCAAGGAGGTCCCTATCCAGACACTTAGGATAACCATATCATAAGTGCTCTTATATTCCGAGTGATATTCTTACAAAATGAACGTGCTAATGAGAATACTAGGCTTAGTCCTTTTACAACGTGGTATTTCAATTAAGCACGGGCATGGAGCAAAATCTGTCTCACCACACTTAGATTTGTTTCTCGACTTTCTGATTTCGACTGATCTTCTATAGACATAGGTTGAACACATCGCAGCTTATCCGAGAGTGGCCACACGTTGATATCAGTTTCAATCGTCGAGGGGCCCAAAAATATCTCCTTCTATTTTAAAGAAGGGTGCAAATCTCATTTTGACTACTTTCACACTGAGTCATACCTCCCACTGAATCTGACCTCGAACCGTTATGACTGATCAGTATCGATCAACTTTAGGTTAAGCCTAGGTGAAAACTTTAAATATATGGGGTATCTCAAGTATCTCTGGTAGTAAGGACAATCCTAATTGAGATGACTCATGACTAAGCTCCATGAAGTGTTCTCAAAGCAAGTCTTTCAATAATTGTTCACAACAAGTGCTCGTGGATATTTTGTCTCAACTGCTTTGACATTTCAATCTCCCATAGACATCACCAATGTTCCATGATAACGTTAAAGCCGTATTGTGGTTCATATGACAATAAGTAGTTATGAATCTTTTAGAATGATACAAAGTCATTCATTGATTTACTAAATCATGCAAAGTAGAACAACATTAATTAATTTATACGATCAAATTCTTCCATAATATCTCATAATATTACGTATTTAATGATACTGTTATTTAATTTGAAATAAATACTACTACAAACCACTTATCTAATAACTTTAATCACATAGATCTACTATGACGTTCGTGCCTGATCTGAAAAAGTGGTTTGGTTAGTTGATCAGTCACATTATCGTCAGTTGGAACTTTCATAATCCTGATATCATCTCTCCCACTGATCTCACGGACCACAAGATAATTTCAGAAAATGTGTCTGGTCATGTGATGTGCTCTTGGTTCCTTAGCTTATGCAATGGCTCTAGAGTTGTCACAGTGTACTTCTAAGGCTCAGAGATACTGGTCACAACTCTCAAGTCCGTTATGAAGTTTTTTAACCAGATCGTTTCCTTTGTTGTGATATATTCTGATTCTGTAGTTGAATCCACAAAAATATCTTGCTTTCCCAGCTCACTGCACCACCGTTAAAATTGAATACATAGCCTGACTATGACTTGGAGTCGTCTCTGTCATTCTAGAAGCTTGCATCAGTGTAACCCTTTACGTTGGGTATAAATATAAATAGAGATGAACACAATTTAAAGTAAAAGTTCAAGGGAGTAATGTGTAATTACTTAATAGTTGAGTTGTGTATAAATAGGTGTAGTTGCTACTGTAGTAGGACGATTCAGAATTCTATTGCCTGTACAAATTAGAAAAGGAACTGTAGAGAGAAGGATTGTCATTCAAGAAACCGCAAACTCAATGTAATATTTCTTCTCTCTATAATAATCTGTTAGTATATGGTGTGTAAAGATGACATTACTACTGCATCATGGCTGATTTCATAAAACACTTAAGGGTCACACCGATGAGCACAACTGAGCAGATGCAATTAAATTATTGAATAAACAATATTGGATATTGTTTATGACACGAAATGATCATTGAGATTAAATTAATAGGTGATTAATTATATCTCAAAGTACGGGGATTAAAAGTGCAATATTGGATATTGTAGTGATTTAAGTGTCATTGGATGATAATTAAATAATTATCTAGTCTTTTATTTATTATTGGATATTAAATAAAAGATTGATTTATTTGAATTAGTATTATCATTTGTTATTAGATAATTGGATGGATAATTATAACCAAATAAATAAGAGATAATTATAAATAATTATCTAGTCATTTATATGTTATTAGATAATGTATAAAAGTTTAATATTATTTAAAGGGTATATAATTATAGAGATAATTATATAAAATTTAAATAATAAAGATAATTATTAAGATATATATATTATATTTATATATTAAAGTTTTTATTAATATATATATAATAATATATATGCGGCCGTATATAAAAAAGGAGGAATATATATATATATATATGTATATATATATATATATATATATATATATATATATATATATATATATATATATATATATATATATATATATATATATATATATATATATATGACCTACGGTTTTTTGAGTTGTGTGTGTGGAGAAATACAACAAAAAACCCACAAAACCATTTGAGGGTTTTGGTGGGTGCGGCCGCAAGAAAATAAAACCAAAAGGGTTTTGGTTTTACCGTTCTTCGTGTGTTTGATTGCATACCTGGCGCCGCTCGATCGTGTCATCACCGGTGGATACCGAAAGCGTCTCATTCGTGTATTCTTGTCATAGGATACAAAGGTACGGATTTTTATTGTTTTCTCATTTACTTATCTTATGTATACTTGATGATCCGTGTACGGAATTCGTAATTTTTAAAAGCTTCCGTTGTGCGTTAATATGATTAATGTTTATGTTTTTATGAAAAACCATACGAATTCCCGACAGTGGTATCAGAGCCACCTCAAGTAACATAATGATAATATTATTCAAGTATTCATGTTCAACGTTCTTAAAGTTTCGATTTTTAATAATTAAAAGTGTTTAAACGATCGAAATCGATAATTAAAACGTTTAAGGTTTTGATTTGGCTTGGAGAAAATCGACCAAAGGTTTTGGAAACCTTATGGTGATTCTCGGCCAACCTTGGAGTTCTTCGGAACTCGGGATTTTGAAACCTTAGTTCGTTTTATTTAGTTGATCATTGATTGTTTAAAAGTGTTTAATTGATTAAAGTCGAAAATTAAACGTTTCGGTTCACGAAATCAAACCTAGAGATTTCGGTCATGGGTTGAGACCCATGACCTCTCGGTTGTGATGTGGTAACCGATGTGATGGATTATTTGTTTCCGTCATGTCGTTTAATTCACGGTTAAACTCGAACGATTAAATTAAATGCGTTAAAATCGAATTAATAAATCAAAATTGTTTGGTTATTAATATTTAAAATTTGTGACAAAATATATGTTTTGGTTTTATAAAATTAAAGTGTGAGACTTTATTAGTTTTATAAAATTCACAAATCGGTTTAAATATTATTTGATTCGATAGTCAAACGATTAATTGGAATATGGAAATCGAAATAATCAAGGTGAGTTGATTAATGGCTTCGATTAATTTCAGCCGTCAAATGGTTTGATACCCTACTTGTTTTCGGTTCATATGGGTTATTGAACCCGAGTATGAGTCGGTTAACTAAGTTGGTTCGTTTCCGTTTTCCGGTAATTCGTCGTTTAAATTAAATCGGTTTTAATTAAAAATTAAGTTTTAATGTTGAAATTAAAATTAATGGTAATTTTAATTTATAAACTAGATTTAATTTATGCATTTAATATTTAGTTCCATAAAATGCATTATTAAATTAAAGGGAGTTTAATTTAGGGATTCTATTTTCAAATTGATGAAATCGTGACTTTGAGTTTCATGCTCGGTCATGGTTTAATGTTTTGAGATTTGATCTCGACATTAACGGTTTTGGTAGAAATCGTTTAAAACCATAAAGAAAAGTTTTTGGTGTTATTTAAAGATGATCAAATTTTGGTAAATTGTTTATTAAGAAAATTGACATTTTAAATAAAGTTTAGTTATTTATTTTTGAAAAGTGTTTCAATTAAATAATAGTTAATTGATAATTATTTAAAGGAAGTTTAAATTATTTATCAATATTTTTTGAAAATAAAACTATATTTATTAAAGGTTGTTTAATAAAAAGTTTCTTAAAATAGTAAGTTTAAGTTTCAAAGGTGTTTGAATTGTTAATTGAATATTTTAAGAAAAGTATAGTTATGAATCCAAAGATAATGCAAAGATGGAATTAAATTTGAAATTTTTCGGGAAAAAGTTTCTAATTATGGAAAGTGTTCCTAAATTTCGAGTTTACGGACCGTGTTTAATTTAAGAACGGTATTGGACGTATTTACTTCAATTAATGGTGGATTAATTGGTTTTGGAATTATTTTCATGTCAAGATGAAAATGAATTCTGAATTATTTTACAAGCTTTTCTGCTTTATTTATGTTTGTGACATAGCCGAGCCTTGAGACCCATTGTTTGTGATGGTTGTTTGTTTAATCTCAATATTTGCTATTTTATTATTGGTTATATTTTTGGGAAGGCCTGCGTGCCATTGGAATCCCAGGTTTTATGATGTAATCTGTAATAGGTTAGAAAAGAGGCAAATGTATTTAGATTAAAATTATGTAAAATAAATCTTGGCGAAGATGTCCATCAAGAAGGAGGTCATTCATCAAGGACGCTCGGTGATATTATCGGATGCTAAGGCTAGTGGGAGCTGAAAGAGTTCAACCTTCTTGCCTTGTGTGTTGATTTTGTCCCTTAGTTTTTGACCTAATTGGTTTGTCCGTGTGGCTCTCGGAAACCAATTTAGTTTCGGCAAGGCTATGTCACCATGTGATTGTATGTTTTATTTCTTTATTCTTTATTTATATCTGCGTGGTTGTGGTGACAAAGTAGATAAATAAAAGAAATCAAAACTACAATCATTTTTGATGAAAAATTAAAGTATTTAAAAGGAAGTTTAAATTGGAAACTTTAATTATTTTGACAGGTGTTTGATATGACATTTTTATGAAATTAGTTTTTCAAATAAAGGAGATTTATTTTAAAATGTCATATGATCAAAGAGTTGAAATTCTTATAAACTGGTACATTAACTGGATTGTTTACCAGAATAGGTGGTGTGTAGGACAGTCTTGCTCGGGCTGTGGAATTTCCGAAAGGTTTAGAACCGAAAGGATCCTGCCCGCAGACTAACCTGACTGGCCACTAGTTCTTGGTAAGAGACTGGTTATAAACCCAAATTAAAAATCTGACACAACACACCGTCCATATAGTGGCACTCACGGTGACCGGTCGTCGTAAGTAGGTTCAGCCTTCGTTGGGTGCTTACGCCGCAAACTCGGAGAGCTGTGAGGTAAGCACTGCGGATCCTAAGTGAGACTTGGGCCAGTGACTTGCAGTTGTTATATGGTGTGTGTCAGTGGTGGTTCCTCAGTAAGACTGTTGCCCAAGGTGTGGATGAGATTAAACATGATCAATTTAAGAAATTGAAAATCTCATAAGATCTAAGAGTTGCAAAGGGGTTGTAATTGGTAATAAGTTGCCTGCCTGAGTAGCTTATTCATGTAGGTTCAGCCTCCGTTGGGTGCATGAATAAGTAAAAAGGTTCTTAGGATTAATAAATCATTTTCTGAATTTTGGGTTATTGATTTATTAATGGTTAATCAAATACTAATTTTTGAAAAAATTGTTTTAGATGGTTGGAAGAGGCAGAGGTAGAAGCGATTTAATTAATAACGATGACAATAATGGTAACAACAACAATGATAACGTCAATCTCCACCCTCAATATCCTTCCTCCACTTGTGAATCCTCCCTAAAAGCACAATATTGCTACTTTGAGGACCATTTGGGAAATGGAAAGCTCAAAAGAAGCAATTTCCTGAACTGGGAATAATATCTGACTAATGTTCTGAGTACAGGGTGAAAGTCGTATATTCTGGAAAGGGCACCAGAACCTGCTCCCGCAGAGACTGCTACAGTTGAGGAGAGAAATCTCCACAAGAAGCACTCTGAGGATTCGGTCAATGTTGCCTGTCTAATGCTAGCGACCATGACATCTGAGCTGCGGACTAGCCTTATGGACGTCTCAGCTTGACAGATGTATCGCCAGCTAAAGGATATGTTCCAGACTCAGGCACGGACTGAGAAAGATATACGACAAGGGCTCTGAGCTCCTGCAGAATGGCAGAAGGAACAACTGTTAGATCCCTTGCACTGAAGATGAAAGGTTATCTGGATCATCTTAGCAGACTTGGGTTACCCGTGACACAGGACATGACCACGAATCTAATTCTCAATTCCTTATTGAAGGAATTTTAGCAATTTGTAATTGGTTACAATATGCACGGAGAAGATGATCAGTGGGCTGCATCGGATGCTATAGACTGCTGAGGGAGTGATTGAGTAGAGAATATAGGGAAAAAAGACGGAAAGGAAAGTAAGTTTCCAAGCCGGAGGTTAAAGCTAACAAGTAGCTAAAACCTAGAACAAGAGAAGTCAATTCCAAGGATGATAAATTCTTTGAGTGCTAGGAAACTGGGCACTGGGAAAGGAATTGTCCCAAGTACTTGGAAACGGTCAAGGTTGACTGCATTGAGACTTCGTGTATCTGAATCAGTCACTTCTATTGTTCTTGGATATGTGATACCCAATTGAACAAAGTTTCATGCATAATGTCTGCGATGATTAAAATGAAGTGAAAAGAGATGATAGATTCAGTGGGAGCATAGAGACATCTTAGAGAATACTCTGTTGGACACTATTTTCATGTCATCAATAGTTTACCATGGTGTAGTATACAATTGATTGAATTTCTTGCAAGTATTTTTGGGATAAATAAAGAATTTTTGGAGTTAAAAATTTGTTGCTTGAAATTCCTATTGTTTAAGATTACTAAACCATGATTATAGACTATTGATTCAAGTGGAACTTGAATAGTAACTTGTCAATGGAGATTGGACAAGCTAGTAGTCATATTCAGATAAAAAGGGTTACCATGTTGTTGTGTAAATTGTTCAAGTGTTCAAATGCAGTCTCATTGAACTTGTTAATTCTTGAAAGCTTGTTCAAGAGATTATATGAGTTGGATAGTCACCTGTGATTATATAGATGAAACTAATAAAATGCAGAATTAAATGTAAAGGAGTTACATGGAGGTTAATTCACTTCACTTGTCAGAAATAATTAGACTTGAGAAGTCAGGATTGTTTAGACAATAAGTAATCGCATTTTATAAAATTACATGTGAAATGTATACAACTTGTGTGGTGGTTAGTCAAGTAATAGCATCTGACTTGTTTAAACACTCGTCGGCAAACTTGACGAAACACTACAACAAAATGTTGCCGATAACCAGGTTCTGGTGGTTATGGATACACATCACAAATGTTGAACACAATGTTATTTAAGATATTTTGTTAAGATATAGATAAACCGCATACTGTCATATTCAAGACTAAACATCTAAACGTATCACTAGTAGCAATTAATCTGAATTGCTAGAGCTCCTAAATTTTATAATCCTGGTGTCTTTATGAGTGATTTACCAGTTCCTCCAAAGATAATGGATATAAATTTGTATGGAGATTCAGATTGGATCTGAATAATATTACAAGAAGTTGTAATAAAGAACTAGTGTAATTTTTCAAAGATAAACGGTAATGGAAGTTAAGTCAGTTAACTAGAGAACACTCCCACTAAGATCATGTCTGAAATTAATTTTTCGATAGATCGTGTTACCGTTACATTTGATAAAGGAACAGTAGCATTAAATTGATGGAAATCATGTTGTGTTTATTGAGATAAAGGAGATCAACATGATATCTTTAATGTCGTTCAATTTTGCATGTTTTAGAAATCCAAGAATAAAATTGAAGTTATTCTAAAATTATTCCATAGCTGCTTGTTTTCGTGGGAACCACAACGAGAATAAAAAGGCTACTGTGGTTTTTGGTTGATATTCATGGGTGATGAATATAGCAAAGGTTGGACCAAATTCACAGGTATTTGTTGCGAACAAATATTGGATTGACCCACCGAATGAGACCACTTTGTGGATCATAGTCATGAGTCGTCTCAAAAAGGTAATCCTTAGTACCTGAGATGTCTACGTACTTTAGTGCGGGTGCTACTGTACATTTGGCCTAACCTAACGTCATCCGTAACTGGGTGATCATAACGGTTCGAGGCTGGTTGCAGTGGGAGTCGTGATGGAGGCCTAGATAGTCAATATGGGATTTGCACCTTCTTTTAACTAAGAAGAGATATTTCTGGGCCCCTTGGCGATCGATACTGACAGAAATGCATGGCCATGCTCGGACAGAACTGATGTGTTCTAATCTGTCTGTTTCAGTTCAGTATGAGATCAGGGAGTCGAGAAACATAATCGTGACTGCTACGGTTGATCTAATCCATGCCTAGCTTTCACATTGAAATATCGCGATGCATGGGATATAACCTAAGTTTCTTTTTGGAAGGCTGTTTCAACAAGAATGCCCGAATGGGAGTCAGAGTTTTTATGACCTTGGTTGCCTAAAGTGTCTAGCCATGACCTCCTTTAGGCGCATGTTGCAGGACAGTATGTCGTCTTACACAAGTGGGAGTATGTTAGTATATGGTGTGTAAAGATGACATTACTACTGCATCATGGCTGATTTCATAAAACACTTAAGGGTCACACCGATGAGCACAACTGAGCAGATGCAATTAAACTTATTGAATAAATAATATTGGATATTGTTTATGACACGAAATGATCATTGAGATTAAATTAATGGTGATTAATTATATCTCAAAGTACGGGGATTAAAAGTGCAATATTGGATATTGTAGTGATTTAATTGTCATTGGATGATAATTAAATAATTATCTAGTCTTTTATTTATTATTGGATATTAAATAAAAGATTGATTTATTTGAATTAGTATTATCATTTGTTATTAGATAATTGGATGGATAATTATAACCAAATAAATAAGAGATAATTATAAATAATTATCTAGTCATTTATATGTTATTAGATAATGTATAAAAGATTAATATTATTTAAAGGGTATATAATTATAGAGATAATTATATAAAATTTAAATAATAAAGATAATTATTAAGATATATATATTATATTTATATATTAAAGTTTTAATTAATATATATATATAATAATATATATGCGGCCGTATATAAAAAAGGAGGAATATATATATATATATATATGACCTACGGTTTTTTGAGTTGTGTGTGTGGAGAAATACAACAAAAAACCCACAAAACCATTTGAGGGTTTTGGTGGGTGCGGCCGCAAGAAAATAAAACCAAAAGGGTTTTGGTTTTCCCGTTCTTCGTGTGTTTGATTGCATACCTGGCGCCGCTCGATCGTGTCATCACCGGTGGATACCGAAAGCGTCTCATTCGTGTATTCTTGTCATAGGATACAAAGGTACGGATTTTTATTGTTTTCTCATTTACTTATCTTATGTATACTTGATGATCCGTGTACGGAATTCGTAATTTTTAAAAGCTTCCGTTGTGCGTTAATATGATTAATGTTTATGTTTTTATGAAAAACCATACGAATTCCCGACATAATCATTCGGTATAATGTGTTGATGATTGTTGTTAATGTTCTTAATGTTGAATTGAGTTGTTGATATATGAATTATCAATTGGTATCAAAGCCACATATGACAAGATTTGAGTTAATTTGAATCTGAAATTTTATTTTTCGAACCATTCTTCATCGAAGAAGTTGAAAACTTTGAAAATGTCGTTTGGATTTTAATTATGTGGATGAAATGATTTGAAATTTGGATCGAGTGTATCGTTTTCAAACAAGAATCAATTAAGATAAGTTTTGAATCTTAATTCCAAACATACAGAAAGTAATTTGGAATTTTCTGATTTTTGGAAAAAGTCGCGTTATTCATGATTTTGTATAAAATTGAGTGTTTGATCTGAAATTAGCCAAAAACACTTCACAAAAAGTGTTTCTGTGTGAAAAATGCATCTTCATTGTTAATTTCAGATCAATTGTTGAATTTTTGTTGAAAAAGGTAGAATTTGATCTTGGTTTTATAATATTCTGTTAAAAACTCGGTCAAAGGTGTTCATCGAGTTTTACAAAGAAGTATCCGAGTTTGATCTAAGTGTTAATCGACTTTTATCAAACATTGACCGAGTTTGATCACGGTTTGATCGAGTTTGATCAAGTTATACTCGAGTTTGATCACTTGTTGATCGAGTTTGATCAAGTTATACCCTAGTTTGATGATAGTGTCAATCGAGTTTGACATAGAGTCATTCGAGTTTCATAAGGCTTCAATCGAGATTGATCCTTCTTAATTCGAGTTTAATCATTCAACATTTGAGTTTGATAACTCATCATTCTAGTTTGATTCTTCATTCATCGAGTTTGACTCTTTAAGAATCGAGTTTGATTCTTTATAATTCAAGTTTGGTTCTTTTATCATTCGAGTTTGACTGTATAACCTTAGCTGCTTAAATTGGTCATAACTTTTGACTGAAACATCGTTGTTAGAAGGCCTACCATACGCCAAAACAAATCTTGAACTAAGATCTACGATTTCTAGAATAAGCAAAGCTGGTTCGGGCAATTTTTGAGGCTTAATTCGACTCCAGAAAAACGTTACAGGCTTTTTCCTACAGAATAGCTGAAATTTCAACATCAAAAAGTCATTTCAAAGCTGGTTTTCAAACAAGTTATCAATCACAGATACATCTTTCAGTGTTCATAGAGTTTCATCAGATGTTACTCATCGAAAGTCCATAAAAGATCTTGGAAATACAATATCAACAATTCACAATGGCAAATGAACATCTTTCAAAGTCTGGGCTGGTTGCTAAACTTACTGAATCTGAAAAGATTCGTAAGAATAATTATGACATTCTTGTTCAGTTGAATACAGATAAAGCTTTTGCTTTACATGATGTATCAAGACTGAAAGAAGAAATTTTGGGTTTACAAGAAAAACAAAAAGATTTGAATTCTGAGAATAATGCTCTTAAATTGAGAATTTCTGAATTAACAAAAGAACTTGATGAGTCTAAACAAGATAATATTCAGAATGCAACTCAGTTAAAATATCTTTTTCCTGAAAGATCTGAGCTGTACAAGAAAGTTAAATATCTTGAAGAAACACTTTCTAAGACAAATCATACTGATCAAAGTTTTGTTACAAACAATTCTGAAGAGTTTTTTGCTCTTGAAAAAGAGTTTTCTTTAACCAAAGATTTACTTGAGAAGGAAAGAAATGAGTTCCTACTTATAGAACAAGATTTCAAAGTAAAATCTAAATTGTTTGAAGATGAAAGAAAGGTGTTCTTAATTAAAGAACTATCTTTTAAAACTGATTTCCAATCATTTGATAATGACAGAAATTCTTATTTGGTCATTATCAACGGATTACAAGATCAAATATTTCATCTTACTAAACAACTTAATGATTCTCCTTCTTCATAAGAATCGGAGGTTAAGATTCCTTCAGATTGTTTAGAACCTAAAGTTGATCGATCTGATTTATCTTATGAAAGTGAAAAGAATCTAACTAAAACTCCTAAGTTTCATTCATCTTCAGATCTACTTAAGTATCTGTTAAAGATACACAAAGGCAAGGATAAAATAACTGAAAAACTTTCGGTCAATATTTACACTGGTAAATCTTCAAAATCAAAATTTTCAAAAGTTTCAGAAAATACTGGTTATTCTTATAAGAAAACATATGCACAGAAAAATATCAAGTATTATCAGAAACAGACTAGCACCAGACAGTTTTACAAAAAGAAGAGTGTGCAAAATTCTGATCATTCAAGCTCAAGTTTCTTTCGTTATTCAGATATTCAATTTCATAATACTCAAAGAAATTTGATTTCTGAATTTGAGAGAGAAGAAAAGAGATATAATCTGCATTGGGTATCTAAACCAAAGTACCAGTGGGTACCAAAACCCATTTTGAAATGGGTATCCAAGAGTGCTAACAAGTCTGGATCCAAATCTGTTTGGATACCAAAGACATCTTGATTTTACAGGCTAGAGGCTTCTACTTACAACAGAGTAGAAGCCGGTCCTCATTGGAAAATGGCTTTTAGTCAAATCAGACTAGAACCCGGTCTTCAACGAAAATAGTTTTTGTACACATCAGTGCAGAACCCGATCTTAAATTCAAAAGGCTTTCAATTACATCAGACTGAAACCCGAGCTTCCGCAACAACGGCTTCTAATCACTTCATATTAGAACCCGATTCTGAAAGACAAATCTCTCTAAAATTCCAGCCCTAGAATTCAACTCTTAAGCTGAATTCACAAAGAGAGAGTTTTAGTTTTATAATTTTTTTTCCTCCTGATTTCTTTTCCATGAGTTGACTAACTTTTTGTGCTTATTTCCAGGGAGAGTTTCAGACAAACTCTGACGATGACATCTTTTTCACAAAACTGTGTGTATTTTTCACGAAAAATATTTTGTGCACACATAAAAAGATTTTTGAGCTGAAACGAGTAATTTTTTTTAAGAATCTTAATTTCTCATTCTCTGAATTTATCATTGAGGTTAATTAATCTAATCTCTTTGATCTTTCATAATCTCATTGTTTCTGAGATTCTCTTTGCTATTATCCTTCCTATTCATTCATCATGTATTCTCTCATTATTCTCCCATGAGCTAATTCTTTCATAAAAATCTAATTCATTTCATATCGTATATCAGATTTTGTTTCATTATGATATATCCCAACTCATCATTCCCCATATTCATTCTGAATTTCATCTCCTATTACATCTGAGCTGAAAATCCTAATCATTTCTTTGTTTGATATCCCATGAGCTGATATATTAAAAATTATTTCTGCTGACTCCGATTATGCACCAAATTGAGTGATAGGCATAAACATCGCTTCTATGGTCTGACAAGAACCGGAAGACCTATCCACGGAGCAAACCATCTATAGTTTGTGTGGGTGAGGGTTCTTTATGTATATTAGTTGAGAAGTGACAGTTATCACGGGATACTAACAGGGTCGAGCAGAGGTAAAATGTAAATGAGAGGGGTATATTGACAGGAGATGGTGGTGCATCAGATCATGCTTTCACTATAAAGCTGATTGCATTTATTTCTGAAAAGTGAGCCGGAGGGAGCTTAGTTGAAAAATGCTGAGAGCTGAGAGTTGAGAAAGGATATGAAGAAAAGATAATTCTACCTACACTGTGTCAGCTAGGTAAACCTAATAATCTATCAATCCCTAGGCGACTTGATATTGAAAAAGACGTCATGGACCCAGTGATGCATGCACTTAACCCCACCAACTACTCAGTTATGTCTCAAAAGATTTTGTTTCAATAATCACGGAGATAAAACACATTTCTATCTGTTGGGTACAAATTTATATAGAGTTGTAATCAATTTTATTTTAAAAGTTCAGGGGTTGTTTGTGTAAATACTCAATACTTTGTATTGTGTATAAATAGGAGTGTATGTGTACTGTTATAAGGGGATTGAGGAATACACATACACGGATCTGATTGATAGAGAAAAAGTGTTGTGCAAGTCACCAAGAACATCAATGTAATATTCTCTCATCTCAATCTAAGCATTCGATTTTATGTGTTGATAATAATTGTTCATATGATTGTTTTATGTTGATATGAATTGCATGAAATATGAATTCACACTATCAATATATCATTTGGATATTAATATATTGAAACAAGGAAGACATTTGCTCCGGTCTCCAATTTCATTTGATGCACATTGTGTCTAAAGATGAATATATGCACTTTTAGGATACATCGAGTCTAATAGTCTGCGTGACTATAAACTGCTAGTCCAATGTGACTAAGCCGGAACAAATAAGAGTGATTCTTTCATGTTAAAGGATTTCACAATGACTATTTGGAAATCCTACCAGTGTTAACATCAGGCCAATGCTGAAAGTAGTTCACATAGATTTGAGGGGGAGTGAGATATTTGTTTAGAATAGGGGGAGAGATTATCATTATGAGGGGGAGAGAGACGATTTGTAATATTTCTGAGTTGTAAATTTCATTGTAATTGTCGTTGTATTTCTGCTACTGTAAGTTTACTGGATCTACATCTCTGAAGAATTTATATGATGTTCATAATCCTTATGATCATCATGAGGGGGAGAAAAACCTGAATTTCAGAGACAACTGTTGAGTAGTTTGAAGACAATTTAAGACAACAGTTCAAGACAATTGAGATAACTGCTGAAGATTTAAAGATGAAGAACGATAAGCTGTCTATGATTGATCAAGGAAGAAAATTAAAAACTGTTCATGATTCAAGGGGGAGAGTTTGCTTAAAAGAAAAGAGAAGATCAGATTTGAAGAGATTTGAAGATCAAAGAGAGACAAAGAAGTTCATAGATCAAAGAGAAGAAAAGAGAAAAGGATTGAAGTTCATGTTTTGAACTTTAATTGAAAACAAAATTGCTTTCATCTCTAAAGGGGAGATTGTTAAGTATAAATATTAATAGAGATGAAAACAATTTAAAGTCAAAGTTCAAGGGTGTAATGTGTAATTACTCAATAGTTGAGTTGTGTATAAATAGGTGTAGTTGCTACTGTAGTATGACGATTCAGAATTCTATTGCATGTACAAATTAGAAAAGGAATTGTAGAGAGAAGGATTGTCATTCAAGAAACCGCAAACTCAATGTAATATTTCTTCTCTCTATAATAATCATTCGGTATTATGTGTTGATGATTTTTGTTAATGTTCTTAATGTTGAATTGAATTGTTGATTTATGAATTATCACTTTACACAAAGCTCACTATCCATACTTCCAAAGACCAAAACCATCTCTTTGATTCTTCTCAAGTACCTAAGAATGTTCTTGACAGCCATTCAGTGATTATCACCTGGATTCTTTTGATATCTGCTTGTGACACTTATAGCGTAAGCAAAATCAGGTCTAGTGCAAAGCATGCCATACATGATAAATCTAACAGCCAAATTGTACGATACCTAATTCGTCCATTATTTATCCTTCTTCACAGTAGGACACTGTGATCTAGATAGAATCGTGCCACCTGACATTGGAACAAGCCCCTTTTTGGCTTCTTCCATTGAGAATCTCTTCAAGAATCTGTCAATATATATGCTTTGGTTGAACCCAATAATCCGTCTTGATCTATCTTTGTAGATCCTTATTTCCAGAATATAGGTGGCTTCTCCAAGATCCTTCATTTGGAAACACTTATTAAAGCAACCATCTGTTTCATTCAACATCTCAATGTTGTTTCCAATCAGTAGTATGCCATCCACATGCAGGACCAAGAAAGTTACTTTATCTTCTCTGGTTTGTCAACTAAGTCCCAGACTTGGTTATCATACGTAGATTATGTCTCTTACTTCATAGCTTCAAGTCGCTTGTCCGAATCTGATTCAAACATAGCTTCCTGATAGTTTGACGGTTCTAGTGTTTCCCTTACTCCATCAACCATCAAAAATCCATATCTTTATGGTTCATGACATTCTATATTAGACCTACAAAGTGACGGTGTGTCTGCGTATTCCCAAATGATTTCTCACTGGGTTTCAACAATTTCTTGTTGAGGTATGGGCTGGACCACAGATTCCCTTACATGTGTTTCTTCAAGTTCTTGAAGAATTGTGTCATCTCTACTACTTTCTTTTTCTAGAAACTCCCTTTCCAAGAAAGACCCATGTGGAACAACAAACACTTTGTTTTTTTGATGGATTGTAGACATTATATCCCCTAGTTTCCTTAGGGTATCCCACAAATATGCATTTATCAGATTTAGGGTTTAGTTTGTCTTATATAAATCTTTTGAAAAACACTTCACATCCCTAGGTCTTTATGAAAGAGACTATGGGACTCTTCCCATGCCATATCTCACATGGTGTCTTTTCAACCGCTTTGGTCGGTACCCTGTTTAGAGTAAACATTGATGTCTTAAGAGCATAACCCCAATATGAAATTCATAGGCTTCTACGATGCATCATCAATCTCATCATATCTAACAGTGTTTGATTCCTCCTTTCAAATAAACCATTCCATTGAGGAGTGTATGGATCAATGAGTTGCGAAATGATTCCACAATTCTTTAGATGATTGTCAAACTCTTGGTTTAAAAACTCTCAACCTCGATCTGAGTGGAGTATTTTAATTGTTTTGCAAAGTTTGTTTTGTACTTCAATCTGAAACTCTTTAAACTTTTCAAATGTCTTAGATTTACGTCTACTCAGATCTACATAGACATAACAACTAAAGTCATGTGTGAAAGTAACGAAGTACTGGTATCCACCTCTGGCTTCATGACTAAAAGGTCCACATACATCACTATGTATGATCCCCACTATGTCATATGTCCTTTCATTATTTACCATATACACAAGATTCACAGGTTTTATAAGAATCTTCATCGAAAGAATCAACAATTCCACTCTTAAGGAGTTTTACAATTTTTTTCTTGTTTACATGACCAAGACGACAATGCCACATGTAAGTTTTGTCCAATTCACATTTGGACTTCTTATTTACATTATAGATGTCTTCATTGCTTGGATTTTATACATTCAACACATATAAACCATTTAGTGATTTAGGTTCAAAATAAAACAAACCTTTATGACAAGCATAAATCACTATTTTATTATGAGAATAATTAAATCTTTGGTCTATTTAAGAATCATATGAAATAACATTGTTAATTAGTTTCAGTACATGATAGCAATTATCTAGTACTAAGACTAATCCAGAAGTTAACAATAACTCGTAGGTTCCCACAGCTTCGGTACCAACACTTGATTCGTCACTGACCCGTAGGTTAATGTCACCCTTTCCAATCACTTTACTCCTTCGGAACCCATGTAAGTAGTTACAAATATGGTTACCACATTGTAACATCTTAGGATTTTAGTTATTGTAATTTGAGGATAATTAGTTTAATTATGTACTAAAAGTAATCAAGTTGGATTATTAATGAAAATTTATTTATCGCAATGAAAAGTTCAAGAAACGTTGGTTGCTGTGTTTTAGATAATTATGGAATTTAGAGGTATAATTTATTAATAAGGAAATATGACATTAAAAATGTTTGGTGGTGAAAATATAACACTTGGAACTTTATTTAAGAAAATAGATAAGTGGAGGGACAACATGTGTATATGACCAAAAGTTGAGAATAAAAATACTCTTAAAGTCTTTCAATAACCCATTTGCAACTTTTCATCTTCAAACATACACACACCAATTCTCTCTAAAAAGTCTTCATGAAAACTTATTGAAAATTCAAATTTGGAGGAGGGATTTGTATTAGAAGACTGAAATACAAGGATTCAAACCTGAATTAGGTAAGAAATAATTATTTTGATATTTGAGGTTTAGGGTTCGTCTTAGATGAACTTAAAATGCAAAATCAGAATCATAAACTTAGAAATTGCTTATGCATGTGTGAAATCGTAGTTTCAACTAAAAAAGGTAAGATTGTTAGAGTTTTGTGTTCTTGAAGCTTTCCTTCATTTTTGGTTAAATCTGGAATCAAATGATCAGACACTGATGGTAATAAAATACTACTAACATGACAGGTCCCTTGTTGTGTTGTTAAACACACAGTGGGCTGTTTTGTGACTGATACGAAAATATCAGTCTTAAATTTATAAACTCTAATCTGACCAAATCGACCGATAAACTCTCGAGCAAGTGTACCCGATCGTATAGCAATAAGCTGGTAAGACCAGGATCGTCTCCACAGGGAACGGAAAATGCAATTTATACCAACTAAAATTATTCTAGCAAAAATAAAATGTACAAAATGCAAACGAGTAAAAGGGGGTTTTGTTTTTAGATTTTTTTTGGATACCGTTGACACGACAAAATAAAAAAATTACTTAAATTAAAATGACAATTAATAGTAACTAACGAAAATTTAAAACGACTATGAATTAACTAATTAAGAGAATAGAGTCAAATAACTAAAATGTATTTATCATTGAATCACTCCCCCTAGATTTGATTCGTTTTTAAAAGTGCAATTGATTGATAGAGTTTTTAAGAAATTTCGAGCTAACAGAGACCATCAACCCTACTAATCCGATTATAACCTAATCTATTCAAAACACGTTAACTTTCGTTATTAGTGAATTGAACTCAAACTTTTATCTGGGTTATTAGAGAAGCAATTTCAACTATCATAATTTCAGAATAATTGATTACCCTAACCGCATGCAACCGTCATAATTTCAGAATAAGCAAACGATAAGATAAAACTAATTACACGTGCACGTCATAATTTCAGAACATGACACAATGTAATAGTAAACTACTCAATAATTATTAAGATAAATAATGCAAGGTTCACGACTAGGCATAAACAAAACTCAATCAATAATAAAAACTAAACCTAAATCTAGGGTTCGTTCATCAATGACAAATACAATAAACTTAGCCCATAATTAAATTAATAACTAACGATAATAAATAACAAATAAAACTAAACATAATTACTCAAATAAAACTAGAAAAATCCAAAAAATAGTGTTGGTTTCTTGCTGCGTAAAACCCACAAATAAAAAAAAAATAAATAAATAAATAAAATAACTAGATATTATTGGTTTGGTACCTGCATATGAACCTAAAAGATATGAACACACAATGTTTCTTGCTTAATTATTGCTGCGCCACCACCAAACAAGAAGGAGAACAAAAAAAATATAAATCTGAATTTCTTTTAATCTTTGCGCAGCCAACGAGGAAACAGAAAAACAGAAAAATAAAAATAAAGTCTTGAATGTGTTTTGCTCCTTTCTTGCGCTGCCCCCAAGCAGAAAACAAAAAAAATATTCTCTAACTCAATCCTCCTAATCCTTCACGCCTCCAGAGAAGAAAAAAACCAAAAAAATAAAATAATGATAATCCCCCTCCCAAGTCCCTCATCCGGCTCCTTTTAAAAACAAAAAAAAAAGAATAATAATAATAATAAAATAATCATAATAATAATCCAACCGAAACCCTAAAATATAAAATGGACTTTGACCCGTTGGGTATTGGGTTTGGAGAGGCTCAAATCTCGAACTTTCTTTGGACCCGCTTGCATGCTCTCATATTTTTTTCACTTTAAGCCCACATAATCATCTTATTTTCTTGTATTGTACCCAATTAAACCTGCAAATAAAAAAATGACAAGAAAATGAACTTTTAGCATCAAACCTTATAAGTTTAAACGCATAAAAAGAATGATATTGTTGAATAATTACATGAATAAATGAGACAATATCAAAACTTCCCACACTTAAACTTTGCTTGTCCCCAAGCAAATCATCTCAAAAGAAACAATTTAAACAAGCAAACACAATTCAGATGCATATGAAGCTCAATCAGTTAAAAGGGATGCCTGCAAAAATAACTCAACTTCAACAAACATAAGATAACTTAGATTTATGCACATGTTTGTGTATCAATCCGCTCTAACTTTTCACTGACTCCAACAGAATTCAAAAATCACTTGACTAAACTCATCTGACCCACAAATCACTCATCCTTGCATGTTTTATTAAACTTTTCCCTTCAAACTTTTCTGACTCAAGGCTTATTGATGATTTCTCTTCTTCTTCTTCTTCTTTTTTTTTTTGTGGATTCAAGAAACCTATGACTTTTGATGGATCCCATGTAACGAACTTTCTACTTGACCGATCCCAAACCAGATGGTTTTAGGTGATCAGGTGTAGAACACCCCTCGAAGTCTACTCGTTCGAGAACCAAAGGCCACTTTTAGTTACTTAATCACTTTTCTTTCTTTTCTTTTTTTTTTTTTTTTTTGAAAATCAATCTCAACCTCTTTTGTCAGAATGCAGCTGTTTGTAATTTAAGATGGTATCTCAGGATACCGACTCGCTGACAATAATCCCAGGGGTTAACATAACATGCAAGACTTTTTGCAATTTCCAGGCAATTAGAGCTCATAGTGATCAAGAAAATAGTTAAAAACCAGCAAAAAGCCACAAACACTGCAACATGAAAGCTAAGCTAACCGATGATGTTAAAGACAAGCGCTTTTCACAGACACACTCTCACTTACTTAACCATCACTATGCGAATGAAGTGTATGAACTTGCTAACATAAAAGAAATTTAAGTGCATAGAGATGATATACTAACAGGACAAACAATGGTTAAAGTATTTAACCCCCTTCCCACACTTGAAATTTTGCATTGTCCCCAATGCAATTACAGATAAAGCACAGATATATGGAAAGAATAGGGAGAGTAAAGGAACAATACTCCCTTGGGGTTAGCAGCAATAACGTGAGACATTGGCGATAGACGTCAAATCACCGCAGCAGGCATCGATAACTGAGAAAACACACATGACAAAGAAAAACATAAAACCTGTAAAAAGAGAAGCAACACAAATTAGACTAAACACACGAATAAAATAAAAATAAGATAATGCAAGACAAAAATAACTAAAATAAAACTTAAAGAAACAGAAATTCGGGTTGCCTCCCGAGAGCGCCTTGTTTATTTTCGAGTCTTGAGCTCGACTCGCCCCTAAAACTACTTATTTGGGGAAGGTGTCCATGACCTCCTCTTGTTCGGGTCCTTCTGCCTCATTGTATAACTTCAAACGATGACCGTTAACGCAAAAAGAGCAACTGTCAGACTGGAGATCAACGAAACCAGAGTGGGAAGCTTTAATGACTGTATAAGGACCAGTCCAGCGCGATTTCAGCTTACCTGGAGTGAGTTTCAGACGGGATTTGAATAATAGAACTTTGTCCCCTAGTCTGAACTCCTTGACAGTCTTCAGACGACTATCATGTATCACCTTCGATCTCTCCTTATATAATCGCGAGTTATCATAGGCTTGGAGCCTCAACTCGTCTAACTCGTTCAATTAGAGAAACCGGTGTTTTCCTGCCTCATGATAATCGAGATTTGCATTTTTCAAGGCCCAGAATGCCTTGTGCTCGATTTCAAGAGGGAGATGACATGCTTTGCCATAAACCATTCGAAACGGTGTCGTGCCGGTAGGAGTTTTGTAGGCAGTACGGAATGCCCACAACGCATCTTCAAGCTTGTCGGACCACAATTTGGGGTTGTAGCCAATAGTGCGCTCGAGAATACGTTTAAGTCCTCTATTCGTGTTCTCGACTTGTCCACTCGTTTGCGGGTGATATGGCGTCGAGAATCTGTGATTCACTCCATAGCGTTTCAGGACTTTCTCCAACTGCTGATTACAGAAATGTGATCCGCGATCACTAATCAGCGCCTTAGGACAACCGAATCGAGAGAATAGGCTTTTAACGAAATTCACAACTACTCGGGCATCATTGGTTGGGAGGGCTTTTGCCTCAGCCCATTTCGAAAGATAATCTACAGCCACGAGTATGTATTTGTTGTTACGGGATGTCGGGAAAGGACCCATGAAGTCGATGCCCCATACATCAAAGATCTCGCAAATTTGAATTCCTTGTTGGGGCATCTCATCCCTTTTTGAGATATTTCCTGCACGCTGACAAGCATCACAGGTCTTAACCATGGAATGAGCATCTTTGAAGAGAGTGGGCCAATAGAAACCACAGTCTAAGACCTTTTTCGCAGTGTAGTTTGGCCCAAAGTGTCCTCCGGTTGGTCCTTGGTGACATTCATTCAAAATTTGTCTGGCATCAGTACCAGACACGCAACGGCGCATAACATAGTCGGCACCTAAACGGAAGAGATAAGGTGGATACCAATGATAGAACTTAGAATCACTCAAAAGCTTTCGCTTCTGCTGGTATGTCAACCCTTTTTCTATGATACCTGCTGCAAGGTAGTTTGCTATGCTAGCAAACCAAGGGTCATCGTCCTCACGGGACTCGATCATCTGTAAGAATTCATCAGGGAATGTGTCCTTGATGGTGGACTCATTAAGCTCCTCGAGATTTGGGTTCTCGAGTCGAGAAAGATGATCAGCAGCTAGGTTTTCTGCCCCCTTTTTGTCCCGGATCTCAATGTCGAATTCCTGTAAGAGTAGAATCCAACGAATTAGTCTCGGCTTTGCATCTTGCTTGGCATACAGATATTTAAGGGCAGAATGGTCAGTGTAGACTATGGTCTTTGAGAGTACCAAGTACTGACGAAACTTATCGAATGCAAAAACTACCGCTAGAAGCTCTTTTTCGGTGGTAATGTAATGTCCCTGGGCCGCAGTCAGAGTGCGACTCGCATAGTAGATAGGCTGAAAGTGATTATTCTTTCTTTGGCCCAGGACAGATCCAAGCGCGTAATCGCTAGCATCACACATGAGCTCGAATGGCGAGGACCAATCTGGTGGTATCATGATTGGTGCATGTGTCAGATGATGCTTCAGAAGATCATGTGCCTTCATACACTCGGATGAGAATACGAATGGCACGTCTTTCTCGAGAAGTTGGGTGAGAGGCCGGGCGATCTTTGAAAAATCTTTGATAAAGCGCCTATAGAACCCGGCATGACCCAAAAAGCTACGAACCGCTTTGACATTCGTGGGTGGAGGGAGTTTGGAAATTACGTCAACTTTGGATTTATCGACCTCCATTCCCACACTTGAGATTTTATGGCCGAGAACTATGCCTTCTCGAACCATAAAGTGGCATTTTTCCCAATTCAACACAAGGTGAGACTCCTCGCATCTAGTCAGGATACGCTCAAGGTTCAAGAGACATGAATCGAAGGAATTGCCGAATACTGAAAAGTCGTCCATGAAAACCTCCATGCAATCCTCGATCATGTCATGGAAGATGGCTGTCATACAACGCTGGAAAGTGGCAGGAGCGTTGCAGAGACCAAAAGGCATCCGCCTGTAAGCAAAAGTCCCGAAAGGACAGGTGAAGGTGGTCTTCTCCTGATCCTTTGGGTCGATAGGAATCTGAAAGTAGCCAGAGAAACGATCAAGGAAGCAGTAGAACTCGTTCCCTGCTAGTCTCTCTAACATCTGGTCAATGAAGGGAAGAGGAAAGTGGTCCTTTCGGGTAGCATCATTAAGTTTCCGATAATCTATGCATACCCTCCATCCAGTGACCACGCGAGTAGGGACGAGTTCGTCTTTCTCGTTTCGAACAACAGTGGTGCCTCCCTTTTTAGGAACCACGTGAACAGGGCTGACCCATGGGCTGTCAGAAATAGGGTATATAATCCCAGCATCGAGGAGTTTGATGACCTCCTTCTTGACCACTTCGGTCAGCCGCCTCTGTCTCTGCACACATGACTTATAGTTATCTTCCATGATAGTCTTGTGCGTGCAGTAGGAAGGAACGATCCCTGGAATGTCAGCAGTCTTCCAGGCGATTGCCCGCTTATGGGCTTTGAGAAGATGAATCAATCTGTCTTTCTCATCAGGGGAGAGAGCAGATGAAATGATGACAGGGAGAGAAGATTCTCCCTGTAAGAACGCATACTCAAGATGATCGGGAAGAGGTTTAAGCTCAAGAGTAGGTGGCTCTTCAAGAGATGTCTTAATACGGATCTTCTCGTTAACTGCGAGTGGCTCGACTTCTCCGTCGGTCTCTTGGGCGTCAACAGCGTCTGCACATAGGAGATCTTCGAGATTTCGCATTACCACATCAGGATCAATTGTGCATGCCTCATTACTCATCAAGGTCAGAAGCTGATCCAGCTCAGAATCCAGACAATCGTCTATAACGTCAATAGAGAAACATGAATCATCGGCCGTGTGTGCGTGTGTCATTGCCTTATCGATGGAGAATGTGACTCTGTCATCAGCAATACCTAGATTGAGTTGTCTCTTAGATACGTGAACTATGGCGTCAGCAGTGTTGAGGAATGGTCGTCCTAGAATGAGTGGAATCTGGCTATCTTCTTTCATTTCTAGGATGACAAAGTCAGCTGGAAAGACAAACCTATCTACCTTAACTGGGACATTTTCCGCTATGCCTAAAGGATATTTAAAGCTACGGTCTGCAAGCTGAAGGCACATCCTGGTCTGCTTAAGTTCACCTAGATCTAGCTTAGAGTATAAGGTGAGTGGCATTAGATTAATGCTAGCACCTAGATCAGCTAATGCATTACATACAGTATCAGAACCAAGAAAGCAAGGGATAATGAAACTCCCTGGATCTCCAAGCTTAGGAGGCATGTCCTTCGTCTGTAGAATGGCTGAACACTGCTCACCGAGTGGCAATGTGGTCGCGTCCTCCAACTTCTTCCTATTCGACACTAGATCCTTCAGAAACTTCCCATAGTTAGGCATACCTGCAATGACATCAACGAGAGGTACGTTAATCCTAATTTGCTTCAAGAAGTCAACAAACTTACCATACTGCTCTTTCATGCGTTCTTTCCGTAGACGATTAGGATAAGGAATTTTTGGTTGGTAATCCCTCAGAGGCGCTGGCTTTGGCTTTGATGACTTAGCGACCGGTGGTGGCGTCTCCTTCTCCACGGAATCAGCTATAGGTGTTTCTGTTTGGCTTGATCTCTTCGTGTTATCCTTGTCATCTGAAGTCCAATCCTGCACAATAACAGATCTGTCAGAATGTGATGTATCCATAACTCCGACCATCTTACCTGAGCGAGTGGTAATCGCCTTAACATGCTCATTGTGATTTTGATTCACATTGGGGTTCTTTTGGGTATTGCTTGGTAGTGACCCACTTTGACGTCCTGATACGACCTCAGCTAATCTACCTAAGTCGCGCTCAATATTCTGGATCGATGCTTGCTGATTCCTTTGAACTTGCTCGTTATTCACTTGATTCTGTTGCACAGTCAGCATAAAACTCTTCAATATATCTTCTATGTTGCTGCTTGTTCCAGCTGCTGGCTGAGTGATCTGTACCGGAGGCTGAGGATTCGGGTTGGTGTTTCCCTGGTTAAAGCGATAGAACCCCGGTGGGTTCTGTCTTTGGAAATTTCCTCGGTTGTTTCCCTGGTAATTTGAATTATTCCCCTGGTAGTTATTTCCCTGGTAATTTGAATTATTCTCCTGGTAGTTATTTCCCGGCCTCTGGTTCATGAAGTTAACGCTCTGTGTCTGGATCATCGGCCGATCCTCGCAGTCTTTCGTCAGGTGAGATCCTCCACAAGTTTCACACCCTACCTGCATAGCGTGAATACTTTGGATCAGCTTATCAACTTTACGCTCCAATGACTTTTGACTGTTAGCAAGCGATGCTACAGTATCACTACCCCCGTCATCCTCTATTGCAGCTATCGTCTTTCTGCCCGATTTCTTCTCGACACTCCATCCCTGCTTAACTAAAGATATGTCTTCTAAAAGCTTAAAGGCTTCCCTCGGAGTCTTATATTGAAAGATACCGCCGCAGGCTGAGTCGATTCGCTCTTTAACCTCTTCATCCATACCCCTGTAGAAAGTCTCGACCTGCTTTCTCTTATTAAGCTCGTGATTTGGACATTCGCGTAACATCTTCTTGAATCGTGTCCATGAATCAACAAAAGATTCCCCAACTTTCTGGGAAAAGTTTGAAATTTCAGCTATCATTCTTTCTTCCTTAGCCGGAGGGAAAAAGTGGTTAATGAACAAGTTGTTCATGTCTGCCCAGGTCGTGATAGAGTCTGGCTCTAAAGATTCTAACCACTCTTGAGCTTCCCCAATAAGGGTGAACGGGAAAACTCTAAGTCTCGCGGCATCGGAATTAGCTCTGAATAAGTCACAGATGGAGAGGAATGACTGAATGTGTCGGTTAGGATCATGCTTTAACCTCCCATCAAAATTCAATTCCCGAGCCATGCTGACGAACTGCCCTTTGATTTCGAATCTTTCTTCATTGGCAACAACAGGGACTCGGATAGCAGACTGTGGAGCTGGTGGTGCACTCTCGCGGGCTGTCCGCATCGGGGTATCATCTTCATTAGCCATTGGTTCCTGCTCAGATTCAGACTCCAAGTGAGGATCTTCCGTGATTGCTGGTGGTTGACGTTGACGAAGTCGACGGTGGAATTCTCGTTCAGGCTCTTGAAACGGTTCTAAGAGTTGAGACGATGATCTACGGGTCATGCACTAACTAAACTAAGGAAAAGTAGAATTATAGAACTAATTAAATAAAATAAAATAAATCTAAGAAAACTAAATAACCTATAAAGAAAATAAAATAAACTTAATGAGTAAAATAAAACTAAAAACTAAACTAAAAAAATTTAAAAATAAAATTAAGATTAAAAAGAAAAAGCTAGAAGAATTCTAAGTAGTAAAATTGGAAACCGTTCCCCGGCAACGGCGCCAAAAACTTGATACGAAAATATCAGTCTTAAATTTATAAACTCTAATCTGACCAAATCGACCGATAAACTCTCGGGCAAGTGTACCCGATCGTATAGCAATAAGCTGGTAAGACCAGGATCGTCTCCACAGGGAACGGAAAATGCAATTTATACCAACTTAAATTATTCTAGCAATTATAAAATGGACAAAATGCAAACGAGTAAAAGGGGGTTTTGTTTTTAGATTTTTTTTGGATACCGTTGACACGGCAAAATAAAAAAATTACTTAAATTAAAATGACAATTAATAGTAACTAACGAAAATTTAAAACGACTATGAATTAACTAATTAAGAGAATAGAGTCAAATAACTAAAATGTATTTATCATTGAATCACTCCCCCTAGATTTGATTCGTTTTTAAAAGTGTAATTGATTGATAGAGTTTTTAAGAAATTTCGAGCTAACATAGACCATCAACCCTACTAATCCGATTATAACCTAATCTATTCAAAACACGTTAACTTTCGTTATTAGTGAATTGAACTCAAACTTTTATCTGGGTTATTAGAGAAGCAATTTCAACTATCATAATTTCAGAATAATTGATTACCCTAACCGCATGCAACCGTCATAATTTCAGAACAAGCAAACGATAAGATAAAACTAATTACACGTGCACGTCATAATTTCAGAACATGACACAATGTAATAGTAAACTACTCAATAATTATTAAGATAAATAATTCAAGGTTCACGACTAGGCATAAACAAAACTCAATCAATAATAAAAACTAAACCTAAATCTAGGGTTCGTTCATCAATGACAAATACAATAAACTTAGCCCATAATTAAATTAATAACTAACGATAATAAATAACAAATAAAACTAAACATAATTACTCAAATAAAACTAGAAAAATCCAAAAAATAGTGTTGGTTTCTTGCTGCGTAAAACCCACAAATAAAAAAAAATAAATAAATAAATAAAATAACTAGATATTATTGGTTTGGTACCTGCATATGAACCTAAAAGATATGAACACACAATGTTTATTGCTTAATTATTGCTGCGCCACCACCAAACAAGAAGGAGAACAAAAAAAATATAAATCTGAATTTCTTTTAATCTTTGCGCAGCCAACGAAGAAACAGAAAAACAGAAAAATAAAAATAAAGTCTTGAATGTGTTTTGCTCCTTTCTTGCGCTGCCCCCAAGCAGAAAACAAAAAAAAATATTCTCTAACTCAATCCTCCTAATCCTTCACGCCTCCAGAGAAGAAAAAAACCAAAAAAATAAAATAATGATAATCCGCCTCCCAAGTCCCTCATCCGGCTCCTTTTAAAAACAAAAAAAAAGAATAATAATAATAATAAAATAATCATAATAATAATCCAACCGAAACCCTAAAATATAAAATGGACTTTGGCCCGTTGGGTATTGGGTTTGGAGAGGCTCAAATCTCGAACTTTCTTTGGACCCACTTGCATGCTCTCATATTTTTTTCACTTTAAGCCCACATAATCATCTTATTTTCTTGTATTGTACCCAATTAAACCTGCAAATAAAAAAATGACAAGAAAATGAACTTTTAGCATCAAACCTTATAAGTTTAAACGCATAAAAAGAATGATATTGTTGAATAATTACATGAATAAATGAGACAATATCAGTGACTAAAGAACCATTTATTGGTTGTTGTGATTCCGGTTGAAAGCCAGTAGAGTAATAATATATAATTTGGAGTTTAAATAACGCACCCACTATGAGTACTTAGATTTATATGTCTGCATTTGTTTTATGTTAGCTGTTTTCATTGAGGCGTGTTGTTTCATAAATATTACTTTGGCAATCTACTAACTTGCATTGTAATTGATGCACATTGTTGCTTGTATACATGTTTTACATGTTCCATTTTCTTGTTGTGCGTCAACGTGATGAGATTTCGAGCTATAAATGATTCTGATGCTACCGAGGCTATATGAGCTAGTGCTGATCCTTCTATGGTCCCAAATGGCAAGTGTAGCATCCCCGATGGTAATTCTGCCTCAATTAAATTTATTTGTTTAGTGCAATGGCACGGTGGAGCTTTATGCTCATATTTGTTCCCGTACTTCGTGTACGAATGGGTGCACGGCGTGTGTCGCTGGGGTAACTCATGTGTGCTATATAAAAAGTTGTGGAATATGAAATCTCTGTACTCGCTAAGCATCGCTTACCCGTTAGTGGTTGATGTTTTTCAGGAAAGGGAAAATCCGCTGCCGAACCTTCTAGCTAGGTCAATCTTTGAAGTGACTTAAGGATTCTACTACTTATCTTGGTAACTGAATAATGAAGATTCAATGCGTCTATTGGGTTGTTGTAAATAAATTTTGAGTATGTAGAAGACAGACTGGAACTATTCAGCACAATAGGGTGTTTGACTCTATTTAATTTATGTATTTTAAATCCTTGTACTATTGTAAGTTGACTTTAACTATGTAATAAATTATGGGTTATTTGTTTTTAATCCTGGGTGACGTGTATGTGGTTATGTGAGAAGGTGTCACAACGTATGGTATCAGAGCAGTAGTTTGAGATTTCAAGTGTTCGTGAGGACTTGGTCTCAAATATAGGTGATGCATTTTAGTGATAATAAGTGATGATCTGAACTAATATAGGATATGATTTGGAAATTATAGGAATTGACTTTCATACGGGACAACAGATGGTGTACTTAAATAAGTGATGTGAATATTAATCAATTTATATGTTTCAATTTTAGAAAATTTCTAGAGAGGGAATGACTCCATAGGAGACGATGCAAATGATGCAATCCATGATTGCTTAACAGAATCAGATGATTCAAGACTAGTTTCGGGCTCGAGAAGAGGCCGAAGCTGAGCGAAAAGAAGACAATAGAAAAAATAAGAAAGACACACATGGTGGCGAGGATCAAGATGACAACACAAGATCATCAAGTAAGCCCAAGGGTTATAGGTTCAAGGACTTTAAAGGAAGTGAGGCTGTGGAATTCGATGGACTTGGAGACGCTGTTCCTACTTTAGAATGGGTCACAGACACCGTAAGGACCTTCTGAATCAGCGACTGTGATGAAAAGGATATGGTCAGATTTGCTACCGCCATGTTCACCAAGTACGTCGTTATGTGGTGGAACTCAATGGTCAATGCTTTAACTCTGGAAAAGGTATCTGTTATGCCCTGGGCCAAGTTCACTGGACTTTTTACACAACAATATTACCCAGCTGATGTCGTTTGGAGGCCAAATTCATGACATTAACACAAGGTACCAATATGGTGTCACAATGTGTCGTGGAATTTACGAGGCTGAGTCTGTTCGCGCCTCATCAAGTTAAAACTGAAGAAGGAAAGGTGACCAGATTTGAAGCTGGTTTGGACTTGGAAATTCGAAGGGTCATGAGTAATGTTAGGTACCCTACTTTTGCTGGCATAGTGAAAGCTACCAGAAATGTTGAACAAATACTGATAATGTCTGGGTACACGATCGGATCTGCTGCTGCTGTAAATCCTACTCAACCTTAACCAATTACATCAGATTCATCCTTTAGAAATTTCGTATACGAATCATTCTTTGCTTGTAGTGCACTTAATGCAGGCTCAGTAGGAGGGGGAGAGTCAATGATGTATAGCTGTTTATCAGCATCCAGAATACTTCTAATGTGATAAAACTATTCCACAAATTTTGGTCCAATAAGTAATTCATCATAAATGAGCGCTCGGAATGATTCTTTTTCACTTTTACTTTTGCTACAAAATTAGAATAAAAGGTAAACCAACTTGTAGTATTTATTTCAAAAATAATGCTCGATAAATATAATCCCAATAAAAATTTATTGAACCTACTAGAACCCCGTTTACTTATATGTGCACCCAATGGAGGCTGAACCTACAAATATAAGTTACTCGAGTAGATAACTATTATTGATTATAAACAACCTTTATAATTTCTAGTATCCTATAAGACTCGGCATGATTGGTCTCATCCACACCTTGGGCCACAGTCTCACTACAAATCATCAATGACATATACCATATACCGACAGCAAGTCACTGGCCCAAGTACTTAGGATCCGTAGTGATCACATCACACTTTCCAAGTTTGTGGCACAAGCACTCAATGGAGGCTGAACCTACTTGTGACGACCGGTTAGCGTGAGTGCCACTATATGGACTGTGTGATGTGTCAATTTTGAAGGGATATTAAAAGTGCTTCAAACTTTTATAAAATGACCAATTTTTATTTAAAATACCTTTGAAATTATAAAAATAATCGAATTATTAACTTTGTTGTTTATCCATGCATGCATATCGGTCAACCATGCAGTTCGATGATGAACAAACAATAAAATGCAATTGCCTTGCCAGACTAATTTGATTCTCGAGAGCCCTCGAAAACCAAAGGTCAACACTAAGGGATAGATAACAATTACAAAAATAAATAAATAAATTTTCCAAGATCTCATTGGCTTCACGATTTCTCCTTGCTCATCGTGTAATCCATCACAATTTCTCTGGTCTTCGAATAAATTTTAAAATACAAAATCCTATTCTAAATACAATTTAATTTTAAAAATTATATTCAAAAAGGGATAATAATTGGCACACAGGACTCCCAATACCGTATAAAAAATAAAATTACAACACAATGGCTAACTGGATCGACTATAGATAACAATAATAAATTTAAACAACTTTAAATAGTGAATAAATTAATTAATAACTAGCTTTATTAATTAATGTTATTATAAAGATAATTAAGGTTTTGTCAAAACAATGGCCAGTTAGATCAGTCGGGGGGGGGGGGGGGGGGGGGGGGGCAGGACCCTTTCGGTTTATAACATTTTAAAAAATCCAACAACCCAGCACAAGTGTGACTATTTTAGACATCATTATCTCAATAAACTGATAAGTTCACTTTATAATTTGATAATTAATAAATCTATTTATTAACCGATTAAATTTTTAACATCCTGTTTCCAGACCTAGTAGTAGGGGTAGCAATTTCGGCCCGTTCAAGCAAACAGATCAAACGGGGTGATGATCAAAAGTCATAAATTTTACATAACTTAGAAATTTTTTTCAAAAAACAAATTTATTTGATACATCATTTTATAAATTTTCCTTTTTTAAAAAAATTATGTTCTATCTTAGTATTTTATGATGTGTCAATTTAACAATCCTCCGTTTGGCCCGTTGGGTCAAAATTGCCACCTCTGGCTGGTATGTGTAATTCTTTTATTAGATATTTAATTTATTAATATTGGGTTGATTGAATTATATCCCGATTAGTAGATCATATGTGTCGGGATTGAGTTACACGTGGCACCGAATTATTAATTTAGTGTATTAATTATATTTATGAGATTACGGGATTAAATGCATTCAATCTTTATATATAATAAAGAAGAACACTTCTTGTCACATTTCATCATATGAAGCCTTAACTATTTCATTTTCCCTCCTAAACTTCCTTAATTACTTTCTTAAATATTGTAATTAATTGACCAATTTAAATTTATTTTATTTCAAATTTTTTTAAATTTAAATATCAACCAACCAACTACATTTCAATAAATAAAACTATTTATATTTAAATCAAAACTATCTTTTAATAAAACCTTTTATTTTTTCTTAATTTGTTATTTTTTGTTGATAAATCGTTTATTTAAATCATAACTATATTTTAATAAATAATAATTAACCGATAATATTAATACTAATTCTTTTATATGTATTTATTTAGATATCAATATTTATTACTTTTTTGGACAGAGAATTATATACTTTGTTATTTCATAGTATTTAATAACTCATTTACAGTAGTTTATCATTAGTATTTTAAGATATTTTTATATTTATAATAAAACTTTAAGTTTATATACATGTTTTAAGAAAACAATGAATTATTATAATCCGTGTAATACACGGAATAATAAACTAGTTGATATTAAATTTAAAATATGATACTGACTTTAGATTATTATGTTGGAACATGTCAAAAATAGAAAGTATATATATTGCCTTACTTGCAATTTGGCTTCCTCCTTATCTCATAAGCAAGAACCAAAGTGTGTATGTGGGTTTGAATTGTTGTTGGAACATAGAGAAGCTACCAGAATCAGTTATTTGATGCTGTGAATCCATTTCCAAGATCATCATCATCATCTTTTTATGTTCTTGAGCTAAGCAAGGTAAGAAAGTGTATCTTGTTGGATTGATTTTGTTAAATATGATCATATTATTGGAATTGGCTTCTAAGCTGTAGGGAATAGATAAATAGAGTCTCCTTTGAGTTTAGTTGCTAAAATCAAGTTATGGGGTTGATTTTTACCCCCTGGACTGACATGAAAACGAACAAGGGAGACTTGCTTGCGCAGGATCTTGGTCGTGATCCCACCAGCGCGGCCGCGATGAGTTATGTGACGGTGTGGGGTCAAGTGCGGCATAGAAAATGAGTGCGACTGTGATGGTCTGAGCGCGTCCGCGATGGGTCGAGTGCGGGCCGCGATCAGATTATTTGGGCCAGATTTGATTTTGGGCTTTGGGAGCCCAATTGGGGTACTCTTTTGGTCCGATTCAGTTATGGGGTCTAGGTATGAATCTGTTATGAGTATCAATTGAGTTGAATTACTGTTTTGGGATCCGCTATGTATACATGGTCGAGCCATCAGCGAGTTGAGCCAAGATAGAGTTCAGAAGAGAGTTCAGCTGAGACATATTGCCAGTGATCAGGTGAGTACACGAGTATTTTTCAACGAGCCCTCTATTTTACGGGTCTTATTATGTTACTTGCATGTTTGCGATGAGATAATTGAGACAAAGACGTGACGCCTCATGTATTATTCTATTTACTTTCAATATATGTGATATGTGTGTATGAGTCGAGATCATTTCCAAAGTATCCGCGATTAAATCACAGGGATGAAATTTGGGATTATTAAGGTTGAGAGACTGAATCCAGATAAACCATTAAATCACACAGACAAAAAAATGTTCATTTGTCTTATTATTATTATCATTGTTGCTTGATTATTTGAGATTAACAATTGGTATGAGAGCTATAACATTATTTTCGATTGATTTGGATATTTTTATTTGTTCAAAAAAAAAAAAAAAAAAAAAAAAAAAAAAAAAGTTTAATTAACAATTCGAATTGGGATTAATGAATTGCCAGAATGAATTCGTAATTGAGTTTGACCATTACAATTGAATCCCAAAAATAGACTTTGCCATTCGCAAGTTATTTGTTTGACCAACATTTGTTCACAACTTTTATTTTTGACTTTGCGAAGCCAGAATTCAATTTTTTCTTTATTTGTTGATTTCACAAGATTTTTTTTACTTCGTCAATTGCATTTACTTTTATTTCTTTCGAAACTTGGGAAATCTGCGCCACAATTTTTGTATATTTGTTCGCAATTTCTTTTGTGTGTTTTATTTGAGGTTTATTATAAAAATAATCAAAATGTTTTTACGTCTTTTGCGATATCATTCCTTTATATTATTTTTTTTCATAAAAGTTTTCAAGTTATTTTTTTTTTGTTTAGTGAAATTTGGACAATAGAACACAGCTATAATTATTAAACTGCGTTCTAATATCCAAATTTCACTAAACCAAAAAAGAAATTTTAACTTGAGAACTTTATAAAAAAATAATAAGACAAAAGGATGAAAACACAAAAGCAGTTGAAAAAAACAAACAGTTTATACATCGCTAATCTTTCTTTGACTTTGACATATTCACCTAATTTGTCTTTGCAACCTTTTTCTAGTGTGTTTGGTTTTGCGTTATGAACGAGATTATTAGCTTATTACGTTATAATAACACAAATAATTGATTTAAAGTGTTTGAATTGCACACGTTAATAAATGATTATTTGCGTTTAGAGTTAATCCTACCACACTTTTTCGTAACTTAAAAAATGTAGCTTATTTGCTTAATAAGTGATTATTTGGTCATTTTACAAGTTAAAACGTAAACCCAAACACTTTAAAAACTGATTATTTGATAATTATGATAGCAAACAGCAGAAGCTAAATCAAACACTACATTTCTGGCAATACTTTTTGTTACAACTATTATCTGATTATTAGTTCCTAAAACGCTACAGCATTTTTTTAAACACAAATCCAAACATCTCATCAGTTCGCAAGTTTATCTTTATTTGTATCTTTGAAATTTCTTTTGGTTTTTTTTTTTCTTCGCAATTTTTCAAGACTTTGGAATTTTTTTCAATTTTTTATTTTATTTTAATTTTATTTTGGAAACCTTTATTTAACTTAATTTGGGAACTTTGAGTTTTGGAACTTTTGTTTAATAGAGGTTTCAGATCTTTTTGTTTGTCTTTCAAAATTTATTTCATTTCGGTTTTCTAAGTTTCGTTCGGAATTTCTTTTTCAGAATTATTATGTTGATTTGGAACATTGATTTGTAGAATTTTGGTTCAACTTCATTTCAAAAGTTTATCTTTTAGTCGACTTAGGAACTTTATCGGCTTTCGAAACTTTTCTGGCACATCTAGACTTTACTATTTCGGAACTTTTGGTTGGTAATTATTCTACCTTCAGAACTTTTGCTTTGAAACTTCCAATTCTTCGGTTGTCTTTAAACGTTTATACTTTGGAATTTTTCGGTGGCCTTCGAAATCTTTCAGAATTTCAATATTCAGAACTTTTAAAGTTCGGGAGTTTTAGCTTTAAAAGTTATTACCTTCGGAATTTCAAAAGTTGAATCATCTCAATTCAATCTGTAATCTTATTGATCCATTCAAGCACCCAATATTAACATTCAATTAAAGTGTCAAATCATAGAAAGTGTTTTAAGTACATCAACGCTAAAACATAAAGGAGTTATAAGACTACCTTGTCATAATCTAACTATTACAACATCATTGATTGTTACGAAGCTGAATCCCAACCCCAAATCTACAGTCATCATCATGTTACCAAGTAGCTTCCTAAAGATCACCAAAGAAATGGATAGCAGCCTATGAAGAAGGCCCAACAACTTCTTTTCCTTTACCTGAAAACATGTGAGTTCAATGGGTAAACTATGGCTTAGTGTGATAACAGATTACATATTCAACAGAAATATCTTTACAAACCAAATGTGAATACGGGCAGTGAATTTCCCCATCGTGCGGAGAGCACGGATAACAAGTGTTCATCATGCAGAGTAAGCTTGGATTGGCAGTTCAAGTATCGATCGAGGATGTGCAAACCTGGCTGGAATGAGATATATGGGACAATCAGTCCCCGACAGTGGCCTGCTGTCAACCCCAAATCCCAGGTCACATCGGATTATGAGATAATCATCATACAGAGAAAGCATGTACCTAAAAGATGCACTTTCAAGTGAAAGCAGGCTACATGTTAAAACATGTCAAGTACGAGTGTGCATCAGTAACAATAAATCATGTAAGAGTGCCGACTGATATGTAGTGAGAAATGTGAACATGCCAGAATATGAATGCAAAGAAAATAAATGCTTGAATAGTAATTTATCACTCACAGTGGTTAGCAAGAATGCCCTGGAAAGATACCACAGGGTCTTACACAGTACAAATAGGCTTTACCGCAATATTTGAATTAATGGTGTGTTAGCCAACACCACAATGAACCTGTTAAGTAAGTGTAATAGTGTATCAATATCAGTTTAGTTCTTAGAACTTAATTTAAAGTTTAGTTTGAAATGAACTAAAATTCGGACCACATCTGGATTTCGGATAGACCCGATATCCGGATGACCCGAAGTCCCATGCTTAGAATTTTTCATTTGTACTTTCCATCCGAAATTTGGATGGTTACATGTGTTGGGTTCCCTATACCCTTGCTAGGTTAAATTAAAACTTTGCGGAAAATTAAATAACCTAACTATGCAAGAATATAAAACCTTAAGGATCTAACCAAACAAGCTAAGAAACTAATTATTAAAATAAAGAGATGAATAATAAAAACTAACCTTGAGAAAATTCGCAATTTTCTCCACGAAGAACGATTTCACGAACAGCCTCTGAATCGAGCAACAAGCGTCTAAAGCAAGATCGTCTCTAGTTGTTCACACCCAATGAACAAAAGAAAAGATAATTATAACTTTTCTAAGCTCAGATCTCAGAGTCCCAAAAACTGGTATCCCTTGTGATCGTTAGAGAACTTAGAATCGAATGAGCAAGGAATGAAGCAGGCAGGGGCTGCCTATTTATAGGTTTTAGAAACCTACAAATTTTTGAACCCAAATCCATGTGGGATGGATTGGTGGCCGGCCCCCCTATTAGGGTTTAGGGGGTGCCCTGTTGACTATCAACTAATTGCAGTTTAGCCCCTGTACTTCCTCAATTAATTCTATTAGCTTCCGGTTAATTTATTAACTATTAATAAATTAACAAACTAACACATTAATCAAATATAATCAATTATTTAGTTTCTACTTAATTTATTAAACATAATAAATTAACAAACTAATTAACATTATGTATTTAAGTTAATCATCTTCTCTTTACAATTCATTGCATGCACCCAAAAAGGATCCAGCCTGATAACAATATGTTTACAAATAATTGTGACTTGGACACTAATTCCAACAGTCTCCCACTTGGACAAGTTGGCAACTATTTGTCTAAACACATTCTACTACCAGCCTTCCTAGCTACTCGATACAGCTGCCGAACTCTGAATCATATCAGAGCTAATCCTTTAGATAAGGGATCAACTATTCCTTCGTTCTCTGATATCGTATGAAACTAAGACATGGATTATAATCAATCTTTGGTTTCAAAATTATGTTTCTGATTTCCGATTAATATGACTATATGAGACTTATTAATTGAACACTTCAATTTTGTCTCGGTCGGGCCCGACACTCTAGAGTCAACGTTTAATCATCAGAGGGCCCATAGATATCGCTTTTCCATATAGGCAAAAGGAACGAATAAACTTCGCATACACAGCGCTAGCTAACTAATAACATCGTAACTAGATACATCCGTTATAACTGGAAGTTACGCACAGCGTTTGAATGCACTAAGGCATGACAGACTAGAAAACCGCAACTTCAATGTATCTCCGTCTGAAGAATAGAGGATATTATCATCTTGGAAATACTTATGATTTGATCCATGAAGTATCTTTCCAAGTGCGAGTGCCCTATACTTAAATCTCCATTAAGTACCCATGAATGTTGCAGCAATCTCTATGCTATGTCAAACTCTTGACAGTCTACTAACATTCCATGACAGTCTTTATTCAATACTAACTCCCGGTAGTACGAACGACTGAGGTATTTGAATAAAATTAATTACTCTGGGAGTTGGTTCTAAACATGCAAAAGGAAACACAACGATAAATTAATAGAAGATGGCAGCACTTTGCAAATAAATAAATCTCCAATATTTAATCACCAAATCCATTACAATTTCAAATCATTGTTACAATGTTTCAAATTCAAAACTAACTACTAAACTTTACATTATCTCGTAATCCTATGCTAACAGCATGACTACAGTGTTTCGGTTGAGAAAGTGGCTTTGTGAACGGATCAGCTGGATTCTCCTCTGATCGCACTCTTTTAACAATCACATGTCCTTCTTCAACCTTGCTACGAACAAAGTGGTACTTTCGATCAATATGCTTGGACTTTCCATGATCCTTGGGTTCTTTAGTCAACGAAACAGCACTTTTGTTGTCGCAGAATATTTCGATGGGGTCTTGAACCGTTGGGACAACTCCAAGATCTCCAATGAAATTCTTCAACCAGATGGCTTCCTTTGAGGCTTCTGAGGCCGCAATATATTCTGACTCGCAGGTAGAGTCTGCCATGGTTTCCTGCTTTGAACTCTTCCACGTCACGGCTCCCCCGTTCAATAAGAACACCCAACCAGATTGTGACCGACAGTCATCTCTATCCGTTTGGAAACTCGCATCGCAATAACCGGTTACTTTGAGTTCATCCTGTCCACCGTAAACCAAGAACCTGTCTTTAGTATTTCTTAAATACTTAAGAATATTCTTGACCGCCGTCCAATGACCTTCACCAGGGTCTTGCTGATGTCGACTCACCATGCTTTAAGCAAATGAGACATCAGGCCTCGTACATGTCATGGCATACATTATAGATCCTATGGCCGAAGCATATGGAACTCGACTCATTCTGTCTCGTTCCTCATGTGTCTTCGGGCTCATGTCTTTACTAATCTTTATGCCATGAGCAAAGGGAAGGTTCCCCTTCTTAGACTTCTCCATACTGAACCTTTTCAGTATTTTGTCCAAGTACGTATCCTGGCTTAGTCCTATTAGACGTCTCGTTCTATCTCTATAAATATTTATACCCAGAATAAAAGCTGCATCTCCTAGATCCTTCATAGCGAAACATCTTCCCAACCAATATTTTACGCTATGTAATGTTGGGATGTCGTTTCCTATAAGTAATATGTCATCGACATATAATACCAGGAAGACTACAGTGCTCCCACTGACCTTGACATATATGCAGGACTAATCTTCGCTTCTAGAAAATCCAAACTCTGTGATTTTCTCATGAAAGCAAAGATTCGAGCTTCGAGAAGCTTGCTTAAGTCCATAAATGGACTTCTGAAGCTTACACACTTTCTTAGGATACTTGGTGTCTACAAAACCTTCAGGTTGTGTCATAAACACATCCTCTGTCAATTTTGCGTTAAGGAAAGCGGTTTTGACATCCATCTGCCAGATTTCATAGTCATGAAACGCAGTAATGTCCAGAACTATCCTTATGGATTTAATCTTAGCTACCGGTGAAAAGGTTTTCTCATAGTCAATCCCGTAGGTTTGAGTATAGCCCTTTGCCACCAGCCTAGCTTTGTAAGTGTGTACTTTCCCGTTCATATCCGTTTTCTTCTTGAATATCCACTTACAACCCACCGTCTTTAGACCGGGTGTGGGATCAACCAAGTTCCAAACTTGGTTGCCATACATGGATTCAATCTCGCTATCCATAGCTTCCTTCCATTTGGCTGCCTCAGGGCCTGCCATCGCTTCCCGGTAGTTAGCTGGTTCATCTAAGTCGACTAGTGTACTATCACTAATCATATCATCCTGTTCAATACGGAAACCATAGTAGAACTCAGGAGGATTGCTAACTCTACCGGATCTGCGCAAAGGTAAGGATATGTCATTGGGTTCAACAGGCATCTCAGCCTCATGTTGATGGTCAGTGTTTGCAGTTGGTTCTTCATCGGTAGTATCTTGAATCTCATCAAGATCGATCTTACTCCCACTGTCCTCTTTAGATATTATCTCCTTCTCGAGGAACACTCCTCTTCGAGATACAAACACTACGTTTTCACGTGGTTTGTAAAATAGATATCCAAATGACTCTTGTGAGTAACCGACGAATAGACACTTTTCAGATCTTTGACTGAGTGTGTCAGAGGTCTCTCGTCCAACGAAGATTTCACAACCCCAGATCTTGATGTGACCAAGGGAAGGACGCTTTCCCTTCCACATCTCGTAAGGTGTCTTTGAAACTTTCTTGGTGGGTACTAGATTTAGAATATGTGTCGCAGTTTCTAATGCATAACCCCAGAAACTTACTGGAAGTGTTGCTCAACTCATCATAGATCGGACCATGTCTAACAAGGTCCTGTTTCTCCTCTCCGCAACTCCGTTGAGTTGTGGTGTTCTAGGAGGTGTTAACTGGGAAACTATTCCCTTGAGACCCCTGTCGGAGCGGAGAACCTTTATCTTTCTGCCCAGTTGATTCTCTACTTCACTTTGATATCTTTTGAATGTCTCAAAAGTGTCGGACTTATGTTTAATTAAATAAACATATCCAAATCTACTATAGTCATCTGTAAAGGTGACATAGTATCGATTTTCCCCTTTTGTAGCACATCGGAATGGCCCATATACATCTGTGTGGACCAAATCCAATAGTCCTTCACCTCTTTCACACGTTCCTGTAAATTGTGATTTTGTCATCTTGCCCAGTAATCAGGATTCGCATACATCATCCGATTTTAGGTCGAATGATTCCAACACTCCATCCTTTTGGAGTTGGGCGATGCGTTTCTTGTTAATGTGCCCAAGGCGACAGTGCCACAATTTGGACTTATCAATTTCGTTAGAATCAATATTAAATAATAGGTTGTTATCACACTCAACAGTTTCATATATGCCATTATAAGTACAAGCTTTGAATATAAAAACATCATTCAAATAAACCAAAATACTTCCATTATTATTATCAAAGCTGAAATTGTATCCATCCTTATACAAGACAAACAAAGAAATGATGTTCCGATTCATATCGGGTGAATAACAGTAATTATTTAAGCTAATCTCTACTCCTGATCTAAGCACGAGCTGGAACCTTCCGACTTTCTTCACAGGCGTGATCTTTCGATTCTCCATGATTAGGTTCAGCTCTCCATGCTTCAAGCTTCTACTTTCCCTTAGTCCCTGCAATACAGAGCAAATGTGAGTACCACATCCTGTATCAAGATACCATGAATTAGAGATAGAAGTGTTATGGAGTTCGATCATGAACATACCTGAGGTGCTGGCCTTTTCGACTTTGCCGTCTTTAAGGTCCTTTAGATATGATGGGCAGCTTCGCTTCCAGTGCCCATTGCCATTGCAGTAAAAGCATACTGCTTCCTTCGGATCTTTAGTAGGCTAAATACCGGACTCTGTTCTCCCTTGAGACCCTTTCTTGGACTTTCCTTTTGGGGCCTTCCAGGATGACTTCCGTTTCTTTGAGGCCTTACCAAAAGTAAGCACAGGGGCCACAGGGGTCTCATCTTTCTTGATGCCCTGTTCAGCGGTTCGGAGCAGATTATGCAGTTCCATAATTGACGTCTCCTTCTGATTCATGTTCATCTGATAGGAGAGTACGAACTGATTATAGATGGTGGGCAGTCCAGAAAGAATGATATTGGTGGAGAACTCAGAGTCAAACACCATATTGAGAGCCTCCAGCCGGTCGAAGTACTCATTCATCTCAAGGACGAAAGTGCAGATAGATGTTCCAGGTTTTGGTTTGCAGGCCATGAGGGATCTTACCACATCAAGGCGCTCTGTGCTTGCCTTAGCCTCAAACATCTCTCGTAGCTGCTGATTCATCTCAAAGGCCCATGTATTCTCGAAGGCTTTAGCAAGCTCAGGAACCATGGATGACGCCATGATGCAGGACACTTTGTTTGCATCATCGTAATGTTTCTGGTGTGCGTCCATTTCCTCCTGGGTGGGATTCTCATTCAGTGTGGGAATTTGTTCATCGAGAACATACTCCTTGTTCTCGTACCTCAGCGTAAACCTGAGGTTTCTCATCCAGTCCACATAGTTCGGACCGGATAGTTTTTCCCTACCCAGAACGGAAAGGAGTGAGAAGTTGGATGCGTGGTTGGGAGCAGGAGTGGGAGTACCAGTAGAAGTAGACATCTGTGAGATAAAGTTTTAGTTAGTATGAAGTATTCCTTAAGCAATTTACCCAATTTGAATTAAGGCTAGGATCCATATTTTCGATTCGTTTTATGAAAAGGGTCGCCGTAATCACGCCACGAATTTATTTTAGGTGGACAAACTTTTGTCGATTTCAATCTCTATGAAAATCCTAGATCTTTTGAGATTCATTAAATCTTATCAATGGCATGTTAATCTCGGTTATGCTCAACTACTATCCGTGACTGGGTTGCCGAGGATCACGGACAAGATGGTGAATCTAACCATGAAAAACTGCGTAAGACCCGACACGGATCAGTCCGGGAATCGCGAGTCCTACATCACCTCCTAATATGTCTCTCATTAGTGTGCTGGTCAATACACACGCTCCACTAACAGTGCATATAGGAGATGTGCATTTTTCATGGATTTGCATACTAATTCACTTTTGATATATCTAAAACGGGATTTTTTGTTTTAGTACTTTAGATTATACTTTTAATCTGGACACCATCCTATCAAAAGTCCTCGGTAGCTCCATTGAACGCACAGCGAAACGGAGGAGGTAGGTCAGCGCGAAGCTGTTAAAAACCTACTCCTTTAGGGAAGCTGAGCGACCCGCCTTATACCTCGTTTATAGTTTGTTCACTATGGGTGAGCCGATTTATCAATTGACTGACGATGTAATTAGATATATATATATATATATATATATATATATATATATATATATATATATATATATATATATATATATATATATATATATATAAAATCAATAATACATATATAAATTTCTTTTAAATCTTAGGGGTTTAATTTTATACTTTTAAAATTAAAGGGTCTATTTTAAACATTTTAAAATTCAGGGTATATTTTAAACAATTTAAAATATTAGGGTTTAAATTAATATTTATTTTTATATATATATTTCGGTTTCAATATTTAAATAAAATAAGAAACATTTAATTATTAAATATATATATTAAATCCGAAACCTATATATATAACCATATAAATCCTCAAAATTTAAACCTAGGATAGTACAAGTTTATCCTAATAAATTATGATATTCTAAAACCTTTAGGATAAGCACTTAATTTAAATTAAGGTAATTTCTAGATAAATAGGATTTAGGATAAACCTAGAATATCAAGCTTATCTCTAAGGCATGTTTATCTAAAACCCCAAAAATCAAACCCTTAATTAAATTAATAAAATCCTAAATTAATAAAATAATAATTTATTTAATATTTCAGATTTATCCATTTAAAACCTTTTAAAAATCCGAAAATTTGAAGATAAATATGAAAAACAATTTTCAAAATTTAGACAATTAATTTAATATTTAAAAACTATTTTAAAAATTAAATAGTCATCAAAAAACGAATTTTACTCCAAAAATTTCAAAAAATTAATTTCTAATTAATTTTTCGGATTTATTTAATATTTAAAAATTAATTTTAAGTTTAAACAATTTAATTTAAAATTAAAAACACCATTAAAATTAAATCAAACTTTCAAAAATTAATCAAAACAAATTTCGAAATTTAAGAACAAGATTATCATCTGAAAATTAGTGCAAAGCTCGTTAGGTTAACCGCTCTGATACCACTATTGGGTTCCCTATACCCTTGCTAGGTTAAATTAAAACTTTGCGAAAAATTAAATAACCTAACTATGCAAGAATATAAAACCTTAAGGATCTAACCAAACAAGCTAAGCAACTAATTATTAAAATAAAGAGATGAATAAGAAAAACTAACCTTGAGAAAATTCGCAATTTTCTCCACGAAGAACGATTTCACGAACAGCCTCTGAATCGAGCAACAAGCGTCTAAAGCAAGATCGCCTCTAGTTGTTCACACCCAATGAACAAAAGAAAAGATAATTATAACTTTTCTAAGCTCAGATCTCAGAGTCCCAAAAACTGGTATCCCTTGTGATCGTTAGAGAACTTAGAATTGAATGAGCGAGGAATGAAGCAGGCAGGGGCTGCCTATTTATAGGTTTTAGAAACCTACAAATTTTTGATCCCAAATCCATGTGGGATGGATTGGTGGCCGGCCCCCCCTATTAGGGTTTAGGGGGTGCCCTGTTGACTATCAACTAATTGCAGTTTAGCCCCTGTACTTCCTCAATTAATTCTATTAGCTTCCGGTTAATTTATTAACTATTAATAAATTAACAAACTAACTCATTAATCAAATATAATCAATTATTTAGTTTCTACTTAATTTATTAAACATAATAAATTAACAAACTAATTAACATTATATATTTAAGTTAATCATCTTCTCTTTACAATTCATTGCATGCACCCAAAAAGGATCCAGCCTGATAACAATATGTTTACAAATAATTGTGACTTGGACACTAATTCCAACAACATGATCCGAAGTTCGGATGCCTCAATATCCGAAATTCGTGTCTTGACTTGTGAATTTTCAAGTTTTCATCCGAAATTGCATCCGAGTTCCATGGGATCCGAAATTCGGGTAGACCCGAATTGTGTTCATCAAATCCGAATTTGTGTTCATACTTAGACATTTTTCTAATATTTCCATATTTCCTTTAATCATTTTTGTACTTATTCAGTAGCTGAAATTTGTTAACACAAGCTTAAATATGCTCCTTTTAACACTTTTAACATAAAACATAACATATCATGTACTAAATCAGTTCCGTTTTGACTGTTTCTTCATACTCGTCGAACACACACACTAAAACACATAGTGATTCTCAAAATCACACTTAAAGCTTGAATCAGAAGCTGAAATTTAGTATATTTCTTCTCTAGTACTCGATTTATACTAATCTACAAGAATAAACAACATGCAATAAGATCAATAACCAGAATCAGTTATTCGGATTTCATAAAAAGCGAACACAAAATTCACTAAATCGTAAGTTTGAGTAAGTTTTACCTTAATTCGTTGGTTAAACCGGTTATAGTCTCTTCCTAGCAGCTTGAATCCAAACTTTCAGCCTTTAATTTGATGATTTTTGGTGTTCTTGATATGTAGAAATGGTGAAAGAGCCGTGGGTTTTTAGAGAGAGAGAGTGAATTGCATAAAGTGAACGGTTTGTTCACTCATTTTTATGTATTTATTGCTAATTTGCCTTAATTACACATTACACCCCTCAACTTTATATTTCCTCATTTTAATCTTTTTAAGAATCCATGTCGGTTTCTCATTGTTATGCTTGCTCAAAAGGAAACGATGATGATTTCTCAACATCATCATTATTTTAAATACATGAAATGAAATTTATTTATCACCACAACAATCCATCAAAACACAAGTTAGTCTTATTTACTCATTTTGTATAATTTCAAAATTAGGGATGTTACATTTGATTTTCATGGTGATGAACAATGATGTATCTCAATTTAAATACGCTGAACGATGAAGATGATAATGAATGATGCATCTCTGTTTTGAATACGATAAACGATGAAGATGATCTTGATTATGATCATGAACGATGAAGATGCACATAAATTGTCCAACAATTTTTTTTCAACTGAATTTGTTATAATTTTAGAAGTAATTTGTATAAATGTATCTAGTATTTAATGGGGTTATATGCCAAAAATAGCAACAACTTTTTATAGTTTTGTCGTTTATACCTACATTATTTATTTTTTATCATTAATAGCAACAACTTTTGTATTTTTTACCGTTTATACCAACTTTTGACCTGGAAACCTGCTATAGCAGGTTACCATCAGTTAATACCAACAACTTTTATATTTTTACCAATAATAGCAACAACGTTTTATATTTTTACCAATAATAGCAGCGACTTTTAACTTTTTACCAATAATAAAAACATATCAAATTAAATTTTCCTTTATCTTTAAGTAATCACTATTTAAAAAAAAACTAAATTTATGAAAAGCGAAAAACAATAAAATAAGTTCATAATCCACTTTTTGTTTAAATTTTGTTAGAGATAAATCAAATACAATGTGTGCCTATAAAAATATAAAAAATATGTTTCTATAGACATTAAAATGAAGATTATTTTGATTAGGGGTGGGCATGGATCGGTTTTTGAAAAAACCAAAAACCAAACCGAAACATTGGTTTCTATATTCAAGAAACCGTTCGGTTTGGATTTTAAATGATTTGATTTTTTGGTTTTTATTTCGGTTTCAGTTTGGTTTCGGTTTTTCTTTGTCATGGTTTTCAATTTTAATTCTTTCTTTCTAAAACCAAAACACACACACACACACACACATATATACATAGGGGTGGGTTCATTGGAGAACCTCTATGCATCGAATAACCTTGGAGAACCACAATGAATCACTAGAAAATCGTAATGTATCACGTAGAAATCGATGCATCACGTGGAAATAATGATGCATCACGAGAGAATTGTGATGCATTTGTGGTGGTGCATGGAGGTTCTTCAAGGTTCTTCGATGCATGGAGGTTCTTGATCACACCCACCTATACATACATATATATATATATATATATATATATATATATATATATATATATATATATATATATATATATATATATATATGTGTGGATACATAAAATCAAAATATATAACACTTAATGCATTCTTTCACAAACAAGATTTAGACATTAAATCATTTTATCATTCAGAACCATGACAACATAAAAATGCAATAATAATACAACAATAATAATCATCATAATATTCAAAGTGAGTTTTAGTCTCATATGAAATTTAGACATTGAAAAGTTAAAACTTTCAATAAAAACTTAAATGAAGAAACGTAACGAAGGAAGAGTATTTATAAATTTTAAAATTATAAAACTTCAGTTCGGTTTGGTTTTTTGGTTCCGGTTTTTTGGTTTTTTTGGTTTCAGATTGGTTTTTGGTTTTTTTGCACACTCCTAAGTTTGATATGCCATATTTTCATGCATAGCCTTATAGAGGTATGATAGGGACGACCATTTAAGTGTAGCATGACAACATGAAACTCAATTCATTTTCTATAAGATGTCATAGAAATATAATGAACACATTATGCTATATTGTGTTATTTTTTGGATACTTATTACAACAATATTTGCATTATTTATTTATGTGATGATTAAATGAATAATAATAAATAATTGTGATCTAATTATGGATAATTAGTCTTTTATTTATTTGATAATTAAAATGGTAATAATTAAAAGATATATCCCTTTATTTTATTGATAATTATATATGATTTACATTTATGAAAATCAGATGACGTTCAAATAAGTTCATAGTTTATATTTGTATCCAAATTTTGTTAGAGATAGAATAATTGGATTATTAAATCATATATAATTATTCATAAAATAAACAGATGCAACTTTTTAATATTAACATTTTATTTACCAAATAATAAAGAACTAATGATTCATGATTTAAATCATAATTATTTATAATATTATTCATTTATTTATCAAATAAATAAATAATGCAAATATTGTTGAACTAAGTATCCAAAAAAGAATACAGATGTAGCATAATGTGTTCATTATATTTCTATGACATCTTATACAAAATGATTTGAGTTTCACATTGTCATGTTACACTTAAATGGTCAACCCTATCATACCTATAAAACCCGGCTATGCATGAAAATATGACACATCAAAATGATCTATATTTTTTAATGTCTATAGAAAACATATTTTATTATCTCTTTTATAGGCACACATTGTATTTGATTTATTTCTAACAAAATTTAAACGAAAAATGGATTATTAACTTATTTGATTGTATTTCGATTTTCATAAATTTAGTTTCTTTAAAGTAATGATTAATTGAAGATAAAGAAATTTTTAATTTGATATGTTTTTATTATTGGTAAAAAGTTAAAAGTCTCTGCTATTATTGGTAAAAATATAAAATGTTGTTGCTATTATTGGTAAAAAGATAAAAGTTGTTGGTATTAATTGATGGTAACCTGCTATAGCAGGTTTCCAGGTCAAAAGTTGGTATAATCGGTAAAAAAATACAAAAGTTGTTCCTATTAATGATAAAAAATAAATAATATGGGTATAAACGGTAAAACTAAAAAAAATTGTTGCTATTTTTGACATATAACCCTATTTAATGTGTGATTTATTGTATGAGAATTCTCATGATATAAAATTTGAAATTCATTTGACTAGATATATAATTTTCTCAAACTACTTTTCATGGAATGAATATGATATGTTGAATCACGAGATGCATGAGGTGTGTTGCATTACGAGATATATAGTGAGATGAAGTTAATCCAACGGATATAAGGTGGTTCTTGATTTTCTCATGCATCAAATAATGGACTCTAAGCCCAACTATTGAATTATCGTGAGCAATGCATCAAACATGGACTCTAAGCCCAACTATTGGATTATCTTGAGCAAATTATAATAAAATTTAACCATTTCTACCTATTAGTCTTCTATAGTTGAAGCCTTGAGGGGAGGTGTTGTTTTTCTTTTCTCTTTCTTTTCTTTTTCTTTTTCTTTTTTATTTTTGCACCTTGCTTAAAATTATTGTTTCAATTTCAAGTTAAGATGTCCAATTCCATCAAATAATGATCAATAGTCGACTAAGTTACACTCATACATTCCATATATATGATTACATTATTTACAACCTACCTTTTTATACGATGACGATTTTTTTTTAACCACGACAAACTTTAAAACTTCAAAAACAGAATTCGTTAAATAAAACAAGGGAAAATTACACCAAATAGCTATGTACTTTTGATACCTACACATTTTATAGTGTACTTTTTTGTACATATCAATGTAGTGTACTTTTAAAAGTGTTTTAAATAGGTAGTTGGGTAACCTGATGACCAGTAACATCAGGTCACTCAACTACCTAATTTAAACACTTTTAAAAGTTTGACTACCAAATGTGCACAAAAGAAAACGTACACTACATAAATGTGTACAAAAAGAAAGTTAAACTAAGCATGATAATATGTTGTACGAGTCATCAGGTTATCCAATTACCTAATTGAAACAATTTTAAAAGTACACTACATAATTGTGCACAAAAAATACACTACATAAATGTGCACAAATTTAAAAGTAGATAACTATTTGGTGCCATTATCCCATAAAACAATTGAAAACATACCATTTTATTATGACTATGTACTTTTGTCTTGTAACAAATCATGCTTTGTCATGTAATCATTTGAAACACACTTTGAAATTATTTTTTCATTGTGTTTAGATTTGTATTTTTTGGATGTAACATTAAGAGGACCATCCAATCCCTATCATATGGTACTCATAAGTTGCCTTTGCCTTCATGTCCCTCCAATTTGACATGTGATGTGTTTAATTTAGGTGTGACATACTTTCCTTCCATCCTAATTCAAAGCATAGTGATAGATCTATACATAAAAACTATTTGTAAGCATTACACATTGTGATGTCCCTTAGATTTTTTGTAAGTTGAATCACTTATGGGGCGTTTGGTTCGCGGATTTCCTGGGATTTGCATTTAAAATCCTGTGTTTGGTTCACAGATTTCAGTAAGGATTTGAAATCCCAGGATTTTTGAAATCCCTCCTTCTTTGTTATTTAAAAACCCAGCCTCCCCCCTAGGATTTTAAATCCCAGTTAACTTGCATTTTTCAGATTAACAAATTTTTTCTAAAAGATAATGTAGATTCTTTGACAAAATCCTGACAAATACAAATCCTGCATAATGCAAATCCTTTGACAAAATGCAAATCCCAAGAAAAAAAATTTACGAACCAAACGCCCCCTTAGTTTAAATCGAAATAGTTTTTAACCCAGTTTGAAAACCTGATGTGAAATCTAAATTTAACTTTTTTGTTTTTAATTTATTCACCCAAATCTCATCTCTAAAATGTGATAAAAGAATAGTGAAAAAAATTAAAAGACAAAATAATACATTTAAACACATTATCATCTCTAAAACTTGTTTTTAAAAAAAAAAAAAAAAACCATCATGTTTTCAGTTATATTAAAAACTCCAAACGGAAAAATTCTCGCTTCCCCTTTATGTAACATGTTTTCGGTGGAATTTTTTTGTTGAAAACAAGGATTTTTGGAAAACGAGTTCAGATCCACTATTTTTTGATGTTTTCAGTTTTTAATTTTAGTTTTCAAATTTATAAGTAAAACTTGAAAACATATTTTTGAGGTTTTCAACTTTTGTTTTCAATTGTAGTTACCTAAAAGTATGTTATAAAGGGGAGTGAAAAATGAAAACGTAAAAACTATTTATGACACATATAAACAAATTTTCATCTCTAAAATGTGTTTTCTTAAAACCATCATGATTTCAGTTTTATTAAAAACTCAAAACAGAAAATTCTCATCGTTAAACGTTTTATTAAATTTATTAGGGAATTAAATAAAAAATAAAAACCTTATCAAAATCATACATATTCTAGAAGGGGTTAATTACTTATTTATGTAATGGTCATTTTGTTTCTATATCAACAACTACTACAACAAATTGTTTTTAACACGATTTCAACAAGCACTTTACAATTTATAATTCATAGGTTATTACGAAAAAAAACCAACATACTTTTACGGTTTTATGTTTTCTGTCTCTTAATATTATTTTTTTCAAGAAAAGTCCTCAGGTTAATTATTTTTCCTAGTTTTTATGAAATTTGACTATTAGAGCACTGTTACAATTGGTAAACCGACTATTTTAAAAACTAAAAAAAATCATGTGTAAATAACCAAATTTCACTAAACCAGAATGAAAAAATTAACTTGAGAACTTTTCAGGAAAAAATTACATGAATGGACGAAAACATAAAAAAGGTAAAAATATTGTAATTTTTTCATAATAAATTCTATAATCCATTTGTGAAAGTACGAAACACGCAATACAAGTACGGTTGCTCTTTACTCATATTTTTATTATAAATTGCTTTGAATTGCATAAATTAGTAATTAAATAGATAACACATTTTGCATAAACAAGCTACTTAAACAATTTAATTAAGACAATTTGTTAAACCAAAAAACCCTAAACAAAAACCGATTTAAAATTTAATGTTACAAATGGAAAAATGACAAAACTAAGAGAACCTCTTTCTTGCAGGGGCGGATGTGGTTAGTAAATATGAGTGTCACTCGGCACCGATAAAATTTAAAAATACTGAGTTACGTATGTATTAAAAATTCGAGTGACACCTAGAATTTTTTTTGAATGACACCTACGTAAAATTTATAAAATTATTATATACATATCTAATTTATATTGTTGATTTTGTTACCCAAACTTATTATTTAATCATAAAAACTTAAAAGAAAAAAAGAAACCCAATAGAAATAAAAAGGATAAGAGACAAATTTCAAAAACCAGCCCTAAAGATTAAAAAACCCGGAAAAAAACTACCTCAAACCGTGTTGAAGCCCGATCCAATTGGTTGAAAGACCCCTACTCAGTATCATCGCTTCATCGATTAAGGAGGTGCTTAAATATATTGAAAAACCTCTAACTGTGTGATTCTTTTCGAGACTTCGATGCATCAAAGTTATTAAAGTTGGCGGAGATGTATCTGAATGATTTTAATTATGATGAGAATGTTTTTATCTTGTGCATCAACTTGAATACTATATTGAGAATGTGAAAGATGATACAATATTTTCAAACTTGAATGTGTTAGATATATTTGAATAATAAACCGGATCAACCATATTGCTAAATCATTAAGATAACCCATAAAAGAAATAATACCTGAATCCATTGATTTCGTCTTCTTTATGCGGAAACCTGATGACGAACGATCAGGGTTGTGAGAGTCTTCCTCACCTAAAGCCTTAATGTTCTAGACCGAACAGCAGATCTCTGATAGATGGAGATTAGGGATCTTATCGTTGCTTTAGGGTATTGGGGACCCTCACTATATATAGAATGGGAATTAGGGTTACCATCAAACTCTAAAGCCCAATAGTATAGTTTATTAATTAATAGCCCAATAAGTCTATTAAAGATAAAACCCAATAATTTAAACATATAAGTCCATCCAAATAGAAATTCTAACAATCTCCCACTTGGACTTATCATGTTTGAAATTATATTACAGATATCCTTAGGCGCGCGTCTGTAAGTTTATCTTTTAGACTTCCGTAATCAATCTGGTGCACTACATGTGCCAGTGATGGAACCAACACAACTTTTATCACTATATTATAAAAGTGACTAAACCAAGAAGATCACCATACAAACACATTTAATGACATAGATCAAGTGAGTTGCATGAAAATTGCATAAAATTTGATTGCATATTTCCAACTAGTCCAACTTTAGTCTTATATGAGATCAGTTCACAATCCTTATTGCAATGTAACCATTGCACTTAAGTGAGCTCAGAAAGAAATTAGAACCATAAACTTTATTCTGCAGAAAACTAGAACAATTCACAATAAAACATTAAGAACAACCTTCAATTAACTCCCACTGAAACAAGGCTACATCCGTAATAACACCTACATGAGCAACATGCTCACGAAATACCGTTGGTGTTAGACCTCTGTTTAATGAGTCTGCTAGCATAGATTTTGTTCTTATATTTATGTGAAAAATTGTTTATCCTGAACTCTCTCTTAACAACTAGAAACTTTGTAAAATTTCTATTATTGTCAAAATAAAGCACAATTGATTTATTATCATGGTAAATCTTTAGTGGTATTTTAATGCAATTAATACTTGCAACACCATGATAAACTTTCACAGTCATAATCCTTTATTTGATGTCTCGTAATAAACAATGAATTCTACGATCATGTTAGAAAGAGCTACAAGAATCTAATTACCAGAATCTTGTACTTTTACTCTCACTGTTAAACATGATGCAACCAGATGTAGAATAACTGCTATTTTAGCATCCCAAAAAATGAAAGTCAGAAAACCAAATGATCTCAACATTTTCGACTTTCATATGTGAGCATATTGTATTTTGTTTTCTATAAATAGCACATCAAATGCTTAAAATCTTTTGTATCTTATTTCTTTCAAAAATAGTTATTTGAACACTTAAATCCTTTTGGCTATAGGTGTATCTTCAAGTTTACAATCTTTTATGTTGAATCTACTCGAAACAATATCGAATAGCTCTTTTGTGACAATCCAAGTATACTTCAAAAAGTGGTCTATAGGTATACGAAAACCTGATAGAAAGTATGTCTCGTCAAGATCTTTCGTTAGAAATTTCTTGGCTTCCAAAAAACATAACCATAAGGCTATTTACAAGTAGAATATCAACAATATATAGTAACATCAAGATACATTTACTCCCACTATTACTTGCAATAATTAACAATATTTACCTCAAAACTATACAAGGTAATTATCATTTGATAAAAATTGCATACACTCAGGGAAACCTAAATTCAAACCATAGATGGATTATTCATCTTACTTACCATAATATTTGGATCTTCAGATTCAATATCTTTAGGTCACTTTATGTAAGACGTCTCATCAATGTCTCCACTGAGAAACGTTTCTTAACATCTGTCTGATATGGCTCAAGATCAAATTGATTTATTAGTGTCATTCTTAATTCTAAAAGAGTTATTCTAAATATTAGAACAAAAGTCTCTTTAGAACCAATAAATTTCTTTTGAGTAAAGCCTTTAACGACTGGACAATCTTTATATCTTTCAATATTACCTTACGAAACCTTCTTAGTTTTAAGTATCCATATATAAGTAACCAATTGGTTTCGTACCTTCAGGTAATTTGACAAGATTCCAAATGTCATTGTCTTTCATAGACTTTAATCTTATCTTTAATGGCATCAATCCATTACGAGAGTTAAAACTTTACATGACCTTGCAAAATTTGATTAGATCATTTTCTGTAAATTCATTGTATTACATAAATCTTGGAGATACAACAAATGATCTTCTGGAATTGCACTCCTTTACTCTCTAATGAATTTCCTTTAATGACACATCATGAGACTATTGAGGTTGTACTGTTGTGTTGTCTTGTTCCGGTCCAATGACAGGAGTTGAAGCCTGAACATTGATATCTGAATCCAGAATGATGTTTTGGAACAATGAGATTAATAGAATCTCAAACAAAATCCAATAATACTTCAAAGACAACTTTCTTAATTGTTTCTCCTCACAACCTCAATATTCTCAAGAAATCTAGCATTCCCTTTTCTTTTTCTAAAAAAAACGTTATTGATGTGGGATAACAAAACTTTTTGCCAAGATACCAACAAAATAGTAGCATACCGCATACCTCTCTTGAGTCCAACTTATATGGCTTGTTATGGCCTAACCTAATTTGGACAACCACATACGTAAAAATGCCTAATGATAGGCCTATTACCCGTCAAAGTTCGTATGAGAATCCGGTAACTACTTTGTTGGGTACATTATTCAGAATATGTTTCGCGATCTCTAAGCTGATTTCTCCTTAAAGAGACTCTAGTAAAGATGAATGGCGAATCATACTCCTTACCATACCCTTAAGAGTCTTGTGCATTCGTTCTACAAAATCATTCATGTTAGGTTTGCCTGACATTATGTATTGCAAAACTATTCTAAATTCTTTAAGGAAAAAAATAAAATATCATGTTCGTTATTCTCTTGATCCATCTTATCTGTCGTATTATCATCCATCACGATCAGATTTGACGGCTTTATATTCTTTTCAAGCTGAAATGCAACATCAACTTTAAAAGATTTTGAATAAACGTCCAGTGATTGAGATTTCTTATAAACTATATAAAGGTAAAAAAATAGAGTAGTCTTCAATGAATATGATAAAATGTATTTGTCATTCCATTAAACCGTAGGGAATGAATCACAAACATCATTATTTATCCATTTTAAGACATCCTTATCTCTATTGATAGACAAATTTCTATTGATAGTTTGTTTTCATTTGATACAAATAACACAAACTTGAAAGTCTAAGTGATCAAAAATTCCATTTAACACAAGCTCTTGAGTTCTTTCTCTTGAGTTCTTTGTTTAAAGATGTGTCTAAAATGCTTGTGAAATAAATAATACGAAATCCTTACATGATTTAGTTTTGTACCTCTCAAGTGTATTTTCCGTGCTTATAATATAGGAATTTGCATACATCAAACATATATTTATTTATTTAAAGGACAAGAACCAATCATATATGAATTTTGATTGAGACTAACTTTATTATTTCTAAATGAACAATAAAAAAATGATATGTCCATACTGATAAACTTTAGGTTTCATCTAAATGATGATCAAATAAATGTCTCAAACAAATTTAATTGAAATTTAACTTTAATCTCCTATATCTTTATACTGCAAATTTATTATCATCGCTCACATAGATGAATCTTTCAACATCAATTGGCGATTGAAAAAAAAATTTTATATGATCATACTTATGTAAGTAGTATAACCGAAATCTACCACAAAGTATGTTTAGGTACAAAATTAATTTAACTTCAAAACAAAACTATCAATAGATATTTACATTCATATGATCTGACTTCATACCAAAAGAAGTAAATCAAGAATTTACAATGTTATAAAAATTACTTTTGCAGTGTTATCTGATTTTTATTGGCGAAAGAATCAAAAGAAACCACACTTAAACAAAATAAAACAAATATACTCAATAATCAACTCATAAAAGAGTTTTAAATCAGAAATTTAATGAGATACCTATAACACCATTAATTCTAGTCTTTGGACAGAGAAATTAACTGTAAGTGGTACTCTCAGTCCAATGATGAAATACTGACAATAAATTCGGTCAAAACAACAGTCTTCCTTTGGACCGACTATTATTCACATGAACATAACTTTATAATTGTCACACATTCAACATTGCATGCACATCATTATTTGGCAAAATTATGCCAACCTTTGGGCCAATCATAATTCGCATAAATAATTATGTACAGTCATCTATGTATTTAGAAATCAACTAATTGTATAAAAGATGTTACTTTGGCAACATTTAATATAAATTAATCGAATAAAAATACTAGACCAATTAAGAGTTCAAAAAAAAATCATATAATATATCGTCATAAAACGATACCTCAATTATAATGATACTCTTAGTATAATGATCAAACACTGACGTCTAATCCGGTCAAACGATAATCTTCCTTTGGGTCGACTATTTCCTACATGGATAATTAACTTTATAGTGGTCACGTGTTTATCATCACATGTATGTATTATTTGGTCAAACTATGTCAACCTTTGGGTGAATCATAGTCCACATAGATAATTTTATACAAAAATCTATGTATTATCAGTACAATTAGTTAATATAAAAGAGGTTACTTTGGCAACGTTTTATATCAATTAATTGACTCAAAATACTAGATTTATCCTTAAGGGTTTCACCAAAAAACAAAAATATTTATATTCACATAAGGCAATACCACAATATTTCAATAACTTGAATTTGCTCAATCAATTAGATTTCTAGATTGGTAGAGTTGTTAACTCCTTGCTATATTGATAACAATTCACCCCTTAAAAAAAACTGTAAGATATTTTGCAACTTTACGAAATATTATCACCACGGTTTATGCCAAGATAAATAAAAATATCAAACCTTTATTACGAGAACTACCAGATTTAAACTCACAAAAGTTTATAAATTATCTCGTAACTTGATTAGTCTAACGAGAAAAATCATTATTTACAAATATTTTGGTTCGAAACCCGTTTTTACCAAATATTTGATATGCAAAATAATTTCCTGAAGATATTATTTAGCAATAATACTAGCACGATAAATAATTATCATAAATGACTTCTATAAATTTTCTGTAAAGAAAACTTTATTATAAATAGTCATAGGACCTAAGTGTAATTATCAAGAAAAAACTTTAAATCAACCAAATGATTATGAACAAATTGTTCATCCTCAACCTATCAAATCTATATGGATTGAACATGGTCCATATCTTAATATGATCCACAATTTCTTTATTAAAATTAACCGACAAAAAATTTGTCAGTCGTAAAGTTAAAAGGAACCAAATTTCCTTCAAAATGTTTTAGTATTGAATACTAATACAATAAATAATTACAAAACATGACTTTAACAAATATTCTGTGAGAAGAATGCTTTATTATAAAAGTCACAAGACCAAAATGTAATTATTAGAAAAACTTTAAATGAATCTTGATAATTATCAAATAAATAATTTATTCCCAAACTATCAGATTAATTAGGATAAAACAGAATCCTTAATTCATAAAAGATCCATAAATTCTTTAATAATCACACAACCTATCTTCTATAAAGTTTCTATTAATTTACAAGTCGATAAATATCATAAAATACAGAAACAATTTATTATAATAGTGTGTGATTATCTAAAGACTTTAAATCAAATGAATATAATGATTATCAAATATCATCCTCAAACTTTAAATCCATACGGGTCAAACATATCCATAACTTAAATCAATCCACAAAATTGCAACCCGATTCACAGGAAGGTGGAAGAAAATATATATATTATCATTCTTAATAAAAGAATATTAATTAAGTAAATGATATGCAACTGTATTATCATTCTTATATTTTGAATCCATAAATCCTAAAGCATGTATTGATCCAAAATAGTACAGTTTTTTTTTTCTTTTATATGAAGCGGCGCAAACAAACAAAAAACCACCGCCGGAAAAAAAAACTGAAGAATTTTAAACAGACAGCCGGAATAAAATTGAATAATCATGGGAAGCAAGAATTGTTTGTCAAAATAATATATTTGACAATTAATGCTAACTTTTGAGTTTTGCCTTGGAACTAAAAAAAAGTTAGGGTTTTTTTTTTTCTTTCAAGTGGCGGCAGAAGAAGTTAAATGTTTGAATTTTGAAATCATATTTGAACTTTAAGATGTGTTTTTAAAGTTTAAAATCTGAAATCCGAAACCAGTCTGAAATTTAAATGGTGGTCTTAAAATCTTAAGTCTAAAATTTAAAATCATGTTTGAAATTTAATGAAAGTCTAAAATCTAAAGATTTTTAGAATATTAATTAAATTTAAAGTATTAAGTTATTTATATATATTTATTTTCTAATATAACTAATTATTTTAATAATTTAATATTTAATTAATTAAATTGAAGAAATATTTTTAATTACTTAAATTAATTAAATACTTTTTTAATTAAATTGAATTTAATATTTTAATTAAATAAAACATTAGTTTACGTTAGAAAATAAAATTTTAAGATATTAATTTTAGATTTCAGACCCGAGTTCACCTCTTAGTTTTAAGACCTAATTTTAGAGGTTTTAAAATCTCAAATCTGAAATGTAACATACAGTCTGAAATCACTTACATATGAAATTCACTTAAGTCTTGAATATAACAAACAATCTTTAATCAATTAAAATCTTAACTTTAAGATATAAAACGAATTAAGATGAAAAAAATTATCAAAACAAAGAGGACCTATCAATTTAAATACTTCAACAACTAAATACTAGGAGTTACAGTTAAAAAGCTTTTTGATGACCAGCTTTTTCTCCGACAACTTCACCGCCTAATTTCTAGGATGGAAGTTACGGTGGAAAAATAATGAAAATTGGTAAAGGGTATAAAAAACTAAGTTGTAATTAATGAAAACAAATATACAATTCGTTATTTGAACAACTTTCATTGATACAAAAACACATTATTTGCATGTTAGTGATAATGAAATATATATTGATGTTAAGTAATGAAGACAAAGAAAGGCATGCTACTTTGCTTGTCTTTACATGGAAAGGTTTTTCTTCTCTGAAATAAAGGTTTGCCACATGAAGGCATTCAATTATTTTCTATAAATTTTCATGACCTACATCTATAAAAATTAAATGAAATAAACATTTTCTTCAATTTTATATACTTTTAATTGTAATTTAATTTGGAAAAACAAAGATGTACTTGATCCAAAGTTGAATAGTTTAAGAAAACGATGTAAATCATAACGATTTGGATTGCGATCGTGTCATGTTTTTATAAATTTACTCGAGTAAATTTTTGTAAAATAGGTGTTTGTATGTCGTGTCGGTTGTTGGTTCAAACTACGAAACTATAAAAGAAAACTGACCGAAATCGATTCAAGTTTACATCTTAAATTCTGGCTAGTGGTCTTCTATAAATTTAGGGTTTATATCATTAAATAGCAACATACTTTTTTATTTGTCACATTTTGATCATTGTACTTTTTTCTGTATTGATTAGGTAGTTGTACTTTTAAAACTTGTCTCACTTTGATAGTTATAGGGTTTTCATTACACTTTTACCGTTAATTTAACTTTTTAAAGGTTAACCGCATACAAATGCAACATATTTTTTTGAATTTACTCAAATGACTAATTAACTCTTTTTTAGACCTGGATGGTAGTTGTGTTCTAACGAGAAAATACGCCAACGCTTCGCGGTGAGGTTTAATGGCATACAAAAAAAATGTTAAAATATATAAAAATAACATATTAGCATACATATTTGATATTTGAAGCAAAATGTTATATTAAATATATTAAAATTTTTGAAATTATGCGTTATTGACTTTGAATACAACGTCCAATTCCAAAATTGTTCACACCACCACCATCAAAACCTTGTGAATATAACTTTCTCTTCCGACATTAAAACCTCACGTAACACTACATCCATTAAAAAGAAAACTGATTCTAATTTATCTCCTATTTTGCATCACCAACTACATAATTTCCTCCAAAGGAAGTCCACCATCGGATTTTCTTGTTTTACAATGTCTTTGATCGATTATGTATGTAAAAATCAAAACCATCTTACTGTTTGATCTAGTTTCAAACCACATAATAAATCATCATGGAAAAAAAAAATTAACACACAATGCATGCATTATTTCTATTATTATTATTATTATTGTTAAATAATTAATAAAAATATTGCGAAGTAAAATATTTGATCCATAATGTACAATAGTGCAACGATAAAATCAAAATATATAGTATTATAGTGCAATGATAATCAAATTATATAATTTAATCTTTCAAATATAAATGAAAAGAAAGTTTCCTACTACTTTCAAATATTTGGAATAATAAGGAAGAAAACCTTTTTCATATCCATACAATTTTGTCTATTCGAAATTTGTTATCCGTCACAGCTTCATTTAGTAATAACCATCAACGTCAATTAAAAATTAACGTGTTAAGTATATTATTAATAATAATAACGATAAAAAAAACCCGTATAGAGTAAATTAACACTTTTTTAGTTTAAAATATTTAGTACAAATAAAAATGTGATTACTACGATATAAAATAAAAATAGATATACAATTGCATAATTATTATTAAGCATCAAAAATATTTATACAATATCTGTAAAAAAAAATCCATGTACTCATGAATCATGATCATCATTCATCGACATGAATCCTTGTCTAACATTATCTGTTTTATGTACATACAATTGACTTTTGAGGAGGTCCTAAAAAAATAATATAAATAATAATAATTATGCAATTATATTTGAGGTAGTGTATAGAAAACATGACCATTATTATCCAAGCGTGGATTGTTTGCCAACTAGCCATTAAACATCATTTTATCAAGTTTCAATATATAAAATACATAAAATATAAACATCTTTGTTTAAATTAAAATAATAAAAAATTTGCTTAATGTTTTCAAATTATATATACTTTAAAATAAAAAATACATTAGTTTAACTCAACATGTAAAAAAACCAATTCTTTTAATAAATTGCAATAATCTTCACATCATGTGGGGTTTGAAGTCGGGACCTCTCGTATCATGAGCCATACGTTAATCAATTCAGCTACAAATATTTTCATTAAAATATTACACAAACATGTATTCATTATTATTTTAGTTTTACTAATCCTATGAATAGCTTATGAATGGTAACATTTACTATAGTAAATTTTATTATTTAAATATGACATGCTGACACTATGCTGATGTAGAGATTTTTGCAAACATATCATAGTTAGTTGTTGAAGTATATGCATACGTGACAATATAACTGTATTTTAATACAAAATAAATTGTCATATCAATATAGTAAACTGGTAGGATCGGTTATTGGTCATCAAAAATACCATATCGATAAACAAAATTAAGTACAAATACAATTCGAATCACAAAAAATTAAATTAGTTATTTGAGTAATTTCTGAAAATTACATTGCATTTGTGTGATTTTAATCCAATTTTTAGCAAAAGAATATACTGTTTTACCAATAACATTATTTATGATAACTATCGAATTGTAACAAAATTTGAAAGTAAAACTATATAATGGATACGAAATAAGTACTATGATTAAGATAGGACAAATAAAAAAGTATGTATCTATTGAATGACATAAGACCATATATTTAATGCTATAAACTTTTAACTTAAATTTTAGACTTACTGTCTTATAATTTCAAATACTTTTTAGTGTAAATAAGTTTCTAAATGAAGAAAAGTATATTACAATAACGAACATTTTACACACACACACACACACACACACTCTCTCTCTCTCTCTCTCTCTCTCTCTCTCTCTCTCTCTCTCTCTCTCTCTCTCTCTTATATATATACACACACATGCCTAAGTTATCATGAGAAGTTAAAACAGTCTTGAGAATTGTAAAAAGAACTATGATTCATTAGCTTTGTACATTGATTCATTTATTTTTGAATTTGTGATTCATTATTTATAATTCAAAAACTGATGAATCAATGTAAAAACGTAATGAACTGTTGATTTATTTAATTCGAAATTGATGATTCGTTATTTATACATTAAAAAAATGGTGAATCTATATGTAAAAAATGAATCACAATGCTTTTATATATATATATATATATATATATATATATATATATATATATATATATATATATATATATATATATATATATATATATATATATATATATAGGTTCAAATGAGTATCACCTATTATGCAGCACACCAGAAGGTACCACTCGTAATACTATTTTCTTTGAAATTTTTTTTCGTAAATATGTTTTAATTAACATTACACAGACGATATATAAAGTTTACGCACATTCACAGATCCTAAGTACATGAAATCATGCATCACAAAAATGCAAGTTCATATATATGCCAAATTATGTAAATAAATGTACGTTCACATAATTTTTTAGGAGTTAGGAGATGTTAATGTATGTGAAATTTACATATTATCATCATAATGTTAATTAATTCATGTTTATGGAAAAAAAAAAATTAAAAAAGTTTTTCAAATGGTGGTACCTTCTGGTGCGCTGCATATTAAGTGGCACTCTCTCGAACCAGATTCTACATACATACATACATACATACATACATACATACATACATACACACACACACACACACACACACACACACACACACACACACATATATATATATATATATATATATATATATATATATATATATATATAACGGATTATTACGTGAAAAAACCCCAAGGTTGGACCATATTTGCGATTAAAACTTTCAGGTATTTTTTATTGTCATAAAAAATCTCATACGACTATAACTTATCAAAATAATTATTTTCCTAAAAAAATGACCTGCAACCTAACCGATCGCATTATGCTTCGGCCGCAACCATCTCCGTTAACTTTCTAAAGAACAAAGGATTCCAAATGAAAATTTAAAAACAATCAACAACCTAAATCCTAATAGATCTAATCCAAATTCTAAATCAACAATATGAGGACAAACAAATCGAAGCTTCAAGAGTCGACGGAGGCTTCACCGAAGGTGGATGTGTTACCATCTGTAACATCCCTATTTTTAATCATTTGTAATTTACCATTTAAGACTCAATTTAATGCATTAATGGAGTTATTATTTCAATTTCGATCACAATTTTTAAAAATGAGAAAAGATGAGGAGAAATCTTCATCGTTGTTTTTTTAGCGAGCATAACTATGAGAAACCGATCCGGACACTTAAAATCGATTTAAATAAGAAAATACGAAGTTGAGGGGTGTAATGTGCAAATATGTCAAAATATCAAATAAAAGAAGGGAAAATCCTTCATTTTTACAAATCTCACTCTCTCTTTACTCTCTCTCACCGTCTCTCTCCTTCTCTCACTTGAACCCACGGGTTCTTCATCAAAACTCCCAAGAACATCAAATTTGAAGCAGAAAAGTTGGAATCAAGTTGCAATTACGGGACTATAATCATTACAACAAACGATTTGAGGTAAAAATCGTTCTATATTACGAATTTTTGATGTTTTGGGTTCGGTTTTCATAAAAACCGAATCATAGGATTGTGATCCCAGATGTTAATGCATGTTATATGTTATTGTTGCAATGTTAAAATCGAGTATAAAGGATGTTATATACCAAATTTCAGGTTCTAATTCCACTTCTAAGTATGATTTTGAAGTTAGTGTGTGTTTTAGTGTGTGTGTTCATCGACCATTGATGAAAATTGGACAAATGTGGAATATTTTGGTATATTGATGATATGTTTTAAGTTAAAAGAGTGTATTTAAGTTCATATTTTCAATTTTAGATACAAAAACATGCAAAAAATGGTCAAAATTATATTCTGGAAAATTGTTGGAAAATATATAAGTATGAACTCGGACCATATTAACACGATTCGGATCATCCGAGTTCGGACCCATACCCAATTCCACCCAACACCCAATTCGGACCCACTCCCTATTCGGACCAATCCGAATTCGGGACTCAACCGATTTCGGACCAAGGTATCATCCGAATTCGGATGAATAGTACAGAATAAAATGACAGGGATGGACCTCGGACCATCCGGATTTCGGATCATCCGAAATTCGGATGTGTTCCGAATTCAGTTCAAATTTCACTTAATTTTCAGAATTTAAGTTTTAAGCAATTACTGACATTAAATCACTATTACACTGACTTGACAGATCATTGTGGTGTTGCCTAACACACATTGATTCAGAGACAATTAACACTGTACAAATCACTGTGAGTAATAGATTATCATTCTAACATTTACTGTCTTTGCATTCACGTTTTACATATTCAATGGCATGTTCACATTGTTCATATTCATCAATTGGCACTCATGAATGATTTGTTGTTATGATGCACACTCGTACTTGACATGTAACAAACATGTAGCCAGCGTTCGTTTGAAAGTGCATCTATTTACATCATGCTTGCACTGCATGATCATTACTTCACAATCTGATACGACCTGGACTGGGGCTGATAGCAGGCCACTGTCGGGGACTGATCATCCCACTCGTTATCCTGGTTAGGTTCGGCACATCCCCGAACATCATTTAAACTGCCAACCCTATGATTGTACTGCATGTTTTTCACATACTAAAGGGCTTACACTGCTAGATTTCACACTATGCTTGTAAAGAAATATTTGTTGAATGTATAATCTGTTATATCACTAAACAAAATTAGCTTACTGTTGACTCTTAATGTTTTCAGGAAAAGGCAAAGGTGTAGCTGGACCTTCTTCTTAGGCATTTCAGTTCAATATCCCGGAGACCTTAGAAGCTACTTTGGTACATGGACAATATAGCTTTGGGGCTGGGATTTCATGACTTTAAAACAATTTGTGATGTTGTAATAGTTAGATTTTATCACTGTAGACAAGTAATTTTAATTATAATGTTAATCATTGGGTTGTGTGTTGATCATGGTGATTCCAATTATATTGTTAATACATGAGGACGTCACACCATCAGAGATTTAAGTGCATCTAACCGTAAACGAGAAGCCAAATTGGTCGTCAGAGGGCATGTGTGAGGCTTCAACGATCATCGGAAGACTCATTGAGGCTTCAACAGTCGCCAGACGACTCATCATAGATGAAGGTAACTAACTGCAACATGTAACATCTTGGTTTCATGAGATTTTAATCGGTGGGTTGGGGGGGGGGGGGGGGTTTGTGACAACAAAAATGGTTGGAGGTTTTATTGTAAAAATGATCCAAGTTGAAGGTTTTATGCATAAAAACCCATATAGTGTGTGTGTGTGTGTGTGTATAGAGGGGGGTTCAATGGAAAACCAACATGCATCGAAAAACCTTGGAAAACCTCCATGCACCACCACAAATGCATCACAATTCCCGAGTGATGCATTGACTTTCTGCGTGATGCATCACCTGATCCAACGACTATACAGTGGTTCTCGGGTTTTTTTTATGCATATAGGTTTTCCATTGAACCCACCCCTATATATATATATGTATTTATATATATATATATATATATATATATATATATATATATATATATATATATATATATATATATATATATATATATATATATATATATATATATATATATATATATATAGAGGGGGGTTCAACGGAAAACCAATGTGCACCGGAAAACTCTGGAAAACTCGCAATGCACCATTGGCACCCGCCTATGCATCAAATAATAATCAAGGGCATTTTCGGGTATTGCAAATGATTCCTTATCTAATATATTTTAAATCTGATTTTTTTAATTATGGTATCCTAAAATCTCTCAACCTTCCTGATTTCATGATTTTTTGAATTTCAAAATCATTCCAAAATAATGTGCATAATTCCTAATTAAGACCTATAAATGAAGAAACCCCAAATGCATTATCTCACACACATGATGATGCACTCATAATCAAAATCATATAGCTTCGACACATAAAAAAAAACCCCTGCACCAACCATGTTCTTATGCATCGGTTGATACCCAGCACCACGTATTTCACATTTTATTATATGTTGATACACAAAAAATGCATTTATTTTATTAACTAAAACACAATATCGAAGATACCTAAGTGCATTATCTCACACTCATATTGATGCATCATCAGATGCACTAAAAAATTCAAAAAAAAAAAAAAAAATTTGTGCTTCAACCATGTGAAAACCCTACCTGGTGCACCTTTTTTGCCTTCTTCTTCGAGGATGATGCATCGACAACCATAGCGTTGATCTTTATGCGAACAATCCCGAAAACTTTAGGTTTCCTTTCAAAATTTTAGGAACAAAATCAAAATCAAATTTCCCATGCTTATCGCTGCATAAAAATCGGGAGGAGAGAGATGAACGGTTTCCTTAACTAAGGAAATGTTTTTGTTTCTAAAAACCGTGAAAAAAAAATTGGACGACTTTGCCCTTCCGCGCCCAAATTTCAGATGCACGTACTTTTCATCATTTTGCAGAAAATAACAATCCCGCCACCGCCCTCTTTAGCTTCTTGCATCAAGATCAACGGTCCTAAGGGGTTTCTGAAGTTTTCCGGTGCATATCGGTTTTCCATTGAACCCACCCCTATATATATATATATATATATATATATATATATATATATATATATATATATGTATGTATATATATATATAGGGAGGTTCAATGGAGAACTTTTGTGCATCGAGCTACAAAAGAACCTACATCGACCGTTAGATGAAAAAATTGTGTGAATTAGACTAAATGAAAAAAGGGCAATTAATTGTTAAAGTTTATGCATCAAGTGCACAAATGAAAAGTCACGGAGGGGTGGTTTCGGTATTATGCAATCCTCATTTAATTAGGTAGAAAACACGCATACTTCCCCCTCATTTATTGTCATTTGTATCTTCTCTTCATTTATTCAGGGAAAGGCGAGATCCACGGTTTGTAAATCAAATCTTCCAAAATTTCAAAAATCGCTGGCTATTACGGTTTTCTTAGATAACGATTCGAGGCAATGAAGACTCCAAAATCGTCAACGACAGGGACGGTGAAGTCGCAGTTCCATGTATGCATTTTTTTACATGAAGCATTAATCTATGAATGGTTGTAACATCCGTGCCTCTCGGATCTATCGAGGCGTCGTGGCATCAAACGAGTGTGAAATCCTCGTTTAACGATAACGGATCAATCACAAAGAATCACGCGGGAACATGGAGCCAAACACGATGCTAGTCGATAGAATATCAACCCCACAAGATGTATCGCTCCTCTTGGTTGCTTTGTTGCTCTCAAAATCGTCTGAATTGCTTATTCTCAAAGTTATTATGAATTCTTGAACATAAGTTCATGATATACACGCTAAGTTCGTGCATGGCCCAAGCCCACGAACTTATAAGTTCAAGTACATGCAGCTAAGTTCGTATGAACTTATCAGCCATAAGTTTATACCTCATGAACTTATCTAGCAATCATGAACTTATCATCCATAAGTTCATAACTCATGAACTTATCTAGCAATCATGAACTTATCATCCATAAGTTCATAACTCATGAACTTAACTTGCAATCATGAACTTAATACACAATCATGAACTTAAGACATAAACATGAACAAATAATCATGACTTGTATTAATAAGGTCCTATCTATTACAACTGACTATCAATAACAAAACTAGACTATTGTCATCACACCAGGTGACGATAGCTTCTAGTTGTTTTTCATTGATTTACAATTCTAGGCCTATTTAGATTGCTCCCTGCATGCAGTCCCTATTCAATGCAAACCCGAACCACTTTCTGGTATTTCTACCTTCAGATCTCCATCCTTCTTGATAAAAGATTGGTTGCTCATGAAGCTTCTGGAGATCATCCCGAGAAAGGTTCACAAGATGCAAGGGATCATATACCTTCAAAATAACTTTTTCATCTTCATCCTCCATAATAGCTTCAGCTGTTTCGTTGTCAACATACCATCACTTCATATTTCTTAAAACATCATGTGGTATTGCTTTCAACGGAACCTTCTTCAAGCATTTAACTGGTTTGTAAACCATCTTAGTCCATGGCCTACCGTTTGAGGATCTATTCTTGTTTCATTTACTACTCTTCTACCAACTCTTGGCTTAATCCTTTCAAACCTTCCAAACCTACCCTCTCTTCTGATAATTTTTGCAACTACTTCTGCGTAAGGGCCGTCTCCTAGGTTGATAAGGCCCTTCCAAGCTAAATCATTGACTTCACACTTGGGCAATGAGCTAAAGTCCTTTAGTCTTCTTTTAAGGTATTGTAGCCCATCTCTTCTCTTTAGAACGAATAGCTGCAGTTTCCTGTTAAAGAATCAGCTCATAATACCACCTGATAGATATCTTGCACTTGGCACTCTCATCTTCTTCTTCGTGGCCAAGTCTATCTTCTTCTCTTCTCTCTTGAACCACCATCTCTTCTTTTCTTCTTTTGAGAGCTCCCTGTCAGGCATCTCAGACTCTGATTCATCATTTAGTGTAGATCTCAACATAACTAGATTTATAAGATTCTGATCTTTATTCACATATTGTTCCGTGACAGGTTACTTATAGACAAATTTCTCATTAACATCATCATCCTCATCCATAAATACTTCATCGTCTGACTTCCAATCAAGTACATCTTTAGAATTAAACTCTCCTTCTTCAAGATCCTCCTGTTCAAAGTCATCTTCGAAGTCAAACCTTATCTCCTCTTCATCTAACTCTGATAAGGCTCCTATCAGATCGTCTTCAGTTACTTCTGTCGCCTCTGAAGCCTTACCTTTTCCCTTGTCTTGGGCTGATGAGCCAGACTCCCCCAGAGGATCAGCAGGCTGAGCAGATAGTTGTCTTTACAGATCTGCCAGCTCACTGTCTTTTCTTGCACTTGGGTCATCTCCTTCATCTTCCCTCTGAATATGCCTCAAGGCATCTTCTTTACAACTCTCCCCCCGAGCTGGTCGATCTTTCAACAATTTTGCTAGTAGATCTTCAAGGTAGGCAATCTTCTTCTGCTGATCAGCCACCGTCTGATCTAACTGGACATTATGCTTTTGAAGCTCAAGAATCGCCTTTGTCAGTTGGAGAATCTGCACAGCCTAGTTATCAATTTGAGCTTGAAGGTGAAGAAGGCTCTGGCTGGCAGATGAAGTTGACTCGAGAGGTGGTGGAATGGATGAAGATGTGGCTGCGGTTGTGGTTACTGTTGCTGAGGTGGAGGGCATCAATTGTTCTGTCCTTTGACGCTTCGCCCTCTGATGCCTCTCCACCAAATTCTCTTCTTCCGGCTAATATTCATCATCATCTTCATCTTGAAGCTGCCATGTCTGCTGTTGTGCAGTGCGCGGCACAACCAATCTAGAACGATAACGACCAAGAGTCGTCGATGGATTTTCCGCCTCCATAATATCCCTGGCCGCTTCTGAGTCGGTCTCTGAATTAGGCTCAACGGCCTCATCAGATCGTTCCGGTTGATAATTTTCAATATCTTCAAAGATGTTTCCAGGAGCTTCACGTGGGTGAAGAATATCCTGGATGACTTCTTCAGCAATGTTGGCCTGAGCTGGTCCACTATGAGCAAAAATGTCTTCCAAAGCTTCCTGTCTAGAATCAGCTTGAACAACCGGTGGAGAAGCCACTGCTGCTGATGCTGGAACGGGCTGACGCTGGGCAGGTGCTGCTACTTCTGGGGCCGCTGCAGGGCCTTGTTGCTCATTATCCAGCCAGCCATCTCTTGCTGGAGCAATGTATTCGGCAATGAGCAAAGCTCCAAACAATGGAGTAAGCTGCGGACGTTCATTCTCAGTCTGTCTTTGGCTGTGGCTTTGACAATCAACAAAGATTCTTTTGTCGATGCCTGAAACAACGACCACCTCCGGTGATGGTGGCAAATTTGGCAAACAATGACGAATGATCATCATGACAAAACGAGGATATAGCAAAAATCGCTTGCGACTATGAGCCGTTATCTGATGAATAAACTCAGCAAAAAAGAAGCCCGAAAAATTTTATGGCTTGTTATAGACCAGTGAGATCATCCCTTATTGAAGCTTGGATGTCATCACATCGAAACCGGTCTTTTTCGGGGCTATACACACTAGAAGAACGTGCATCAAGTATCCCCACTGCCCATCAGACCACTCTTCACATATGAAGCCTTGGCCAAATCAAGCGAGTAACCCATTCTCTGAAAAGCCCCTTGTCGAAGTTGAGCTGGGTAATCAGTCGAGCCATTTTCCTGTGCTTCACTCCCCAGATTCAGAATTGATCTCAAATCAGCTGCAGAGAACACAATCGACTGTCCATTGACTGTAGCCCTGAGTACCGGGGGCATGACGGAGCTGTCCAAATGCAATGTACTCCAGAATGGCGGATATACCAAATCATTAGAGTAGGGTTATGCGTCAGTGCATATGCCACTCGAGATCTGGTCAGAAATGCCAGAACTTAGATAAGTTCGTACGAACTTAGAAGCGTATGAACTTTATTTAACATTTGAAAATAAGTTCGCATTAACTTAGAATATGTAAGTTCGTACGAACTTGTAACCAGACGAATTTGATTTTGAAATTTTGAATTAAGTTCACACGAACTTAAGGGACATAAGTTCGTACGAACTTGTTCTTAAGAAACAAGTCCGTGGTCGGCCTTTGTAAAATGAAACTTCAGATTAACACTTTTTAGACTTAATCGACCCATGAAACTAGTCCTAAAAGGTTCAAATCGAGTTTATTAAGGTTCCATTGTAAGTTTTATAGCCCAAAACCTAGAGTTTTTAACCCTTTGTTTTTCGGATATCAAAACCCAAATTAAACGATAAAAATCCAATTAAACTCTTCTTACTTACTTTCTTTGATGATTTAGAAGTTAAACCAACAACAATAGTGTTAAGTTCGAGAGAAATAGTGGGTATCTTCGTTAAACAGTCACAAAATCGTAAATGACGATAAGTTCGTAGTCGCCTTGCTAAGTTCGTGATCGCCAATTAAGTTCGTGTGTTGTTGTTGAACGAATTTAATGCATTGGCACTATATATAGGCCCCACACATACAGTCTACGAACTTAGCTTATTATAAGTTCGTACGAACTTAAAATCCATAAGTTCGTACGGACTTATGTGTCACGAACTTAATGTTAAATTTGAAACACTTTGAAAATTTTCAACTTTTTCAACTTATCGTGGAACACTCACTTTGAGCAACTGATTATCACACATCTATTGTTTTTCTAACTGAAATACATCCAAGTATATGACCTCGTTCCTACCAACTTTAAAATTTGCATAATAAACTAAGCTAATGAAAATCAAATAAAGTAAAAATAAATTGTAAGAAATGAAAATTAAAGACAAAATAACTCAAACTAAATATTTTTACGAGAGAGTATTAGAAGATTCAATCAGATAGCATTGCTAACGCACTTCTGGAGTTGCACTTTCACACTTTGGAATTTTAACATCCCTTTAATGTTTGTTGTGACATACATACCATGTCGATTATCGGTATTGTTGTCCACTTAAGCACACAACACCGGAACTTTTTTTTGGCCTTTTTATTAATCAAGAAATTACCTTACGTATCCCACACTTAGACATACTTCTGTGATCAAGACAAACATAAAATCATTATGACTTTTTGGCAATTGCAAATCATCTTTAAAAGGCAAACGTCAGACACAGGTCTATACACACGTACAACAGAGTGTCTTAGTTTGTCTTAGGGTAGAGCACACTTCTTATATTTAGCCAAATTAGCAGTGACAGGTCTGTACTTATGTACAACAAAGCGACATACCTTTCTATATTAAGTCAAAATAATGGTGACTGGTCTGTACTTACGTACAACAAAGCGACATGTCTTGACTTTCTTTTATGTATTTATTACTTATATATATATATATATATATATATATATATATATATATATATATATATATATATATATATATATATATATATATATATATATATATATATATATATATATAATACATAAATTAACTAGAAAAGCAAATTAAAAGCTAAAATTTAAGAAAAAGTATCTAAAGAGGTCAGGTTACTCTGGATTTTGCATCCCGTTTAGTTGGACTAACAACTCAAAGTATATATCAAATGCTTTTGTGAACAGATCCGCATACTTGTCTTCCGTTGGAACTTTTACCAATTTAATCAGGTTTTTCTCTGCATAGGCACGAATAAAATGATGACGTATATCAATGTGCTTAGTCTTACTGTGCTTTACCGGATTATTGGTTATTGCTTTTGTGGATTTCTTGTCTATCCTAATAGGAGTATGAGTATAAGTCAAACCGTAATCCCGCAATTGCTGTTGAATCCATAGAACCTGTGAACAACAGCTACCCGCAGCTACATATTCGGCTTCACATGTGGATACGACTACCGAAGTCTATTTCTTGCATTGCTAGGACACCACTCTCCCTCCTAAGAACTGACAACCTACGGTTGCTGACTTTATGTTCAAGCTGCACCCTCCATAGTCCGAGTCTGTGTAAGCTTCCAATTCTAGATCTCCATCAGCATGATACCAAAGGCCCAACTTCGGTTTTGACTTCAGGTATCTCAGAATTCGCTTCACAGCTTTCATATGCATCTCTGTAGGGTTGGCTTGAAACCTGGCATATAAACAATGAGCAAACATAATGTCAGGCCTGGAAGCAGTTAGATACATAAGTGACCCGATCATGACCCGATATAACGTCGGATCCACATTAGTATCACTATCGGTACCCGGTCCGAGATTATGATTGACTTAAATTGGACTACTGAAATGTGGTGTGAGCTTTGTTCCTTCCATCCCGAAGTGCTCTAGTATCTCATAAACATAGTTCGTCTGATGAATGAACATACCCTCCTTTCGTTGGTCAACTTGTAACCCTAGAAAGAAATTCAACTCCCCCATCGCACTCATCTCGAACTTTGACTTCATGACCTTCTCAAAGTCCTTGCACAGCTGTTCATTAGACGACCCAAATATTATGTCGTCCACATAGACTTGTACCAGCAGAAAATCATTCTATTTCCACTTAATGAATAGTGTACTATCTATACGACCTCTCTCAAACCCATTTTCCAAGAGATGAGTAGATAGTGTCTCGTACCGAGCCCTGGGTGCCTGATGTAACCCATACAGAGCCTTATCCAATTTATATACTCTGTCCGGATACTTAGGATCTGTAAACCCTAGCGGTTGCTCGACATACACCAGTTCCTTCACTTTCCCGTACAAGAAGGCACTCTTGACGTCTAGTTGATAAACTTTAAAGCCTTTGAAGGATGCAAATGCGAGAAACAATTGGATAGCTTCAAGCCTTTCTACTGGTGCAAACACTTCATTGTAGTCAATTCCTTCTTCTTGGTTGAAACCATTGAATACGAGTCTTGCATTGTTTCGAGTAACAATGCCTCGATTATCTCTTTTGCACTTAAAGACCCATTTGGTCCCTATTGCAACTTCTTCACGAGGCAAAGACACTAACTCCCAGACTTACAGTTTCTTGAACTGTGAGAGTTCCTCCTGCATTGCTTCAACCCACGAATTGTCCTTTAGAGCCATTTGAATATTCTTCGGCTCAACTTGAGAAATGAAACATGAGTACAAACAGGTGTGAAATGCTTCAGAGTCTTTGATTATCGATACAACCCTGTGTTAATATTCACATTACTCTTAGTTCTCACTCTAGCATTTGGATTCCCAATAATGTCCTCAAGTGGGTGATCCTTATGTAATTTCGACGTTTCATTTGCATCAACCTGAAGATTGTCACCCAGATTAGATCCTATTTTTCCTATCATGGGTGTGACTTCAGACCGAACATCCTCCTCGTGATCATTTTCTTCTGAGGCTGGACTGTTTGTCTGATTCACATTAATAGGCGACGAAGGTTCTTCAGTTGATGGGGAGTCTTCTTCTGACGATAGTTCTTCTTCAGTTGTTGTAGGAATGCTCGAATTATAAAGACTCTACCCTCTTCATCAAGATTCAGAGTTGAGAAGTCATTCTCCACATGTCATGCATCACAACTTAAAGGAACTATTTGGGGCTCTTGTGTATAACTGGTAACTTCGATGTTAAACACGATTTCTACAATACCAGTGGTTTTGTTAAAAACTCTCTTGTTTGGTGAATTTGGGACATAACCTAGGAAGTATTCTTCGTCAGCCTTTTCACCAAACTTAGGTTGATGTTTAGTTTTTAACAGAGTACACGGCACACCAAATGGCTCAAAACCAGTTAAATTTGGTGGACGTTTATTTAAAATCTCGTAACAGGTTTTGTTCAAAGATTTGACAGTAAGGACTCTGTTTAAAACATGACAAGCAGGTTTTAACTGCTTCCCCCGAAAAAATTGTGGGAAGCTTTGAATCCGAAAGCATAGTCCTTGCTACCTCAATCAGTGTCCTGTTCTTTCGTTCTTCCACTCCATTTTGTTGTGGCTCATATGTTGCACTAAACTGATGCACTATGCCTTTAGTTAGGCAATATACATCCATTACTGCATTCTTGAACTCAGTTTCGTTATCACTTTGAATACGCTTCACCCTTTTTCCATAGGCGTTCTCTATTTGGTCTAAAAACCCAATCAGCATGCCTGCTGTTTCGTCCTTTGTACCTAGAAAGAAAACCCAAGAAAATCGTGAATAATCAATAGTGATAACTAAACAATTATAACTTCCACCTATACTCCTTTTGTTGATTGGACCAAAAAGATCCATATGTAGTAGATCAAAAGTGGAGGTGTTTGAGTTCTGAGTCTTAGACTTGTGCGCCTTCTTATGTTGTTTGCCTTTCTTGCTAGGCACACACTTGTCTTCAAATTTGAAGCTCTTCATTGGTACACCTTGCACAAGGCCATTTTTAGTGATGAAGTTCATCTTCCTTAAGTGCAGGTGAGCCATTCGCCTGTGCCACAACAAGGATTCTGATTCTGAAGCTTTGGATAGTAAACATGTAGATCCCATCGAAGATTCTGCTATGGACATGTCCATCATATACAAATTATTCTTTCTTGGAGCCATCATCATTATCCACTCTTCAGGAATCCTAAATCCAGGCTTTAGCACTAGCGCTTCTTTCTCAGTAAAGTGTACTGAATGTTGTCTATCACAGATCCGAGAGACACTAATGAGATTATGATCAAGCTTCTCTACATAGTATACTTGCTCGAGAGTGATTTTCCCATTAGTGAACGTTCCTAAACCAGTGATATCGTCTCCTTTATTCCCAGCAAAAGATACATATCCTTTTTTACCGCTTTTGAAGTCTGTCAGTAGACTTCTCTCCCCTATCATGTGTCGAGAGCAACCACTATCCACATACCATGATTGACTTGGTAATACCTTTCTCATCCACAAACGTGAATTCTTTCAACTACCCATCTCTCCTTTCAGGTGACTTGGGTTTTTGATCAAGAATAGGCTGTGATTTAGAGTGTTTAACATCTATTCTTTGCCTTTGGATTGGTCTTTGCTGTTCAGCCTAGAACAATTTTTTGTTATAGTACATCTCATTGTGATAACTCTGGGCTCTACTTGGTGTCTGATGTCTATTAGGAGTGTGAGACCTAACTGGAGTGTGACTCCTATTTGGTGTACGATTCCTAAGGATGGATTGGGGGCCAGACTTTGATTGACTTGGGAATCTATTTAGTGAATTATTCCTATGTCCTTCATTTTGTCTGGTATACACCGGTGTTTGTCTACTACCTAATCGTGACATCACACTAGAGTTTTTCTTTGAACTTTGAGAACTACTCATGCTCGTATCACCAGACATTGTTTTCAAGGTAGGTTGTTCTTGTTTCCCTTTGTGTGGTGTAGACTCTATTTTTCTATAGGGACAACCTAAAGCAACATGACCTTTTTCATGACATTTAAAGCAAAACATCTTCTCAATTGATTTCTTATGTGTACTCTTTGTCTTAGGTGTCTCACTAATATCCTGATTGTTCATATCAACTGCCTTGTTCATCTCCTCTTGTTTCTTATCCCTTACAGTTTTAGCTTCATCTAGTTTTGGCATGCTACTAGATTCCACAAACTTTACTGTTTTCTTAACCTGAAGAATAGGTGTTGACACATTAGCTAACTCATTTACCTTTACTTCCTCTGATTTAACTTATTCAATGGTCTCATCCTGAGGAGTAGGTACGTAGTTGCTATTGAAGGGTGGAGGCACATCTTGATATCCTAGGCCAGTCGGTTTCTTAGACTGTCTCTGTGAATCTAGGATCTTGCCTAAAGTCAAGGATGAGTTACTAAACTTTTCAATCTTGCTGTCTGCCTCAGCCACCCTAACTCTAGCGTCTGCTCGTTCTACATCTTTCAGTGAGATCTCTTTTGTTAGTGATTCTATATGCTCATAAATTAATTCATTCCTGACACATTATTCACTTAATTTGTCTTTCAGAACTATCATATCTTGAGCATCAGCTTTAAGTTTAGCCTTAAGATCTTCCTTGATATCTAATAAACTAACATTATCAGATTTTAACAATTGAATTTGGGCAGTCACTGATGAATGTGTCTCTAGTACTAAATTCAGTTTATCATTCAGAGTAGTACATAAAACACATAAATCATGTAAAGTACAAAAGTTAAGAGTTACCTTTTTTCTGTCAGATTTGATGTTGGCCATCTGAGCTGCAAACTCTAAAGAAATCAGCTTCTTAGTGTTCTTTAGTACCAATGGATCTGAATCAGACTGCTGGGTATCCTCTTCCTTTACCTCTCCTGCTCCAGTATCAGCTTCTGTCACTTCAGCCATGAGGGCTCTAGCGGTTGCCTCAGGATGTGTATTCCAATCATACGTAACATCTAACTGTTTGTTAGAAGACACGTTTGTTAGTAAACCAGCCACTGAAGCCTGATTCCCTGAACCGGTGGAATTCTGACGTCCTGAGTTCTAATAGTTATCTATCTTAGGTCTTTGACACTTTCTACCAAAGTGTCCCAACCGCTGACAGTTGTAACATTTGACCTTTGATTTGTCAAATCCTACATTATTCACACCTAGATTTCTGCCTGTTCTTTTCATGAACCTTTTGACTCTCTGTGTGACCATGGCCAGTTGCCATTGTAGGTCCATCTACTCCAGATCATGAGGATCAACCTGATCATAGTCTTCTTCCCAGAGTGCCGGATCGTTGATCTTCCCCCGGATACAATTCCCATAAGCTGCTACAGACGATGCTAGAAGCTTGAGTTGCTCCTCAGCAGTCTTAGCTTTCATCGACATCTTTGTGTACCCTTGAGTTGATGATCCTGAAGTAAAACTTTGTGGCTGATCATCTATTTTTGAAAATCCCAGGTGCGCCCTACCAGTAGATTCTTCTTGTTCTCCTGGTATGCCCTCTTGTTCCCCAGTATAGAAAGCTGTAGCTCCATACTTAGTTGCACTTGAAACTGATGGCTTAGTCTTACCAAAGTACATCTCGAGATCTTGTACCTGATCACATTTCCATCTCTTTTTTCTGCATCTTGAAGTTATGAGCTCTCAGCATCCCAGTAACTTCCTCAAGAGAAAGAGTATCTAACTTCTCTTGATCATTCTTTAACAGAGTAGTGTACATCTCCCACTTTGACGGTAAACCATCAAGAAGTTTATCAATCTTCTATGATTCTTTATAATAAACTCTGTGATTATCCAGTTCAGTCAAGAGATGATAGAATCGAGTGATCACTTCATCCAGACTCTCATTCTTCAAGCACTTGAAGATTGCAAACTGTTGCTTCAGTAAATCGGTTCTCCTCTTCCTTACTTGTGGATTTCCCTTATACCTTCTTTCCAAAGTCTTCCAAAGTTCTTTCGAGGTTCGGTGATGTTTGAAGGTATGTAGAATCTCCAAAGGATGGGACATCTTAATTGAAGATAAAGCCAGATTCTCAGCTTCATAAATTTTCTTATCCTCATCCTTTATCTATTAATAAGATAGAACTTTCATCATACCTTCAAGTTCCTGAGTTGGGGGCACATACCCTTCGTCGATATAGATCTACATTCGCATGTCATTGTATAGAGCGAAGTCTGCAAACCTGTCCTTCCACCAATAATAGTCCTCAATTCTCATGAGCTTTGGTGGGGAGTTCGATTTACGCACTTCATGATCCATTTCCATGAACCTGTGTAAACTTGTCATTCTCGAAAACTTTTGTTCACTAACTTAATTAATTAATTTTTAAAATAAATTTGAAACAAGTTCGTACGGACTTATAATAAGTTCGTACGAAGTTACAACTAAATTCGTTTTACCAAATTAAATTCGTTTGAAATTAAGTTCATGATGCCCAAGTTCGTGAATCCCTTATTCCTGACAAGTCCGTTATTCAAGTTCGTACGAACTTAACAAGCTAAGTTCATAGAACCCTAATACTGACAAGTTCGTGGAACCCTGAATTCTGACAAGTTCGTGCGCCCCAAGTTCGTGAAGGAGCCAAAAAATCGAATTTTTCAAAAACTCAGATTAATTCAATGTTTTTAAGGCTAAAAACGATGAATCCCACTAGCTTATGAACTCAGATATTCGTATATGAGTAAAACAACTCAAATCAACGTAAAAACTTTGAGAAAGATTGTGATTTATCCGGAAAATACGCCTAGAAACCTTTGAATGTTCAACGAAACACGAAGAACACTCAATGTAATTCTCAGATACCAGCTGTAAGGTCCGTGCCTCTCGGATCTATCGAGGCGTCGCGGCGTCAAACGAGTGCGGAATCCTCGTTTAACACTAACGGGTCAATCACAAATAATCACGCGGGAACACGGAGCCAAACACGATGCTAGTCGAATGAATATCAAACCCACAAGATGTATCGCTCCTGTTGGTTGCTTTGTTGCTCTCAAAATCGTCTCAATTGCTTATTCTCAAAGTTATTATGATTTCTTGAACATAAATTCATGATACACATGCTAAGTTCGTGCATGGCCCAAGCCCACGAACTTATAAGTTCAAGCCCATGCAACTTATTAGAGCTATGTTCGTATGAACTTATCAGCCATAAGTTCATACCTCATGAACATATCTAGCAATCATGAACTTATCATCCATAAGTTCATTACTCGTGAACTTATCTAGCAATCATGAACTTATCATCCATAAGTTCATAACTCATGAACTTAACACACAATCATGGACTTAAGACATAAACATGACCATATAATCATGACTTGTATTAATAAGGCCCAATCTATTACAATTGACTATCAATAACAAAACTAGACTGCTATCGTCACACCGGGTGTACCAACAATGGTGTTTTTTAAAAGCCCTAATCGTCTTCATATTGTGCATTTTATACTTCGATTAAACAATGAAACTACAAATGGACCGGTGTTGTGCCCTAATTTTGACTTTGTTTGAAGCTTTAATTGTATGCATATAGTGCATTCTGCACTTCGATTTATCATTGAAAGTATAAATGGAATGTTTTTTTGTAAGGTTTACACACATCTCAAGTGTGCCCCTTGTGTTCTGGTGGTGGGTTTTTCAAACGTTAGTTAATATGCATGTTTTGTATTTTGTTAGATTATGTATGTAATTCATGTATATTCAATCAACAATCAATTACAAACAATTAAGAACAAGAAATAAACCACTAACCGAATGATTGAATTAGATTCAAACGATTTACAGATGAGAGAATACTTTGACAGTCCACTATAGCCCTAGAATCACTCTCTGATTTCTGTGCAAAATGCCAAAATGATTATGTCAGTTATTACATTTACAAAATTCAACTTTCTATTTATATGCAATTACAACTTTGTACTATTTACAATTAAAACCCTAGACTTATTTATTTCATCATTTACAAATAAGATCTAACATTCTCCCCCTTTGATGAAATAAACTCAGTCTTTACTTTGAAAGTCCCAACTTCATTTCAAACCTCCTGATGCTCTTTCTGTTGGACAATCTCCAATCGATCTTTGAAATAAACTCAACCATGAGCTTTTTATCATAAGCACTCAAAGCTCCTTTCTTCGTCTTCCTTTTCTTATCAGCAACCAACTTGCCTTTCAACCCACTCATAACCTTCTGAAGCGTTCCATCACAAAACTTGTTTAGCTCAATGCTTCTCATGGCTCTCAGCTTTCGATCTTTATCTTTGTACATGACAGCAGGATGTTTCACCATAATTACTTGATATTCTTTCAACTCTCCTGCAAACTTGATAACTCTGTTCGGTGGAGTAACATTAGTCTTTCGCATTCCTTTTTCAACACCGATCTGAAGGTCTTGCACTGACATAAGCACTAGTTTAATGTGCATAAAATGAAAGAGTGTCTTCAGTGCAAACCTACAATGTTCATTCCTTTGCTGCAACACAATTCATCGAACAAAACTTCAATATCAATTAAGTGCATCCAGAACATGTCGGCTTCAGTAAACTTGTACGTGTTTCCATCTGATCTTGTCACAGTGAAAGTAGGATAAAAAATATTCACAAAGCGATCCTTTTCTATCTTGACCAGATCAACAATTCTATATTCACTTCTGACTTGATCAACAGGCTGAGCTTTATCTGTAGGAAACTAGCATAGTTAGCCAAATGTGTTCTTTTAGGTTCCAGAACTCTGAGTAGCTTCAGGAAAGTACACGGAGCTTGTCTTTTACAGAAAATCTTCTTTTCCAAGTAATCTTCGAGGTATGGCAATTTGTTCCTTTTCTTGTATATTCAGTTGATGAAAGCTCTAACCCCTTTTTCTTCTTCTTGATAACTTCTTCTTCATTAAGAATAACCAAAATGTCATTAATCTCTCTTTGCACAATCTTTTGAGCTTCAAATCTCAATTGATGTTGTCATTGCGATTCATCTGCTAAGACATATTCGTTGAAGAACCTATCCATTATCTCTACTTCATTCAGCTCCGTAACAGCAGGGGGAATAACACTCTCCACATGAAACGGTTCAAACTCTTCTACTTTAACTTGTACCGTAACCTCAGGCTTTTCAACCATCGGCATAGGTATATCATTTTTTAAAATTTCCTAAACCAATACTTCTTCTTCTATCCTTATTGCTCTCACAGCAATATCAGTCAATTCAATTACATCGTCATCATCAGACTCTTCAATCTCTACCTCTTTCTCTACATCCTCAATCATCGGAATCTATTCATGAACTTCATCGTACGAGTCATCATATATATCAAAATTATAGAACTCTGATTGAATGCTCAATGGAACAGGAACATCTTCATAAAGAATCAATTCCTGCCCACCTTGAGTATCAACAGGTTTATCCTTAGAGCTTTCACCTTCTCCTTTCTCTTGGGTTTTTGTCTCTTTCTCGGGATATCTAATCATTAAGAATCCAGTTCCTAGCTCATCAAGCTTCCTCCTCTTCTCCCTCTCATGAGGAGCATCATCGGAGTCTACGTCATGCTCATCATGCTTACGCTTTAAGCCTTACAGGTTTGTTACACAACAGAGACTCTTTCAGATAAATTGCCTAAGGCTGTGATGACCGTGCTCTCCAAACCCATCATTCTTTCACGTATTTCATCAAATTGTTCATAAACAAAGTCTCTTATCTCTTCAATAGCCTGACTTGGATCTTTTTGCTTCACCGCTTCTTCAGCCACAGACTTGTCCTTTAAAAATTTATGAATATTTGTCATCTGAGACATCACTTCTGATAAATGAGCTGTTTAGTGATTGTTCACTCCTGCAACTACTGCATTTAAAGCTTGATTCAATGAAGATCCTTTAAGAAACGGGGAAAGAGTAACCATTGGGTCACGTAGACTTCCAGTTGTCACGACAGTCGAACTTGTGTAAAGAACGTCTGTGTGGCCAGTACTTAGAGTTAGCAAGGTTGTAGCTCTGACTGGACTTCCAACCTCTTCAAGTGACGGAGCAACAAATGCTTTCGTGACTAAGGTTGTTCTGGCAGTGACATGAAGTTCAGCTGCACTAACTTCAACACATGAAGCTGATTCAAGTGTCCTATCGTGTATAGGTTCTATACTCTGCGCACCATTAGAAGTCGTACACCCGGGAAGATTTGTACTTGGTTCAATATCCATAAAATCCAAAGGATTTTCAGATGGAAAATGTGTTTCATCCCGGTGAGAAATTGAAACAGTTTCCTGTTGAGAGGAGACTGAGTAGCTGGTGGGGTGTGCAGATGTCAGTGGGATGCTGACTATTTCAATGCTAACTCCCTGTTGGGAGCTAATAGCAGATATGGTTTGATCCCAACTTTCTGGGCTAGGAACCTCCCTCACATTCTGTCTAGCTATCTCTACAATATGAATTAATGCTGCACCTCCCTCATTTGGATCATTACCTCCCTCATCATCATCATTATCATCATCATCTCCTTCTGCAGCTCCCTCATTAATATCAGATAGTGTGCGTTCAGAATATGAGCGGCTTGCTTCTCCCTCACCACCCTTCTCTTATACTTCTACTCCCTCGCTCACAGCTTGGCTTCCCTGAACTTCAGCCCCATGCTGAAGTTCCTCCTCACCTACCGCTCCCTGGTTATGAAAACCCGGTTCTTGGGTTTCTACAGGAGCGTGACCTATTCGACACAAACTCACATGCTCACTCTCCGGATGAACATACTTTAATAACGCTTCAGGAATTGGCATTATGTTTGCAGTTGGTGAATCTTGTATTCCATGCAAGCTCAGCATAGCGTAATCAGGGCATCGTTGAGCATTAGAGCATTTTGGTATCTTATCATTGCCCCTTAAAATTCCACTAATCAGAATTTGGATAAAACGTCGAAGAGGGACAAATTTTCGTGCTCTATTTGTCATTTTTGCTAACAGGACTTCCTTCAGATCTTCCCAGATACATTGCGCGTAATCATAATGTTTATTGAATGCGATTCTATGAAAAATTCTCAGACACTGAATGCTACACCTGTCAATCCCAGTATGCTTTAACGTCGTGCATCGGTTGATAATGCCAAAAAGTGTGTACCATTCTCCATTTAGTCTATTCCTATGGAACATAGAACTCTTTGGTAGTGGTTTTGAGTAACATAGGCAAATCAGATCATGTACGAGTTCATCATCAGATACAAAATCCTCGAAATCGGCTAACTTTGGGAAATTCACGGTATCAATGCGACGTGGTAAAAACAGATTGTGCCTCAATCTGGCTAATGTTATTTTCGTCTTGAATTGATTGTTAGATTGTATTTTAATTGATGGAAACAAAGTCTAGGGGTTGTTTTGTATTTCTTTAATAGTTGTGAAAAATGTATATAAATAGTAGCTTTGACTTTCAATAGAATTAGATATCTGACATTTCACTTTTTGTACGGAAGAAAGCAGTTACTGATTTGGAATTATTCTCTCATCATTTGTAATCGACATTCTCTGCTATTCAATCATTCGGTTAATAGTTTTGATTACTGAATGTTATTGTTCTTGATTTGTTGTTTGATTGATATGAAACTGCAATTCACAATTGGTATCAGAGCTTTAGGGGTGAATTTTTTGATTCTGAGATTGAACAATTTTTTTTCGATATTGCTACTGTTCTTGAACAATTTTTTTCGAAAAACCCTAAGATCACTAAGGGTTTTTAATCTGTTGATCATAGACAGTGAAAATTGGATCGAAGGTACATGATCAAAAGTCGAATCAATTGATTATAAACTTGAATTGATTCACCAAACACCGAAAAAGATCTAGGTATTTTTGTCAAATTTTGAAAAATACCAAAACGAACATTGTTCTATTGAAAAAGTCCAACCTAGATCTATTTTTGCACAAAGGTGTTTCACAAAAAGTGTTTGTATTCAAAATCCTCACCTTCGATTGCAATTTGAGTGAAAATGGGCATATTTTTGGATTTAATTTGAATTTCAGACTTGAAAAATCTGAAAATATTAAGAAACTCGAAATACACATATCATATGTGTCATTCGAGTTGAAGACTTGTGTCAATCGAGTTGACAACCTGTGTCAATCGAGTTGGACATTAAGTTGATTCGAGTTTGAGTGAGAGATCATTCGAGTTTATGAGAAGTTTGAATTTTAATCATATTTCAAAGAAGACAAATTCGAGTTTTTCAGAAGACTAATTCGAGTTTAACATAAGAGTTGATCGAGTTTCCCACCAAAATCATTCGAGTTTAATTCCAAACTAATCCGAGTTTAATTACAAACTCATTCGAGTTTCATTTCAAATCCATTCGAGTTTCCTACTAGGTTTGATTCCAAACTCATTCGAGTTTGATTCCAAACTCATTCGAGTTTCACTTCAAACACATTCGAGTTTGATCCTAAACTCATTCGAGTTTCACATTACACTCATTCGAGTTTCACTCCAAACTCATTCGAGTTTCACATTACACTCATTCGAGTTTCACTCTAAACTCATTCGAGTTTCACATTACACATTCAAGTTTCACTCAAAACTCATTCGAGTTTCATACTTAGATCATTCAAGATAAATACAAACATTATTCGAGATTAATGTTACTAACAAGTTACTGTGTTCTAGATTTCAGTTGATCATTTCAGTACTAATCTGTGTTTCAAAGTTTGATCAACTTTCAACTATTGATCAAAATTTTCAATCTCAATCAAAGTTCATCAGATCTTGGACATTTTCCCATACATCATCAATCAATATGTCTAAAGACGCTCTGGCAATGGGATCAGAAACCAAACCCCCAATTCTATACAGGGGTGAATATGTTCAATGGAGGGAGAGGTTTCTTGAATTTATTAGTTTTCATGATCTATCGGAAGAGATGCTGAAATCCTTAACAGAAGGACCAACCACTTTCATGGAAACAATCCCTGGAGTACCAACTGGTAATCCCCCAATTCCACCAAGGATAGTCGAGGTCACCAACCTGACTGAGGCTCAAAAGAAGAGAAAATTAGGGGATAAAACTGCCAGGAAGTTACTTCTGATATCCATCCCCAATGATATTTACACATGCCTCACAAACACAAAAACTGCTAAGTCAATTTGGGATGAAGTGTGTAAAATCATGAGGGGATCTGACTGAGCTGCAACAAACAGGGCTAGAAACAGCCTAATGACGTTTGAAAATTTCAGAGCCCATGAAGGTGAACTACTGGAAAACACTTACCTAAGGTTTGTGAATTTGGTAAGTGAAATGAAACGAAACGGAGTGAGAAAGTCCAATCTGGACATAAATGTCAAATTCCTAAATGTTCTGAATCCTGAATGGGAAAAATATGCTATGATTATCCAGCAAACAAAGGATATTGAAGAAATGGATTTTCATATGATATTTGAGAACCTCAACAACTATCAAGAGGTTGTGTTGAGGAAAATATCAGGAAAGAAGAAAGCCGAGAAAGAAACTGCTGATCCATTGGCTCTACTGGCAGAGAAAAAGTACAAATACAAAATAAAAAAGGAGAAAAGAGCCGTAGTCAGTAGTACATCTTCCGAATCAGAATCCTCAGATTCATCTGCTGATTCAGAGATAGAAGAAATGAAAGAGCAGATGGCAATGCTAACAAAAGCATTTCAAAAGAAATTCTACCGAAAGCCAACCAACAATAAGATGCGCTACAAAACAGGCTCGAGGAAAATTGAGAAGAAGGACAAATATGAGAAATCTGGAGAAAGAAGTGCAAGAAAGACTGACAAATATGAAAAGTCAGACAAGTCAGCAAAGAAAGATTCAGAACAGAAATGTTACAACTGTGGAAAACCAGGTCATTATGCCCGAGAATGCAGATCCCCAGTAGTCAAAAACTCAGACTACTATACAAGAAAGGCTCTCTTAGCCAAAGAAAAAGAGTCTGGCAAAGCTCTTATGGCGGAGGATGACCACTGGTTGCAGTTATCTGAAGATGAAGATATTCTGGATGAAGATGCTCATATTTGCCTCAAATCAGATATTTTCAATGAGTCAGAATTGAGTGAATCAGCAATAGCTGAAGATGAAGTATGGGTTGGATTAACTGATGAAGAGGATGCAGAAAGACAAGAATCTGAGGAGGAAGAGACAGAAGAAGTTGCATTGATGGCAACTGGAAAAAATGAGGCTGAAAATGATGAAGATTCAGAGTCTGAAAGATCAGATGGTTCAGATAAACCGGAGGTACATTCTAATTCTGACTCTAATATTGATGAATCATGTGTACTAGAAGAAAAACTAACTCATATGGCCTTTATGCTTAATAAGTTTGAAAAATCTTTAAAGGCGGAAAAGAAAAATGCTCATTCTTTGGAAAACAAACTTCGTAATGAACATAACTTAGTTTTAGACTTTTCCAAAGATAAAGCATTAGCTTTACGAGCAGTTTCAGATTTACAAGATAAGGAAAGAGAACTACAAAGCAATATACTTAATCAAAATCACAATATATCTAATTTACAAGAAAGACTGCGAATAGCAGAATTAGAAGCTTCAAATTTTTCTGTAAAATATCATGCTATTTTTGAAGAACGAACTAAACTTTATGAGAAAATAAAGAAGATGGAAGATGAATTTATCAAAAGAGGGCAAACAGATCAAACAATTTATTTAAATCAACCAAAAGACACAGAATTTTATAATTCTAAATCTGGAATTGGTCGGGAAAATCCAAAGTATCTGACAAAAGAAATATCTAGTTCACCAACATTGTATGATGTCAGATACATGAACTTAGGATTAAAAATGGCATTTATGAAAGCCTCTGATGAAGTAGAATCTAGTGAAGAAATAAAAAGATTACGATCAGACAAAATGCAAAATTCTGGTGATTATACCAGAATAAATGAAACAAGTAATATTCATGATATTAAAGAAGAGTACATTCAAACATATTCTGAAAAGGATTTGTCTGAATTACCTACTCAATCTCAAAAGTTATATCTTCCATATTCAATTTTAGAAAAGATAAATTCTGATCTAGAATTGAAAGTTAAAAATGTTGAGACAGAGAATGGAACTCTCAAGGCTGAACTAAGAAGTATGGAACAAAAGTTGCAAAATCAGCCTAAAAACATAAAGTTGTCTGATCCACAATCCTCAACTTCTCTAGATTCTATAAACTCAAAAAAGGAATTTGATCTGTACATGCACTCTGACTTTAATTCATTAGAGCAAATGTTTGGTAAAATTGATGAATTTATCAAACCTTTGCATAACAAACAATCAGATGATAATAAAGAACCAGTTAAAATTCTACAAAGAATTTCTACAGATTCATTAAAATCATCTGAAAATTCACCATTATTACAACAAAAGAAGGAGAAAACAAAAGTTATTGTTAATACTCCTAACTTTGAAAAGGGTGAATCATCTTCATCAGCGGACTTAATGGGACTTAAAGTCAATTCTTCAAAAGGTATGAGAAATTTACAGAAGAAACGAGTATCTAATTCTACTAATTCTCATACTTCTTTTATGTCAGATGTCATTGTGAACGGTTCGAGAAAACAAGTTTGGAGAAAGAAGAAAAGAGAACAGAAAAACAAGAGTATAAAACAAGAGTGGCGCGTGAAGGACAAAATTGTTACAGATAGAAATAGCAACATTGAACATTCTGTCTGTAATAATAAACTTGTTAATAATTCTTGTATAAAGTTTTCAAGAACAGACTTAATTGCCTTGAATTCTTGTGCTTGTAAGCCTTCAATTGTTAAATCTAATAAGCTCGTTTGGCAACCAAAGAAAAAGGACCCACTTTATGAACAGAAAAAGGTTCCACAGAAAAGAATTTTAAAAATAATTCCACCACGGATTGTACAAAAGTGGATACCTAAAAGAACAGTTCAAAAATGGGTACCTAAAACAAAATCAAATGATAAGCTAAAAGCCATATCTGTTAGGAAAACAAATAATACCTTGCATGAATTACCTAAAACAAAAGTACCCAACTACAAGTGGGTACCTCATGTGCTACTTCGTCTTATAGGTAAACCATGTCTGGTATCTTGACTCCGGATGTTCCAAGCATATGACCGGACAAAGAGACACACTCACGGACTTTGTAGAAAAGTTCTGTGGGACAGTCAGATTTGGGATTGATCAGTTTTGTCCGATCAAAGGATACGGAAGTCTCAAATACGACAAAATTACCATCCAAAAGGTTTTTTTATGTTGATGGTCTTGGACACAATTTGTTTAGTATTGGACAGTTGTGTGATAAAGGTTTAGAAGTCAATTTCAAAGCCAATCGGTGCAGCATCAGATCCGGAGAAGGAAAGGAAATATTGGCAGGAAACAGGAAAACCAATTTGTACTCCATTTATTTAGCCTCGATTAATCTGAAGAAAGATGTCTGCTTAATGTCAAAAGCTACATCTAAAACAGCATGGCTGTGGCATCGTCGCCTTTCACATCTAAACTTCAATGAGTTAACCAACCTAGCAAAAGGAGGGTTAGTTAAAGGGCTGCCGACTCTCAAATTCCAAAAGGAGCATTTGTGTGCCGCATGTGAAAAAGGAAAAATGACAAGAGCTACACACAAATCCAAAATAGAACACTCATCCACGAGAGCACTGGAATTACTGCATATGGATTTGTGTGGACCAATGAGAGTACAAAGCATTAATAAGAAACGATATGTATTGGTGATAGTTGATGACTATTCACGATACACATGGGTTTTCTTCTTGAGGTCCAAATCGGATGCAACCGACACGATCATAGACTTCATCCGGAAAATACAAGTGAAGTTGCAACTCACAATTCAAACGATCCGCTCAGATAACGGAACAGAATTCAAGAACAAATCGCTTGACTCATTCTTGAATTCTATAGGAATTACACATCAGTTTTCAGCTGCTCGAAATCCACAACAAAACGGTGTCGTTGAAAGAAGAAATCGGACACTAGTGGAATCAGCTAGGACGATGCTGGCATATTCAAATTTACCGTTATTCTTTTGGGCAGAAGCAGTTGCAACAGCTTGTTTCACACAGAATCGTTCAATCATAAATAAGAGATTCGGAAAGACTCCTTATGAATTGATTAATAAACGAATACCTAATATTAAATTTTTCCATGTCTTTGGTTGCATATGCTTTATTCTAAACGACAAAGATAATCTTGGAAAGTTTAATCAAAAGGCAGATGAAGGAATATTCATCGGATATTCAAAGGAGTCGGTTGCCTTCCGTGTGTACAACAAGAGAACCAAGACAGTCAACGAGAGCGTAAATGTCAAATTTGATTAAGGAGTGGTAATGGCTTCTGAACACTCCAGTTCAGGACCCGAACCTAAAACGCAGATTTCATTGGAGTCATCTGAACAAAATGCTGAACACTCAGAATTACATAAGTTGTTTGAGAATTTTTATGAAGACTATTTTGAAAAGCCCAAAACTAATGTTCTAAATTTGGTGCCTGACAGGATTACTGAAGATCCAGTCGTAGTCTCTGATCTTTCTCAACAACAAGTTTCAGAAGAAACTGGAGAAGCCTCAACAGCAAATGTGCAGTCAACTACTGAGATTGTACAACCCATTGAACCTCCAAATTCTTCTGAAACCCCCATAACTTCTGAATATTCAGAAGCTCCTACCTCAGATGTCCCACCTACAACATCTGAAGTAACTCCCCAACCATATCTAGATCGTAATCCCAATCAAGACCAAATATAACCGTTTCCACATACTTTTAAGTGGACAAGAAATCACCCAATAGAAAACATTATAGGTGATCCATCCGCGTCAGTCCAAACCAGAAGGGCAACCATAAATGAATGTCTATTTTCAAATTTTCTAAGTAAAATAGAGCACAAGAATGTAAAAGAAGCTCTTCTGGACGCTGATTGGATTGTGGCGATGCAAGAAGAACTGAACCAGTTCGAACGGTTAAAGGTCTGGAGACTTGTTGAGCGCCCAAAAGACAAATCCATTATAGGCACGAAATGGATATTTAAAAACAAGAAAGACGAACATGGAGTAATCATTCGGAATAAAGCTCGTCTAGTTGCCAAAGGATACAGCCAACAAGAAGGGACTGACTACGATGAAACGTTTGCACCAGTTGCACGAATCGAAGCGATTAGAATGTTTTTAGCTTTTGCCGCTCAAAAAACTTTACAGTTTATCAAATGGATGCTAAAACTGCGTTTTTAAACGGGGAACTAACAGACGAAGTATATACATATCAGCCCGAAGGTTTTACTGATCCTTCGAGACCTGATCATGTATATATTTTAGATAAGTCACTTGATGGCCTTAAACAAGCACCGCGTGCTTGGTATGATGCACTTTCAACATATCTGTTGAAATGTGGATTTACCAAAGGTGCAGTCGACACAACCCTGTTTATAAAACGTCAGGGGCCGGATATCATAGTTATACAAATATATGTAGACGACATAATATTTGGGTCTACAAATCCAGAATTTTGTAAGAAATTCGCATTTTTAATGTCCTAGAAATTCGAAATGAGCATGATGGGAGAAATAAAATTTTTCTTAGGATTACAAGTAAAACAATTAGCTGATGGTATTTATCAATCAGTCAAAATATATACAAGACATGTTAAAGAAATTTAACATGGTCAACAGTACTCCTATGAAAATTCCCATGGCTCCGGATTCAAAGTCAAAACTCGATGAGGACATTTCGGGGAAACATGTAGATGTAACTCACTATCGAGGTATAATTGGGTCATTAATGTACTTAACAGCTAGTAGACCGGATATTATGTTTGCTACATGTGTTTGTGCAAGATATCAGGCAAATCCTAAAGAATCACATTTAACAGCTGCGAAAAGAATTCTAAGATACCTCAAAGGAACTCCAAATCTTGGTTTGTGGTATCCTAGAGAATCTTCGTTTAATCTAACTGCTTTTTCTGACACTGATCACGCAGGTGATAAGATGGACAGAAAAAGTACGTCTGGAGCAGTACAGTTCTTAGGTGACAAACCCGTATGCTGGTCATCCAAGAAACAACATTGCGTCTCATTGTCTACAGCTGAAGCAGAGTACGTTGCTGTATCTTCTTGCTGTTCTCAGGTGTTGTGGATGAAGAGCCAACTGTGCGATTACGGGTTTACACCAAAGAAAATACCAATCTACTGTGATTCTCAGAGCGCAATAGCTATTGCATCAAATCCGGTGCAACATTAAAAAACAAAACACATTGACATTCGATATCATTTTATAAAAGATCATGTAGAAAATGGAAATATAGAATTATATTTTGTGCCTACTGAATATCAACTAGCTGATTTGTTTACCAAAGCGTTAGATGAAAAACGGTTTAATTTTTTGGTATACAAATTAGGTATGTTGAATCGTTAAAATTTAATAATTCAGTAGTTTCAATTTATAATTTTGAAATTTTCATTTTTTATTGATTTTTATCTGATGTTAAATTCTTGAATCATAAAAAGTTTATATTCTTTGGAATTTAACAAGATCTGGATTGTCATGTGCAGGGGGAGCAGAAAAATAAATTTATCCGATCTTGAGTAAATCTGATAAAATTTTATCTGTTATTTGAGGGGGAGCAACATTCAGAAATAAAAGGGGGAGCATTTTATGTTTTTTTGTGTGTTAATTTTTGGTTATGTGTATTTTTAAAATTTTCTTGTTTTATTTTGTTTGATATTGTTGATTGTGTTTAAATCTGTTTTTGAATTTTTTTTATCAGGAATTTTTTTTTTGTTTGTTTTGTTGTGTTTTATTTTGTTCAAATTTTTTTAAAACAAAAACAAAGATATTGGGTTGTGGAAATTAAATGGATCTAAAAATTAAGATAATGGGCCGGATATAAATGGGCCGGGTATCTTTGAATATAAATTTGAATTTTCAAATTCAAATTCATTTTTTTCGGATACTTTCTTATTCATCATCTTCCTCAATACGTTTCTTCACTCTCAAGAAACCAAAACCCAACCATATCTTTGAAAGATTCAAGAAGGAATTTCAACTATATTGTGAGTAAAAACATTTGTTTCTTTCTTTTTTATATTCTGTATTTCTCAATAAAAGCATATATATCTGAATATTTGTGCTTAGGTTCGTATTTTGGGTTTTATCAGTGTTCATGGTGTTTAACAGATGTGTTCATCAATCTGAAATTAAATGTGTGGTATCTTTCGGTTTATGAATGTGAACATGAATCTGAAATTTCATGGTTCAAATCAAACCACACAAACAGAAATTTTGATTTTAGTTTCAAACACATTCGTGTTCTTCATGATTCTGAAAATTGAATTTTTAACAACTTTAATGTTGTTTTTGTTCAAAGTTCAGTAAATCAAATGTGTTTAAAATTGAATTTCGAGTAGGACACAAGTGTTTATTCAATGAAAAGGTCCATTAAATTGATTTTTGGTAAATCAGTGGAAGTGTACTTGAAAAATAATTTCAAGAAAAGTTTCTCGATTAAAGCTATACTCGAGAAAAGTCCAAGAGTCATTCGAGTTGATTCAAATTATAATCGAGAAAGTCTCTGTGTCACTCGAGTTGACTAAGGCTTTATTCGAGAAACTTATGTGTATCATGCGAGTTGACCAAGTTTGTTGGACTTAGAAAATTTCAGAACTTAAGTCTCGATTGATACATTGTCCGAGAACACTTATAGTTTATTCGAGTTGGGGTAATGTTGTTATCGAGAAAGTTCATTATTCATACGAGTTGAGTGTTAGACATAATAGAGATGGTCCATATACACTTGTTTCATTCGAGTTTAACAAGTATTTCATTCGAGTTGGTCATATGTTGAATTCGAGAAAATTCCTTATTCATTCGAGTTGGACTACTAGAACATACGAGAACACTTAAGACTTATTCGAGAATCTTCATGTTTTATTCGAGTTTGGTACTTGTGTTATTCGAGAAGATTATAGTTCATTCGAGTTGATACATAGACTAAGTCGAGTTGTTTCATGTGTCATCCGAGACTAGTCAAGAGTCATTCGAGAATGAAGTAATTTCATTCGAGTTTCAATAAAAATTTGTTCTAAGTGTTGGATTTTTAATGTTTTAAGAAAAATGTCACATTTTTTCAAGAAATTATTATAAAGTTGTAATTTTCTAACATTGGTCTCTAAACGATTGACTCTGGTGTCCTGTCAATAATAGTTTATTATTGTCTGGAATCCCAATGCCTTAAACAGAAAATCACAAGTTTTTACAATTTCTGATGAAATGTTACAAGTTTTCTACATTTGAAGGTTTGTCATTTGTTTACCTGTTCTGACTAACATGATTTTTATTTGTTTACAGGTGTTCAAATGGCATCTCCAGTGCAGTCTCAGAATTCCAATTCATCTGACTCCCATTCATCATCCAATCATACTCTCGTATCCACACCTGTTCGTTCTACTTCTGTTGCCCGTCCCTCACAGTCAAATATCATCCCAGATAACCAATTGGTTAAACCTAAACATTGCCTACCTTTTAGAGATAATAACCATCGTCTGGATACCAAGGTTATTAAAGTCAGTCATCCTATCATAGTTGACATTCTCAAAGGCCATCCATTAGGTTATCTGCTTCAATATAAACCTTCTATCCCATAGGTCTACCTACAACAATTTTGGCACACAGTCAAATTTGTTCCTGCTGACGGCAATCACCATTTCAAAGTAACCATAGACCAATTCAAAACCAAAATCACTCTAGCCAGACTTCGTCACAACCTATTTCTTCCAAGACGTATAGACACAGTTAACCTTCCCGAGTTGGCTGATTTTGAAGATTTTGTGTCGGATGAGGAGCTAGTTCATGATCTGATTTGCCTGGGCTACTCAAAGCCACTACCAAAGAGCTCCAAATTTCATAGAAATGGCTTGAATGGGGAATGGTACACGCTATTTGGAATTATCAATCGGTGTATGACGTCAAAGCACACATGCATCGACAGATGTAACATTCATTGTTTACGGATCTTTCATGGAATCGCGTTTAACAAGCATTATGATTATGCTCAGTGCATCTGGGAGGACTTAAAGGAGATTGTTCTTGCAAAAACAACAAATAGAGAAAGAAAGTTTGTTCCGCTCCAAAGGTTCATACAAATTCTTATCCGAGGAATTCTTCGAGCAAATGAAAATATTCCGAAGTGAGCAAATTCACAGCGATGTCCAGATTATGTGATGATGAGTTTACATGAAGTACTGGATTCTCCAAATGCAAATATTATGCCGATCCCGGAGTCATTGTTAAAATATGCAGATCAAGAGAGTGAGCATGTGAGATTGTATAGGATAGATCATGCTCCAATAGAGACCCAGGAGCCGGGATCTCTTACCCAAGGAGCCTTAGGACTAGAGGAACCTCAGCAAGGGGCTGAAGTTCAGGGTGCCCAACCTGTGAGTGAGGGAGATGACGTTGTAAGGGGAGGTGAGGAAGAGGCTGAGAAATCTGATTCCGAGAGAACTTTGTCGGACATTCAAGAAGAAGAAGGTGAAGGTGATGATAATGATGATGGTGCTGATGGAGGTGATCATCATGAGGGAGGAAGTATCATGATAGATATAGTAAGTATTGCTGAAGAGAGTGTGAGGGATACCTTAAACCTAGAAAGCCGGGGTATAACCACATCTGCTGTTAGCTCTCCTATGAGAGTTAGCGTTGAAGAAGTCAGTATCCCACTGACGACTGCACACCCAACCATCCACTCAGTCTCCTCTCAACAGGAGATTGTTTCAATTGAGCACCGGGATGAACCTTATAGTCTATCCGAGAGTCATTTGGACTTGATGGATATTGAAACAAGTACACAACTGCCCGAGTGTACGACATCAATTCAATCACTGAGTATAGATCCTATACAGTCTAGGACATTCGAGTCAACTTCATTTGTTGAAGTTAGTGTGGTTGAACTTCGTGTTCCCACTGGAACATCCTCAGCAACGGAAGTATTTGTTGCTCTGTCGCTTGAAGAGGGTGGAAGTCCAGTCAGAGCAACTACATTACCAACTCTGAGTACTGGCCACACAGACGTACTTTTTACAAGTTCGACTGTAGTGACAACTGGAAGTCTACGTGACCCAGTGGTGACTTTATCCCCATTTGTAACTGAATCAACATTGAATCAAGCGTTGAATGAAGTTGTTGCTGGGGTGAATACGCATGTATCTGCTCAGTTATCTGAGGTAATGGCACAGATGTCAAACATTTACAAGTTCTTAAAGGGTAAGTCTGTTGCAGAGGAATCAATGAAGCAGTCTGAGTCAAATCAAGAAATTGAAGAATTAAAGGAAGAGTTGAAAGATTTTTTCTTTGAACAATTTGATGAAATGAGAGAGAGGATGATCAGTTTGGAAAGCACTGTAATAACTGTCTTGGGAAATCTATCAGAGAGAGTTGCGGCAGTTGAAGAGACATGTAAAGCTCAAGCTTCCTCATCCAAAAGGAAACATGATGAGCATGATGAGGACTCCGATGATGCTCCTCATGAGGGGGAGAAGAGGAGAAAGCTTGATGAAACTACACCTGGGGTCTTGATGATCACATACCCAGAGAAAGAAACTGAAGTTAAAGAGAGAGAGAGGCCGGGGGCTCAAAAGAATCGGCTGGTGAACAAAGTGAGCTGCGATTGATTCTTTATGAATATGTTCCAGTTCTTTTGAACATTCAGTCTGATATTTACAATTTTGTAGAATATATTGATTCCGATGAAGCTGTCCAAGTTAAGCATCATGAGTTGAGTATTCAAAGAGTAGAAGAAGAGAGAGAGGCATACATTGAAGTTTCTGAAGACGATGATGTAATTACTTTAACTGATATTGATTTTAGAGCTGAAAGGATTGAAGAGGAGGAAGGTTTAGTTCAGGAAATCTTGAAAGATACTGAATCGACACCAACGGTTGAAAAGCCTGAGGTGGTTATTCAAGTTAAGGAAGAAATTGAAGAGTTTCCAGTCGAAAACGTGGTTGTTCAAGAAAAAGTTGAATTGAATGAGGTTGAGGTGATGGAAAGATTCTTCAATGAATATGTGCTTGCTGATGAGTCTCAAAAGCAACATAGACTCAGATTTGAAGCACAACAAGTAGTTCAGAGTGAAATTCAAGACATGCTGACAGTGTTGAACAAAGATGAGATCAGCAAAAAGAAAGTAAAGAAACTTGAGCTTCCAGAGAACAGATCAGCAGAGTTTATCAGAAAAAGGAACAAGATGCCATACATCGAAGATATTCTTGAAAAACGAATATTTTGCAAGAAACAAGCACCATGTTCTTTTCTCAAGTTATTTAGGGTGTTAGAGTCGAACATGCCAAATTTGGTCAACTATGCCAGCTTTCTGAGAAATAAAACACAAGAAGTTGAGAAGGTTAAGAGTGAGTTCAGGATAGTTGATCTGGTGAAAATAGAAAAGGACAGATTTGTTAAGATCTTCTATCCAACGTTCACTGTTACTAGAGCCGATGGAAACACTTATACGTTCACAGAAGCAAATACGTTCAATATGCACCTGGTCGACATTGAAGATCTATTTGATGAGTTGTGCAGAAACAAAAGAAATGAACACTGCAGATTTGCACTTAAGACACTTTTTCACTTCATGCATACCAAGTTGGTATTGATGTCTGTGCAAGATCTTCAGATAGGTGTTGAATGAGGTATGAGGAAGATCAACATGACAGCTCCTCACAGAGATATCAAGTTTGCTGGAGAGTTGAAAGAACTCCAAGTTATCATGGTAAAGCATCAGCAGTTATGTACAGAGATAGAAATAAGAAGTGTAGAGCTATGAGAAGTGTAGAGCTGAACAAATTTTCAGATGGGACTCTGAACAAAGTTTTGAGTGATTTAAAAGGAAAGCTTGCAGCTGATAAGAAGAGAAAGACGAATAAAGGAGCTCTATCTGTAAATGACCGAAGACTCATGGTTGAGTTCATTTCAAAGATTGAATGGAGGCTCTCGGATCGTAAAAGAATTAGAAGATTTGAACAAAAGCTGGGTTTGTCAATTTGAAGACTTTGCTCTTTCCATCAAAGGGGGAGAATGTTAGATTGTATTTTAATTGATGGAAACAAAGTCTAGGGGTTGTTTTGTATTTCTTTAATAGTTGTGAAAAATGTATATAAATAGTAGCTTTGACTTTCAATAGAATTAGATATCTGACAGTTCACTTTTTGTACGGAAGAAAGCAGTTACTGATTTGGAATTATTCTCTCATCATTTGTAATCGACATACTCTGCTATTCAATCATTCGGTTAGTGGTTTTGATTACTGAATTGTTATTGTTCTTGATTTGTTGTTTGATTGATATGAAACTGCAATTCACATTGATCGATGGTAACCTTAAAGTGATGGTTACCATAAGTTGGGACAAATTTGACCATTTGGCAAAATTGTTGTAGATAAACCTGGGGAATCGAAGGTTTGTATTGAAGTAGATATCCTAAAGGGTGGCCTTTAAGAATGTCTACGATGATCGGGTGGCTGACTTTTATGACTTTAAAGGCGATGGTTGTTATCAAGAAAGGGTAAGCAATAACGAGGTTTAACAACCTGATTGTCTGGGATTATCGTGGAGGGTGAAGGTCGGGTGACAGAGGCGGATTTGACTGGTTTGGAAACTAAGGTGTGATTTGACGATGAATGGGAATCAGATGAGTTAGAGGGTTGGGATTGAGCTGGTGATGCCATTTGAAACCTGTGAAAAGTAATAAACATGTTAGAATCAGCAGATAATCAAATGAAATCCTGCAAATAGAAAAATAAAACATTATGCTACAAAAATTAAAAAAAGATGTGTTTTTGTAGTTTAAAGCATTGGGATTCCAGACAATAATATTAAAATATTATTGTTAGGATTCCAATGTCAACCGTTAAGAGTCCAATGTTAGAAAAACACAGATTTAAAAAATTTCTAGAAAAATGTGAAATTTTTCTTAAAAAATTAAATTCCCAACACTTAGAAAATTTTAGACAAAATTGAGTATAAAACTCGGGTGAAACATAATGTTTCTCTGATAATGTATGACCAACTCAATTGAAACACATATAGAACTCGAATAATGAAAGACATTCTTGAATGAAGTTAAGATTTTCTCGAACGATACTTATGACAAACTCGAATGACCTTGTTGTGTCCTCAAATGAAATGAAGTATCGAGACTTTGATTGAAACTTTTCTAAGCCCTTTACACTGCTCAACTCGATCATCAATAAGAGTTTCTCGAACTAACTGTAAGTCCAACTCGATTGAAACATGAGTGGACTCTAATGACATATGTTATCGAGGGTTATTCAAAAAATTTTCTAAGTCTTGAAACTTGAACCAACTCGAATAACTCATAACACTCTCTCGAATCAAGAAACGTCCAACTCGAATTAAACAAAAACATTTCTCGATGTAAAATGCATCCAACTCGAATGAAACTAACTGTTTCTCGAGTGGACCTTCACTCAACTCGTATGAAACTTGAAACTCTCTCGATTACAGTGTTAATCGAGAAAATGGTTAAAAAATAGTTCTTAGTCCACAAACACTGATATTTTCAAAAATTTCAATCCAAGGACTTTTTCACTTATTCAAAAATTGAGTCCTACTCGAAAATTGATTTTATATAACATTTGTTTACTGAACATTGTCCAGAAACAATCAAATCAGACCAAACAATTCAATTTTCTGTTTTTATGAACTCAAAACCTTTCAAACCAAAATTTTCAAATTCATGTTTGTGTGTTTGTAAGTGAGACTTGAAATTGGATTTTCAAGTTCATGTAAGTAATCCGCAGGTAAACAAACACTCAATTTCGTATGAAATCCAACAAATGACTAAAACCCATTCACACACTTAAGTTCATACGAACACACACTTATAACAAGATATTCGAATACTGAAACTAAAACGAAACATATAGACTGAAAAAATGGAAAATACATGAAATGGACTTACAATTTTTATCTCAAATGCTGAAAATATGATGTTGAAAAAGATTTATTCATGAATAAGTAAGTGAACGGGTGTGTCGGTGAATATGATGTAACAGTTTTCAAACTTTTGGAAAAAGTAATTTTGAAATTTGAATTTCAACTTTATAGTTGAAATTTCAAATTCTAAAATTTAAACCCGGCCCATTAAAAAAATATGGGTTTTTATTTTAAGCTCATTTCATGAGAATCAAACAAAACACAAAAAAAAAAAAAAAAAATTTACGACTAAAGACATAACAAAAAAAAATAACTAAAAAAAATGAACATAAAAAAATATCAATAAAACATTTTGTATAAAACAAAATAATACCCCTAAAAACAACTAAAAAAAATATAACTACACCTAAAAAAAATTTAACAACAACAAAAAAAAAATTTAACAACAACTAAAAAAAATCAACAAAAACTAAACCAAGGTTTAAAAAAATTTTAACTAAATTTTTTTTAACAAAAACATAAATTGCTCCCCCTTAATATTTGCAGTTAAGCTCCCCCTCAGATGTACATATCTTTTTAAAATGACTGCTCCCCCTACAAAAATCAGATAAAATTTATCAGATTTCTAAAAATCAGATAAAAATATATTTCTGCTCCCCCTGCACATGACAATCTAGATCTGTTAAACTCTGAAAAATTTAAGATTTAAATTCACATAAGATTAACATCAAATTTAAATCAAAATAAAAAATGTAAATTTAAAATTATAATTTGTAACTACTGAAATTTTAAATCTAGCGATTCAACATACCCAACTTGTATACCAAAAAATTAAAACGTTTTTCATCTAAGGCTTTAGTAAATAAGTCAGCTAATTGATATTCAGTAGGTACAAAATATAATTCTATATTACCATTTTCTACATGATCTTTAATAAAATGATACCGGATGTCGATGTGTTTGGTTTTAGAATGTTGCACGGATTGGAAGCTATGGCTATTGCACTTTGAGAATCACAATAAATTGGAATCTTTTATGGTGTAAACTCGTAGTCTCTTAGTTGGCTCTTCATCCACAACACTTGAGAACAGCACGACGATACTGCAACGTATTCAGCTTCGGCTGTAGACAGTGAAACACAATGTTGTTTCTTGGATGACCAGCAGACGGGTTTGTCACCTAGGAATTGGACTGCTCCTAATGTGCTTTTTCTATCAATTTTATCACCTGCGTGATCAACATTAGAAAAGACAGTTAAAGTGAATGAGGATTCCCGGGGATACCACAAACCACGGTTTGGTGTTCCCTTTAGATATCTTAAGATTCTTTTGGCAGCAGCCAAATGTGATTCTTTTGGATGTGCCTGATATCTAGCATAAACACATGTAGTAAACATAATATCAGGTCTACTTGCAGTTTAATACATTAATGACCCCCTAATGCCTCGATAATGAGTTACATCTACAGGTTTCCCTGAAATGTCCTCATCGAGTTTTGATTTGGAATCCGGAGCAATGGGAGTTTTCATAGGAGTACAATTTACCATGTTAAATATCTTTAACATGTCCTGAATATATTTGGACTGATTGATAAAAATTCCATCAGTCAGTTGTTTCACTTGTAAACCTAAAAAAAATTTGATTTCTCCCATCATGCTCATTTCAAATTTCTAGGACATTAAGAAAGCAAATTTCTTGCAAAATTCTGGATTAGTAGACCCAAATATTATATCATCTACATAGATTTGAATGACTATGATATTAGGACCCTGACGTTTTATAAACAGGGTTGTATCCACTGCACCTTTGTTAAATCCACATTTCAACAAATATGTTGAAAGTGCATCATACCAAGCACGAGGTGCTTGTTTAAGGCCATACAAGGATTTATCTAAAATATATACATGATCATGTGAAGACCTTCCCTTACGGGGCAGTCCTCAGAATCTAGGTCCCAATTCATACAATACAATATCAATCATACTAAGATAGGGTAATTAAATTGCGGAAAAATAAAATTACATGTACATTACAGATTAGGATTTAAGTTTACATATTTCAAAAGAAAGTTATAAAAAGGGTAACATCTAATCTAGTCATTACATCATAGAATCATATTAAATCTACCCAAAATCCACAACAATTGCTATCTTCCAATCAGTACCGAAAGGATTTGTTGTGTAGTGGTCTATGATACTTCTGTCTTGATCGTTAATAGACCTAAGAGCTAGGTCCAGCAGGTGACTTTCCTTTGCTTTTACCTGTAAAAGTATAATGCAGCAACTGTAAGCAATGCTTAGTGAGTTTATAGATTTTCAATATCAACATGCGTGTCAAGCGGAGTCATTAGTCTTAGCGTGATATGTCTTGGCTGCCGCTACAGCCCTCATGATTGAGATATAGTATCATAAGATTGGATGATGTTCAAACCACACTCACGCTTAAATCGTGGGGATCAGCCACATACTCGGCTAGCTACCAGTAAGTCAATATGGCAGAACATCGGAGGTTATTACCAATTCATAAGAACTGGTGAAATAGCCGAGTCTAGAACAATAGACCATAAGGGCTAGTCAAGATGAATCAATCTATCAAATGTCTAATCAATGATGGAAGCATATGTCTTAGAAGTCATGATAGCAATGAATCATAAAGCAAAGTCTGAGGCAATATTAAATGTAATATGAAAAGATAATCAAATAGCTATCATGATCCACTGGGCAACACCCATCCATGGTGTGCACAGGTTTCAATCCAGCTGATAAAATGAATGTCAAAAAATCTATCAACAGCAATATATCTCAACCGGAATCTATGCATGTTCAATCTGAATATCTATAACTCACAGATTTGGTCTTTGTCAAACAGATATAAAATCTGCCACCTGAGTTATCTCAGGATTTTATCTTTATCAATTCTGTTCGGTCAATCAAATCTCTGACCCGCTTTTAAGTCTTTAAGTCTTTAATCTTTGTTCAGAATATACTGAACCTGTTCAAAATCATTCATGATAATATCATGTCAATTTCATCATGTTTATCATCATTTTAGTTTTTAATTTCTTGAGTTTTATCTGATTCTGATAATTAATAAATCATTGATCATTTTTGTTTGATATTCATTTTATAAAAATACTCACTATTTATATGTATAATTTAAGTTTAGTACCAATATATATTTACTCTGGTACCTATATATATATATATATATATATATATATATATATATATATATATATATATATATATATATATATATATATATATATATATATATATATATATATATATATATATATATATACACACACACACACACAAGATGTGGATACTTATCCATATATCATTTACACACATGCACTCACATTCTTTTATGTGTCTTTGTATGTGTATATATATATGTAAAACCCACCACTGTAAACATAAATATATATATGTATACTCACCAAAGAAACCAAGGATCCGAAACCCAGAAATAGTTTCAGTATATTACCGAAACTTTCATAGTTTCGGTATAGGTATGGGTCTCGGTATTATGTAATGGTTTCGGAAGTTTTGTGTGGGTTTCGGTACTCTACCGAAACCTTAAGAGTTTCTGTAATTTTTCATAGTTTCGGTATTATACCGAAACCTTTTAAGGTTTCGGTATTCTTCATTTTCATAAATAGTTTCGGTAGTTTTGTTCTAGGGAAAAGTTTCGGTACCTAGTACCGAAACCTCAAGGTTTCGGTACCCCCTTTGTGGGTCTCGGCTTCCATGTTTAACACACTCAAACTCACACACATATGGTTTCGGTATTGTGGTAGTACCGAAACCTTAAGGTTTCGGTACCCACAACTTGGGTGTCGGTAATATGAACACACACACACAGATCATTTTGTCAAGAACACAGGTTTTCATAAAAATTCCGATTTCTTCCATATTTTTGATGATCTAACCCAAAATTTTACTTTCTATCACTTCTATATACATAATTTTATCAAGTTTATACACATGCAATCAAAATTTTTACATTTTAATCTCTTGGTTTCGGTTTCTCACAAAACCGAACCAAACACTTATAAGAATCGAAATAAAATGAATTTTACCTCAAATTCTTTGTAATTTGATGTTGATTGTTGCTAATTGTAACTCCTCCTTGCCTTGATTCTTCAATTAATACACAATTTATGAATATTTTGATGAACTCTTGATGTGGCCGTATGATTTTTAGAGAGAGATTAGAGAGAGAGTGATTCTTTATAGTAATGATCATTAACATCTTCAGTTTGGGGGTTTTATATGTATTCATTTAGATAATTTGTAAGTTAACCCACTAAACTTTTGTATTTAACATATATTATAATTTAATTATCTCTAATAATTAATATCATATATATAATTTAATTATATTATTTCATTCATAATTAAATTACAAGATAATTAATGTAATAAAATTACATTACTTGATCAAAATACTGAAATTAAGACTGGACTAAATGTTAGGTTGTTACAGAATGGGCTCCACCACGCACAAACTTCGTCCCCGAAGTTAGCTACGTTCGAACAGACTAGGATATGTAGCTTTCATAACATCTCTGGATTCCCAAGACTGATGCGAACCTTTGTGGTGTTTCCACTGGACGAGCACCATCTGTATCTCTTTATTCCGAAGCTTTTTGATCTTCGAGTCCAGAATACACTCCGGCTCTTCAACCACTCTAAGCTTTTCATCAATCTGCAAGTTAACGTGTGGTATTTGCACTTCTCTTTCATCAGCTAAACTCTTTCTCAAGTGACTAACATGGAATACAGGATGTATTCCAGCTAAGTCCGCCGGCAGTTCAAGACGATAAGATTGATTTCCTATCTTTTGAATAATCTTGAACGGACCGATGAATCTTGGAGCTAGCTTGTTTCTTTTAATGAATCGCACCACATTCTTCATTGGAGATACTTTCAGCATCACCCAATCGTTAACCGCAAAGTTTATTGATCTGTGTCGATTATCATAATATGACTTCTGCCTGCTCTGAGCTTCAAGAATATTTCTACTAACCAGCTGAATCTTTTCGTGAGTCAACTGTAGAAGGACAGGACCCGCTATAGGCGATTCACCTGTTTCACGCCAACAGGTGGGAGTTCTGCACTTTCTTCCATATAGAGCTTCAAAAGGAGCCATCTTGATCGTTGAATGATAACTGTTGTTATACGAAAATTCGACCAACGGCAAGTGGTCATCCCAGTTACCACCTAGATCAAGAACGCAGGCACGAAGCATATCTTCGAGAGTTAGGATAGTACGCTCACTCTGGCCATCTGCATTAGGATGATAAGCAGTACTCATAGAGATCCGAGTACCCATCCCGTTTTGTAGTGCTTGCCAGAATCTGGATGTGAAACGACTATCACGATCAGAAACGATAGACTTTGGCACACCGTGACGAGAAATAATCTCGGTAATGTACATCTGTGCCAGTTTATCGAGAGAATATGTTTCTTTCATCGGTATGAAATGTGCTGATTTCGTTAAACGGTCAACGACTACCCAGATGGAGTCGTGTTGTCTCTTGGTCTTAGGCAACTTCGTGATGAAATCCATAGTTATATGCTCCCACTTCCATTCAGGAACGGGTAGGGGTTGCATATCCCCAAAGGGTTTTTGGTGTTCTGCCTTAACCATCTGACAGACTCTGCAGCTTTCAACATATCTACCGATGTCTTTCTTCATTCCTGGCCACCAATAGTCAGCTTTCAAATCGAAGTACATCTTTGAGCTGCCAGGATGAACAGATAATTTGGACTGATGAGCTTCAGACAGAAGAGTGCTGCGAATTGAACCATATTTAGGAACCCAGATTCGTCCATTGAGACAGTGAAGTCCCAAATGATTCAGAGTTAGAAATTGTAATTGCCCTTTAAGATTTTCAGAATCAATGTTCTCTTCTTTCAGCGCTTCAGTTTGAGCAACTCGGATATCTTCAATAAGATCAGAAGGGAATATAACTGGAGTTAGGGCATAACAGCACTTTTCAGGATAAACTTTCCTACTCAAAGCATCCGCGACAACGTTAGCTTTGCCGGGATGATATAGGATCTCGCAATCATAGTCCTTGATAAGCTCCAAGGACCGTCGCTGTTTCATGTTCAGATCCCTTTGAGTGAAAAGATGTTTGAGACTCTTATGATCGGTGTAAAGCTGACACCGAGTCCCATAAAGATAGTGACGCCAGATCTTCAAAGCAAAGGTAACGGCAGCCAACTCAAGATCATGAGTTGGTGCAATTTTCTCGTAATCTTTTAATTGCCTTGAAGCGTAAGCAATTACTTTTCCCCTTTGCATAAGAACACATCCTAGGCCAGTACCAGATGCATCGCTGCAAACAACAAAATCGTCATTGCCTTCTGGCAAGGCTAGGATCGGCGCTTGAATAAGCTTCTGTTTCAGAATGTCAAATGCCTCTTACTGGTTATCAGACCAAACGAAAGGAGTATTCTTTCATGTTAGCATCGTTAAAGGTACAGCAATCTTCGAGAAGTCCTTTATGAATCGCCGGTAGTAACCAGCCAATCCGAGAAAACTTCTTATTTCTGAGGCATTGCGAGGCGTTTGCCATTTCTGAACGGCCTCGACTTTAGAAGGATCAACAGAAATCCCTTCGCCAGAAACAACATGGCCAAGGAACTGAATCTATAAGAATAAAAGTAGAAATTCAAGTTCTGATGTAAATTAAAGAATACTTAGGAAATAGCTCAAGACATATATAATAGAAATTATACCTGTCTGAGCCAAAATTCGCATTTAGAGAATTTTGCGTAGAGTCTTTCTTTTCTTAATAACTCTAGCAATTGCCGCAGATGAATAGAATGATCAGCCTCCATTTTGGAGTAAATCAGAATATCGTCTATGAATACGATAACTGATTTATCCAACATAGGTCTGCACACGCGATTCATGAGATCCATGAATGCAGCTGGTGCATTTGTCAAACCAAACGGCATCACGAGAAATTCGTAATGGCCGTATCTTGTACGGAAGGCTGTCTTTGGAACATCCTCTTCTTTAACTTTCAACTGATGACATCCAGAACGAAGATCCACTTTCGAAAAATAGCTGGCTCCTTGTAACTGATCAAACAGATCATCGATTCTGGGCAGAGGATACTTGTTCTTTATTGTAACCTTATTCAACTCGCGGTAGTCGATGCACATACGAAAAGTTCCGTCTTTCTTCTTAACGAATAAGACTGGTGCACCCCACGGAGATGAACTCGGTCGGATAAAACCCTTCTCTAACAGCTCTTGCAACTGCTTTGACATTTCCTGCATTTCTGCAGGTGCAAGTCTGTAAGGAGTTTTAGCAATAGGAGCCGCACCAGGAACCAAGTCAATACTGAACTCAACTTGACGTTCCGGTGGCACTCCAGAAATATCGTCAGGGAATACGTCTGGGAACTCACAGACGATTGGGATATCAGATAAAGATTTCTTTTGGGCTTCAGAGTTAGATTCAGATGAGACATAGCACAGATAGGATTCGCGACCTTTAGATACATATTTATGAGCTTTCTCTATAGAAATAAAGCAGTGAGCACCTTTACGCTTCTCGCCTTTGATCTCCAATACTTGGCCATTTGAAGACTTAATTCTGATGATTCGCCGATTGCAGATGATTGTAGCCTCATTATTTGTTAACCAGTCCATGCCAATAATGACATCGAACTCTTTCAATGGAATCGGGATAAGGTCAAGGTTGAACACGATATTATCAACAAGCAGAGTACAGTTACGGTAAACAGAATCAGCCATAACATAGCTGTTACTGGCCGTCTCAATATCAAGTACAACAGGAAGCTTTGATGGGGACTTAGAAAATCTTGATGCAAAAGAAGTCGATATGAAGGAACGACTCGCGCCGGAATCAAATAGTACTCGGGCAGGAATAGAGTTAAGCAGGAACATACCGGTAACTACGTCAGGTGTTTCTTTTGCTTCCTCGGCTGTTATTTGAAAAGCTCGAGTCTTTGCAGTCGGCGTTGCAGCAGAACTCTTAACTGTAGACCCTCCAGCTGATAATTGAGACTGATAACGTTGCCCGCTTCGACACTGGTACATGAAGTGTCCTCTCTTACCACATTTCGCACATCCTCGTCCCTGTTGTGGGCATTCTTCACTGCTGTGACCGATCATATTGCACGCAAAACAAGTTACGTCATCTGGATTGCACAGTCCCATGTGTGATCTTCTGCATCGCTTACAAAACCGTGGCTCATTCGTTAGGGGATAGACTTGTGCTTTTTGTTGCGAACTATGTTGGTGAGAGTGCTGAGATTGTGACTTATTTGGCTTAAAGAATCTGCCAAATCGCTGCTTCTTCGGAGGAGACGGATTCGTCGGATTAGTTGTTGGAGCGTATAGCTGATCGCCATACTCTAAGTACCCTCGCTCGATCTGTCTCGCTGCTTCTACCATTTCCAGATAACTCTTGTATCTGATCGCACTCATGGGATGTCGATATCTAGGGTTGAGCCCTACGCGAAATCTATTCATCTTTCTTTCTTCGGTAGCTACTTGGTATGAGGAGTAACCGCATAGTCGTGAAAACTCGTGTTCGTATTCGTCAACTGTCTTCGTCCCCTGAGTCAACTGCATCAGTTGTACTTCCATCTTATCTTGTTGGTCGATCGAGCAGTACTTCGCATTGAACATATCAAGAAACTCGTTCCACTCTAGAGTCTGAATTATTTCTTCACCATAGATACTCCTCTGAGTTTTCCACCAGGCACGGGCAGCTCCCACAAATAACGCGGACGCATAACTCACTTTCTTGGGGTCTAAACAATCAGAAATCCTGAAGATTTCTTCAGTGTGACTAATCCAATCCATCGCCTGAATCGGATTAACTGTTCCTTCAAAATTCAAAGCACCGCTAGCTTTGAAATCTTTAAACTTGCAGCCTTTTGGCTGAGCAATTTGAGTTTCGGGATTTGAATTATCAGAATCAGATTCATTAGTCTGGACTTGCTTTTCTTTTCTTTTATTCTTTTTATCTTCACGTCTTTTAGCTTCGGCCTCATCTCTGGCCTGAAACTGTTCTTGCATTATTTTGTTCTGTTGTTCTGAGTGTTGGGCTAGAAGTTGTTGCATCATTTCAAACATTTGTTGTGGGTTCATGTTCTGGGAATATCACCTGATCCTGATCCTGACATCTTCTACTGAAAATTAAGATAAATCAACTATCAGTTTATAGACTTAGATCTATGTACCCTTTTTCCCATCCTAACAGTCTGTACATCCTATCTCAGTTCAATCCACCTAAATGATTGATACATATGTATTGCTTCAGTTTGAGACCAAGTATACTCACGTAATACTTGATTCACTCAAACTAGTGCTCTGATACCATCCTGTGAAGACCTTCCCTTACGGGGCAGTCCTCAGAATCTAGGTCCCAATTCATACAATACAATATCAATCATACTAAGATAGGGTAATTAAATTGTGGAAAAATAAAATTACATGTACATTACAGATTAGGATTTAAGTTTACATATTTCAAAAGAAAGTTATAAAAAGGGTAACATCTAATCTAGTCATTACATCATAGAATCATATTAAATCTACCCAAAATCCACAACAATTGCTATCTTCCAATCAGTACCGAAAGGATTTGTTGTGTAGTGGTCTATGATACTTCTGTCTTGATCGTTAATAGACCTAAGAGCTAGGTCCAGCAGGTGACTTTCCTTTGCTTTTACCTGTAAAAGTATAATGCAGCAACTGTAAGCAATGCTTAGTGAGTTTATAGATTTTCAATATCAACATGCGTGTCAAGCGGAGGTCATTAGTCTTAGCGTGATATGTCTTGGCTGCCGCTACAGCCCTCATGATTGAGATATAGTATCATAAGATTGGATGATGTTCAAACCACACTCACGCTTAAATCGTGGGGATCAGCCACATACTGGGCTAGCTACCAGTAAGTCAATATGGCGGAACATCGGAGGTTATTACCAATTCATAAGAACTGGTGAAATAGCCGAGTCTAGAACAATAGACCATAAGGGCTAGTCAAGATGAATCAATCTATCAAATGTCTAATCAATGATGGAAGCATATGTCTTAGAAGTCATGATAGCAATGAATCATAAAGCAAAGTCTGAGGCAATATTAAATGTAATATGAAAAGATAATCAAATAGCTATCATGATCCACTGGGCAACACCCATCCATGGTGTGCACAGGTTTCAATCCAGCTGATAAAATGAATGTCAATAAATCTATCAGCAGCAATATATCTCAACCGGAATCTATGCATGTTCAATCTGAATATCTATAACTCACAGATTTGGTCTTTGTCAAACAGATATAAAATCTGCCACCTGAGTTATCTCAGGATTTTATCTTTATCAATTCTGTTCTGTCAATCAAATCTCTGACCCGCTTTTAAGTCTTTAAGTCTTTAATCTTTGTTCAGAATATACTGAACCTGTTCAAAATCATTCATGATAATATCATGTCAATTTCATCATGTTTATCATCATTTTAGTTTTTAATTTCTTGAGTTTTATCTGATTCTGATAATTAATAAATCATTGATCATTTTTGTTTGATATTCATTTTATAAAAATACTCACTATTTATATGTATAATTTAAGTTTAGTACCAATATATATTTACTTTGGTACCTATATATATATATATATATATATATATATATATATATATATATATATATATATATATATATATATATATATATATATATATATATATATATATATATATATATATATGTCTTATATATACACACACACAAGATGTGGATACTTATCCATATATCATTTACACACATGCACTCACATTCTTTTATGTGTCTTTGTATGTGTATATATATATGTAAAACCCACCACTGTAAACATAAATATATATATGTATACTCACCAAAGAAACCAAGGATCCGAAACCCAGAAATAGTTTCAGTATATTACCGAAACTTTCATAGTTTCGGTATAGGTATGGGTCTCGGTATTATGTAATGGTTTCGGAAGTTTTGTGTGGGTTTCGGTACTCTACCGAAACCTTAAGAGTTTCTGTAATTTTTCATAGTTTCGGTATTATACCGAAACCTTTTAAGGTTTCGGTATTCTTCATTTTCATAAATAGTTTCGGTAGTTTTGTTCTAGGGAAAAGTTTCGGTACCTAGTACCGAAACCTCAAGGTTTCGGTACCCGCTTTGTGGGTCTCGGCTTCCATGTTTAACACACTCAAACTCACACACATATGGTTTCGGTATTGTGGTAGTACCGAAACCTTAAGGTTTCGGTACCCACAACTTGGGTTTCGGTAATATGAACACACACACAGATCATTTTGTCAAGAACACAGGTTTTCATAAAAATTCCGATTTCTTCCATATTTTTGATGATCTAACCCAAAATTTTACTTTCTATCACTTCTATATACATAATTTTATCAAGTTTATACACATGCAATCAAAATTTTTACATTTTAATCTCTTGGTTTCGGTTTCTCACAAAACCGAACCAAACACTTATAAGAATCGAAATAAAATGAATTTTTCCTCAAATTCTTTGTAATTTGATGTTGATTGTTGCTAATTGTAACTCCTCCTTGCCTTGATTCTTCAATTAATACACAATTTATGAATATTTTGATGAACTCTTGATGTGGCCGTATGATTTTTAGAGAGAGATTAGAGAGAGAGTGATTCTTTATAGTAATGATCATTAACATCTTCAGTTTGGGGGTTTTATATGTATTCATTTAGATAATTTGTAAGTTAACCCACTAAACTTTTGTATTTCACATATCTTATAATTTAATTATCTCTAATAATTAATATCATATATATAATTTAATTATATTATTTCATTCATAATTAAATTACAAGATAATTAATGTAATAAAATTACATTACTTGATCAAAATACTGAAATTAAGACTGGACTAAATGTTAGGTTGTTACAGATCAGGCTTCAAAGGATCAGTAAACCCTTCGGGCTGATATGTATACTCTTCGTCTGTCAGTTCCCCATTTAGAAACGCAGTTTTTACATCCATTTGATAAATTGTAAAGTTTTTATGGGCCGCAAAAGCCAAAAACATCCTAATAGCATCTATTCTGGCAACTAGAGCGGATGTTTCATCATAATCAATCCCTTCTTGTTGATTGTATCCTTTGGCGACGAGGCGAACCTTGTTACGAATGATGACACCGTGTTCATCCTTCGTATTCTTGAAAATCCACTTCGTGCCAATAATTGATTTGTCTTTTGGTCGCTCCACCAATCTCCAGACCTTCAACCTTTCAAACTGATTATGCTCTTCTTGCATAGCCATAATCCAATAAGCATCCAGGAGAGCTTCTTTTACATTCTTTGGCTCAATTTTACTCAGAAAGTTTGAAAATAAGCACACGTTCATGGTTGCTCTTCTGGTTTTGACTGAAGCTGAAGGATCACCTATGATGTTTTCAGTTGGGTGATTCCTTGTCCATTTAAAGGTATGTGGGTAAGGTTGAAGTTGGTCTTGATTGGGGTTTAAGTCTAGATAGGGAATTCGGGTGTTAGCTTATGAGGTTGATGGTATATCAATTGTGATCGGGGTTTCTGAATTTTCAGAAGGTAAGGGGGTTTCAAAAGATACTGGAAGTTGAATGGGTGGTACACTGTCAACAGGTAAGTGTACGTCTGTCGTTGAAGCCTCTCTAGTTTCTTCTAAAATAGGTTGGTGAGAATAATCTGAGACTACGACTGGATCTTCAATAATCCTGTCAGGCACCAAAGTTGAAACATTAGGTTTGAGCTGTTCAAAGTAGTCTTCATAAAAATTCTCGAACAGCTTTTTTAAATCAAAATTTCTGCACTCTGTTCAGATGACTTCATAGAATTCGGCTTGTTAAGATTGGGTCCTGAACTAGTATGTTCAGAAGCCATTACAACGCCTTCATCGAATTTGACATTGACGCTTTCATTGACTGTCTTTATCCTCTTATTGTAGACTCGGAAGGCTACAGACTCCTTCGAATAACCAATGAAGATGCCTTCATCAGCTTTCTGACTAAATTTTCCAAGATTGTCTTTGTCATTTAATATGAAACACCTGCATCTAGAGATATGAAAAAAATTGACATTAGGTACTCGTTTGTTTATTTATTCATACAGAGTCTTTCCGAATCTCTTGTTGATTATGGATCTATTCTATGTAAAACAAGCCGTTGCTACAGCTTTAGCCCAAAGGAATAATGGAAGGTTTGAATATGCCAACATCGTTCTTGCAGACTCCACTGGGGTTCGATTTCTTCGTTCAACTACACCATTTTGCTGTGGAGTGCGAGCAGCTGAGAATTGATGAGTTATTCCCACAGAATTTAGAAACGACTCGAGAGATTTGTTCTTAAATTCTGTCCCATTATATGATCTAATGGTTTGAACTGAGAGCTGTAACTTGACTTGAATTCTTCGAATGAAGTCGATTATTATCTCGGTAGCATCAAATTTGGAACGCAGGAAGAATACCCATGTGTATCTAGAGTAGTCATCGACTATTACCAACACATATCTCTTTTTGTTTATGTTCTGTACTCGTATTGGTCCACACAAGTCCATATGAAGCAGTTCCAATGCTCTTGTTGACGAGTGTTCAGTTTTGGACTTGTGAGACGCTCTAACCATCTTTCCTTTTTCACAGGCTGCACACAACTGCTCTTTTTGAAACCTGAGAGTTGGAAGCCCTTTGACTAACCCACCTTTTGCAAGGTTGGTTAACTCTTTATATTCTGGTGAGAATGGCGGCGATGCCATAGCCAAGAGACTTTAGATGTTGCTTTTGATAATAAGCAAACATCTTTCTTCAGATTGATTGAGGCTAGGTCTATTGAGTACAAATTTGTTTTCCTATTCCCTGCAAGGATTTCCTTTCCTTCTCCAGATCTTATGCTGCAGTGCTTTGCTTTAAAATTGACCTCTAATCCTTTGTCGCAGAGTTGTCCAATGCTGAACAGATTGTGACCGAGACCGTCAACGTAGAAGACTTTTTGTATCGTTGTCTTGTCGTACTCAAGACTCTCATATCCTTTAATCGGACAAAATTCATCATTCCCGAAACGGACCGTCCAACAAAACTTATCAACAACATTAGTGAAAGTTTCTTTCTGTCTGGTCATGTGCTTTGAGCAGTCGGAGTCAAGGTACCATACATGATTTACCTATAAGACGAAATAAAACGTGAGGTACCCACTTATTGTTGTGTACTTTTGATTTCGGTAAATCATGTGGTTTGATATTCATCTTTTCATCAGATACTTCTTTTAATTTAGGAACCCACTTTTTAACATTACATTTCGGTATCCATTTTTGTACAGTTCGATGTGGAACTAATCTTGAAATTTGCTGCTTTGGAACCTTTTCCTGTTTAAAAGAAGGATCCTTTTTCTTTGGTAGCCAAACGAACTTATCAGATTTAGCATGCATTGGATTACAAGAAGCAAAATATAAAGCATTTAAGGCAGTTCGAGAGTATTTATTACATCGTTTGTCAGTAAAATTATTACAGACAGATTTTTCAAATTGTCTAATCCTATCTGTAACAATAGATTCTTTGACTCTCCACTCTTGTCTTATACTCTTGTTTTTCATTTCTCGCTGCTTCTTTCTCCATTCTTTCTTCCGAGAACCTTTCACAATATTATCTGACATATAAGAAACACGAGAATTAGTCGTTTTAGAAATATGTATATCCTGTAAAATTTTCTTACCTTTGGAAGTTTGGACCTTTTGTGGAATAGAGTCCTTTGAGGAAGATGATTCACCTTTTTCATAAGTGGGAGTCACAAAATGAACTTTTGTTTTCTCCTTTTTCAGTTGTAAAATTGGTGAATGTTTGATGAATCTTTTGAATCTGTAGATATTCTTTTCAGAATTCTAACAGGTTCTTTAGATTTGTCAAGTTGTTTGTCATGTAATGGTTTGACAAATTCATCTATTTTGCATTTCTTCCAATGAGTTAAAGTCCGAGTTCATATACAGATCAAAATCTTTTTCAGAATTAATAGAATCAAGTTGAATTGAAGGTGTTTGATCTGATTGTGATTTGTTTTCAGGCTGTTTTTGCAACTTTTGTTCCAAAGATTTAATTTCAGCCTTAAGATTTTGATTTTCAGTCTCAAAAGTTTTGATTTTCAATTCAAGATCAGAGTTCATCTTCTCAAGAATTGAATTTGGTAAATATGGCTTTTGAGATTGAGTAGTATTTTCTATTTAAATCCTTGTCAGAATAAGTCTGAATATACTCTTCATAAATGCAGGAATTTTGATAAGATTCATTTATTTTGTTATAGTCAACAGAGATTTTGCATTTTATCAGATCTTAACCTTTTTGAATCTTCACTTGATTCTAATTCATCCGATGATGCTTTCATAAAAGTTATTTATAATCCTAAATTCATGTATCTGACATCATATAAAGTAGGTGAATTTGAAATAGCTTTTGTCAGATATTTAGGATTAGTCCAACCTATACCAGATTTAGAATTATAAAATTCGGTATCTTTAGGTTGATTTAAATATATCGTTTGATATGTTTGTCCTCGTTTTATAAACTCATCTTCCAATGATTTAATTTTCTCGTAAAGTTTTGTTCTTTCATCAAAAATGGCATGAGATTTTACAGAATAACTTGATGCTTCTAATTAAGCTAAATTCAGTCTTTCTGTTAGGACAGATATATTGCTATTCAGTTTTTGGATTTGAATTTGAAGATCATTTGCTTTATCTTGTAAATCTGATACAACTCGTAATGCTAATGCCTTATCCTTGGAAAAATCTAACACTAACGCATGTTCTTGATTTAAATTGTTTTCCAAGGAATGGTCATTTTTCTTTTCGGCTTTTAGAGATTTTTCAAATTTCTTTAACATGTAAGCCATTTGCGTAAGTTTTTTTTCTAGCATACAGGAGTCATCATTTTCAGAATTAGAGTTAGTTTGTACCTTAGGTGTCTCTGAATTCTCTGATTTATCTGAATCTGAGTCATCACTTTCTCTACCCTTGCTGCCGCCAGCATCTCCTGTTGCCATCATTGCTACTTCTTCAGTAAGTTCCTCATCAGACTCTTCTTTCTCTTCTTTCTCCTCATCCGTCAACCCTACCCAAACTTCATCTTCTGCTAACATTGCAGACTCACTAAGTTCTGACTCATTAAAAACTTCTGACTTTAGACAGATGTGTGCATCTTCATCTAAGATGTCTTCATCCTCAGATAGTTGAAGCCAGTGATCATCTTCAGCCATTAGAGCTTTGCCACCTTCCTTTTCCTTTGCTAGAAGTGCCTTTCTAGTGTAGTATTCTGAACTTTTCACTACAAACATTCTACATTCTATAGCATAATGACCCCGCTTGCCACAGTTGTAGCATTTTCGCTCTGAGTCCTTCTTGGCTGACTTTTCAGATTTATCATATTTGTCGGCTTTCTTTCCACTGTTTTCACCTGATTTGTCATATCTGTCCTTCTTATCAAACTTTCGTGAGCCTGTTTTATATCTCATCTTGTTGTTGGTAGGTACCCTGTAAAACTTCTTTTGAAATGCCTTTTTCACTAAGGCCATTTATTTCTTCATTTCCTCAATTTCAGAGTCAGCTGAGGAATCCGATGAGTCTGATTCAGATGAACTGCTGCTTAGAACTACTCGTTTCTCCTACTTTAGCTTGTATTTGTATCTCTTGTCTGCCAGTAACGCTAAAGGATCAATAGTTTCTTTTTCAGCCTTTTTCTTTCCGGACATCTTCCTTAAAACAACTTCCTGATAGTTGTTAAGGTTTTCAAACACCATATGAAAATCCATGACCTCAATATCTTTTGTCTGCTGAATTATCATTGCATACTTTTCCAATTCTGGATTTAGTACATTCAGGATTTTAACGTTGATGTCTAAGTTGGACTTTGTGACTCCAATTCTTTTCATTTCACTGACTAAGCTGACAAACCTCAAGTATGTACTCTCCAGCAGTTCCCCTTCTCTAGCTCTGAAGTTCTCGAACGTCATTAAACTATTTCGGGCTCTGTTTGTTGCTGTCCTGTCTGATCCCCTCATCAACTTACAAACCTCATCCCAGATGGATTTGACTGTTTTGGTATTTGTCAGACAGGTGTATATATCATTTGGGATGGATATCAGCAACAATTTTCTAGCTGTCTTGTCCCCCCAGTTTTCTACGCTTTTGTGCTTCTGTTAGGTTAGTGACCTCAACAGTTCCTTCAGGTATTGGAGGGTTTCCAGTGGGTACAGCAGGTATTGTTTCAAGAAACACAGCCGGTCCGTCATTAAAGGACTTCAGCATCTCATCAGACAGATCATGGAAACTTATGAACTCAAGAAATCTCTCTCTCCATTGTACATATTCTCCTCGGTACAGGATTAGAGGTTTTGTTTCCGACCCCATGGCTAGTGCGTCTTTGGACATGTTGACTGAATTACAGGAATCTTCCAAGATCTTTAAAATGAGATTTGGATTGAAATTGAAAAGTTGATCAAACTCGAATGATTATGCACTGAAACTCGATCAACGAGTGTGGACAACTCAAATATTGAATGGATCAACTCGATCAATGAGTGTGAAAAACTCGAACAAATAATGTACTTAACTCGAATCTAGAAAAATCAGTCAATTAGTATAATAATGCAAGTCGAATTGACCTTCTATAAAACTCGAATCAAGTGTGAGTCAACTCGAGTCAAATGTTAGTCAACTCGGATCAAATGTAAGTCAACTCGAATCAAATGTCAATAAACTCGAATGAACGTGAGAGTAAACTCGAATGAAAGTACGAGTAAACTCGAATGATTTTGACTGATGATTGAGTAAACTCGAATTAATATTGAAATCCAGATATTTGTTTTGAAAACTCAATTAAGTCTTCAAGTCAACTCGAATAAAACTTCAAGTCAACTCTATTAAGTCTTCAAGTCAACTCGAATAATACTTCAAGTCAACTCGATTAAAAGACTTTTTATCTCGATTGATTCTGTGATCAACTCGATTGAATCCAATGATCAACTCTAATATGACGTTGTTCAACTCGATTAAAGAGGGTTGTCAACTCCATTACCACATGAACAATGTGTTATTCGAGTTTTCTGAGTTTGTCAGAAATTTCAAGTCCAGAATTCAATCAATTTTTTAAAAATGCTTCAATTGATTCCAACTTGATATCGAAGGTAAGGTTTTTGATTTCAAACACTTTTTCTGAAATCACTTTGACCAAAAACAGATTAAATCCCTTTATTTTTCACTAGAACAGTGAAGAACACATAGTTTTTTGAAAATTCTAAAAAATCACTGAATCTTTTTAAGTGATTGGAATTACAGTTTAAGCTTGTGATCAATCTGATCGATTTTAAAATGCCTTCCTTCGATCCAAGATTCAACAACAAAGATCAACAGAATCAAAAACCCTATTCAATTTTTCAATTTTTGAAAAAAAACGATAGAACAGTAACCGTTTTGCAAATTTTCAATCAAAAAATCATTCCTATGCTCTGATACCAATTGTAATTCATGTATATTCAATCAACAATCAATTACAAACAATTAAGAACAAGAAATAAACCACTAACCGAATGACTGAACTAGATTCAAACGATTTACAGATGAGAGAATACTTTGACAGTCCACTGTAGCCCTAGAATCACTCTCTGATTTCTGTGCAAATATGCCAAAATGATTATGTCAGTTATTTCATTTACAAAAGTCAACTTTCTATTTATATGCAATTACAAGATTGTACTATTTACAATTTAAACCTTAGACTTATTTTATTTCATCAATTACAAATAAGATCTAACAATGTACCACTTTATTTTGAAAATTTTAAATTTTTTTTTTGCCTAAATTGGTACCATTATATGCATAATGTAATGATTTTGAGACTGTTATTGTTCATAGTTTGATGATTTTGAGGATTGTTTTGAGTTTGAGACTGTTATTATTTTATGCACTATGGAACTGTATATACTTGGTGTAAAACATTACATAATGTTATGCAATATGCACGTTTATGATGATTTTTGGACTGTTATTATGCATAATGTGATGATTGAGGAATATTATTATGTATAATGTGATGATTTTGAGGATGTTATTATGCATAATGTGATGATTGAGGTATTTTATTATGCATAATGTGATGATTTTGAGACTGTTATTATGCATAATATGATAATTTTCAGACTGTTAACTATTCATGATGCATAATGTGATGATTGAGAAATGTTATTAGCGTAAGATGATGATTTTCGAAATGTTATTAGGCATAATGTGATAATTGAGGTATGTTATTATGCATAATGTGATGATTTTGAGACCGTTATTATGCATAATATGTACGCTTTTCAAACTGGTAACTATATATATTTGGTGTCAAAAACTGCATAATGTTATGTATCATGCACGAGTGTGATGATTTTGATACTGTTATTATGCATAATGTGATGATTTTGAGAATGTTATTGTGCATAATGTCATGCACTATGCACGATCGTGTCAGGTTGGACCATACTTGATTTTTGCATTATACAATTGTTTGATATGTCCTGATTTTGTATAATCTCTTCTGGTTTGTTGAAAATATAATTCATGTGTGGATATTATACAATGTCACACTATATATACGTTGAGCACACATGTGTTGCTTTTGCAAATTGATACCAGAATGCATATTTTGAAAATTATTGACCAATTTGTATATAAATAAATTGATTTTTGTGCATACTTGTTAACAGACTTAACCAAGAAGAAGCGGTCGTTCGGGGCTAAGGTCCAAGTTCATAAATACAATTGAAACCGCTTTACACTTATCGGGCGAAGAGGAATCTGTTGAAGAAGGTGCAATGGAGGACGAAAAAAGGGTTGATACTTATCAGCAAGGTATGAATATTTTTGCATATAAATTCAACAGAACCTTTGTGGTGCATTACAAAACACCTTGCGTGAAGAGCATATAGCCAAACAAACTTTTGTGCATGAACACATTACATTACATCAACTATTTTCTGTAAGAAAATTTATAGCAATTAAAAAAGCTATTTTGTCTTAGTTTATATATATATATATATATATATATATATATATATATATATATATATATATATATATATATATATATATATATATATATATGTTCAAGATCAATGGGGCACCATGTTAGACTGGAGTACTGGGGAACCATTTATAACCAATAATTTATTATTAAAATCATTAAATAAAATATAAATTTTGCTTAAAATTCTTTCCCACGTTAATTAGTGTTGGGGATAAAATTGCTATGAAATTTTAATTAGAATGGAAGATTCTGGTGTATCCCATGAAAATCTCCATTTCAGTTAGTATCATTCCTTACACCCATACTGAACATGTGCAATGAAGACACACCATAAATCTTGGTTTATCACCAAAATGGAACCCATCAACTACACACACCATAAACCACGATTGAACTTGTTCAATACCGTCAATATTGGTGTATCACCAAAAGGGTTAACAGCGACTAAAAACACGATAAGCCCCGATTGCACAGGTTCAATAACGTGTATATGAAACTGAACCTTCACTAACGGTTTGATGAAAATAATAAATACTTTTATTTGACACCAAGGGTTGAACATGTTTACTAAAACTCATTGTCGAATCCGATTGAACATGTTCACTAAAACCCATTTTGAAATATATTAAACTATTGTTATGGAAGTAAATCCTTATAATTAAGAGATCTATTAATTTATTAGTTGTCATCTATTGATTAAGATAAACCTAATTGACTATATTACCCTTTTTTACTTATAACCAAACATGGTGGACTCCGGTTCCCCAGTCTAACATGGTACCCCATTGATCCCGACCCCATATATATATATATATATATATATATATATATATATATATATGTGTGTGTGTGTGTGTGTGTGTGTGTGCGCGTGTGTGTGTGTGTGTATTTCTTAGTTTATCGTGAGTCCACTAAATATATCTTGAGAAGTGAGAAGCAGTATAATTCACTTATTTTGTACATTGATTCATTTGTTTGTAAATTTGTGATCTGTCATTTATGTACAAAAACTAATGAATCAATGGCAAAAAAATAGTGAATTGTTGATTTACATTATCTGGAATTGAGCTTTATTTATATATTCAGAAATTGGTGAATCAACATGCCAAAAAATAAATCACAGTGCTTCTCATATTTTCTAAAGATATATTTAATTTATCATTTGATCACATGTGTATATGTGTGTACGTGTTTGTTTATGTGTGTCTGTGTCTGTATCTATATAGGGATGAAATCTATTATGAACAAATAAAAAATATACATATAATCATTCATTTATCAGAAAGTGTTTGTAACAAGATTAATATGATTCAAAGGGTTCATAGAAGTGTCCGTAACAGGATTAATAACATCCAAAAGGTTCATAATAGTGTTTTTAGCAAATATTCATAGGATTCAAAGTCATTTTGTGGTTGTTCATAATGTTCACAACGAATAAAGTGTTCACAGAAGATCTTATATATATATATATATATATATATATATATATATATATATATATATATATGTGTGTGTGTGTGTGTGTGTGTGTGTGTGTGTGGTTGAGATTACTACAGAACCTAATTTTTTGCAGAACTGTAGAAGCATATATATTCAATATTGAATGTTCAAATTTATAACGTTTATTCAATGTTGAATATATAGATTTCAGACGATTCAAGGTTGAATATTCAATGCTGAATATTCTGTGGGGAGTATTCAAAATTTTTTTTGAAAAAATATAAAATCATCAATCATGTTTAAAGAGGTTAAAATTCTTGTATTTATGATATATATATATATATATATATATATATATATATATATATATATATATATATATATATATTCTGTAGAGAATTTCTATGTATGAAGGTACAAAAAAACTTATACCATCCATTTGGTCAAAAAATTATGTGGATAAGATTAATGGCAAAAGCGTAAATAGTTGGACAATGTTATGATCTTGTGCATTGCAGAAACAAACAAGAAATGACATTTTGGAGAATGTTCATACCCCATTAAATTTAATATTTTAAGAAACAATCAAATAATAAATGAGAAAAAAATTCAATTGATATACTTCCAAATTTAACAAAAAATACTCAAATTCATCTATACATTCTGTTCAAAAAAGACACATTTAACAAAAAGTACCCAAATTTATCAATACTTCGTATTCATTGTTCATCATTCATCTTCATCCATCATCTATTTTGTTCATCATGTTCATGTTCGTCTTCTTGATGCATCTTCGTTCATCATCATCTTCATGTTAATCATCTTCGTTCATCATCTATTTTGTTCATCATCTTCATGATAGTATCAAAATCTAACACGAAATCAAGATCTAATCAATAAGAATAGATTAATCACCAATAGCCGAATGCTTGAATTGATAGAATAGTGTATAGTAGAATACGGATATAGAGAATTACAATGAACAACTCACCCGTACTGTTACATTCAACATACTATTTATACAATTACAACTTTCACAAAATTACAAATCAGCCCCTAGACTTAATATTCTTTAAAAAAATATATATTCCCAACAATCTTCCCCTTTTATGAATGTTAAGTTAGATTCCTTCTCTGTAGCCCAATTTCCTTTCAAACCTTCTGACGCAAAATCTGCAGTAATCATTCTCTCCATCTTTGTCATGGCATGTTTAGGTCACTTCAACTTGTCTTCATCTAAAACTCCTCTTAATGACATTAATATCATTCTAAGGGTTCCATCTGAATACTTATTGAGCTCAGTCATCCTCATAGACTTTTTCTCGTGGTCTTTGTTCTTGTAAATCACACACGGTATTTTATCTAACACCACTTGAAATTCTTTATACTTCTCAATCTCTTTCAAGTCTCGTCTGGGTGCCATCACGTTTATCCTCATGATTTCGTCCACTCCGATTTGTATGTCTTGAATAGACATTAAGACTATTTTGTGTGCGCATGAAGTGGGAAAAAAACCTTCCAAGCAAACCGACAGTTCTCTTCTCTTTTATTTCTACAAAGTTCATCAAATAGATCCTCAATATCTTCAATGAAGATGTGAAAGAAGTCTGCTTCGCTGAACTTGTAGATCTTCTGATCAGTGCGGAGAACCGTGAAAACATGATAATATTATATAGACAAATCAGTCTTTGTCAATTATTTTCAGCTCAGCTATCCTTTCCCAGACTCGTACCTCTTTGATCGGTTGTGCTTTGTTTTGCAAAAAACTCACGCAATTTACTAAGTGTGGCATATTAGGCTTTATTACTCTGAAATGCCTAAAAAATGTAAGCGATGCTTGTTTCTTACAAAAGATTTTTCTTTCTAATAAATCCTCCAAAAACGGTAAATGATTCCTCTTCTTGATGTAGTCAGCAGTCTGATGCTTAGAAATATTAAGCCTTTTATTTTTATTCAACTTTTTATTTTACTCTTCTTTATCCAAAAGATTCAGCAAGTCATCTATTTCTCTTCTCAACTTTCCTTGTACAGCCACTCTCAGACTCTGCTGTCTATCAGATTCATCAGCTAGAACGAACTCATTAAAAATTTATCCATAAGCTCATCATCAGATACCGTAACTTGTTGCACTAAATCGGGATCTCCCATTAAAATCAACGACACATTCTATTCTTCTTCGAATTTAACTGTGACATACTTCTTATTCACAATATCGTATTCTGTTACCGTCTTCATTAACTTCTTTGTCTCATGATTGTACTAAAGACCAAACAGCTGAGACAATGTATCATCATACTCAGTAAACTTAGGCTTTGCAATCGTTGGTATCTGTTCAGACTCCACCACCATCATCTTCCAAGATATCAGCAATCAAATCCTCTTCATCATCTAGTCTCTCAGCTCTCATTGATGACTCAACAAATTCAAATTTTTTGGGTTCGGGTTCAGACATCTTCGACTCCCCTTCAACTCTCCTTCAACTCCATTGATAAAAAACACATCATCATCTTTATCAGATTCACCGTATTCTTCAAAATTAATTTTGAATTCAGATTGAATAGTCACCGGATCTGGAACATCTTCATATAGAATCAATTCCAGACCGCGCTGAGAAGTAACTGGTTCGTCTGTTTTTGATCTACCAGTTTCTGATATATTTTCTTCTGTTTCCTTGGCTTCATAAATCATTATTTGTTTATTTGACTCATCAAAGCTTCCTTTACTTCTCCCCCTCATGAGGATCATCATCGGAATCAGGATCCTCATGCTCTCTCTTGGACCCTGAAGCTTGTGATTTGCATGTTTCTTCAAGTATTGAGAATCTTTTAGATAAGGCACCTAGAGCATTCACAACAGTTGCCTCTGACCCAGACATCCTATCATTCATATCCAAAAGTTGTTTTTCACAAAAACTTCGCAGTTCATCGATCAAATCAAAATTTTCTTCTTCATGCTCATTTGTAGTATCTTTGCCTTTAAATAACCTCTTTGACTCATCATTATTTCAAACTGAGTATTCATCTGCTGATTGATTCCTTGTATTGCAACATCCAAATGTTGTTGAGTTATAAAGGGTAATGGGCTAACACCTGGATCACGTAGATTACTAGTTGTCACAGCAGTGGAACTTTTGTACAGTACCTCTGTGTGGCCAACTTTCAGAGTTGGAAAAGTTGTGGCTTTGGTAGGACTTATAACTAATCATTGTCACGGTGCAACGGATGCAACCGACACAATAGTTACTTCGACAGGGACACTAAGTCCTCCTGTACTTGTTGCAACGAATGCAACTGACTCTTGTGTCCTATCTGCGTGTATAGGCTCTATGACGTGTGCAGAATCAAAAAATGTACACTGGGACAGCTGTGTACTGTATTCAATATCCACATGATCCCTGGATAGCGTTTGTGGAAAATTCCCGTGTAAAAATGAAACATCTTCTTGTTGGGAAGAAGATGAGTAGCTGGTTGGGTGTGCAGTCACCAGTGGGAAACTGGTTAATTCAATATCAACTCCTAAAGGAGAGCTGATGGCAGACGTGGTTTCTCGGATTTTTACGGTTGGGATCTCCCTCTCACTCACAATATCAACAACATTATCTGTCTGGTCACTTATACGTACCTGTAGATACATTTCAGCACTAGTATTATCATCATCATCATCATCATCATCATCATCTCCTCCATCTCCATCTGGAACACCAGATAATGTGCATTTGGAATCCTCATGTTCTTCCTCACCACCCATCACAGCCTCCTCCACCCTCAGTTCACTCGGACCTTGTTCAACAACCCCTTGTTACTAAACCTGCTCATGATGGCTCCTTGGGTAGGAGCCCTCGGTTCCTGAGGCTCCACTAGAGCATGATCAATATGATATAATCTCACGCTCTCTCCTCTCTCATCTGCATACTTTACAATTGATTCTGGGATTGGTAGTATGTTGGCGTTTAGATCATCCCGGTTACTCTATAAGCTCATCATTACATGATCTGAGTGCTTCTGTGAATTTTCCCTCTTTAGAGTTTTGTCGTTTGCCCTTAAAATTCCACGAATAAGGATTTGAATAAATATTTGTAGAGTCAGAAAATGTCTGGCTCTATTAGTGGTTTTTGCTAACACCACTTCTATGAGATCCTCCCAGATGCATTAGGCAAAGTCATAATGTTTATTAAATGCCACTCCGTGAAAGATGCGAAGTGCATGGATGCTGCCTCTGTCACCGCTAGTATGTTTTGAGGTCATACACCTATTTAAAATGCAGAATGCAGTGTATCCTTCTCTATTCAGCCCGTTCCGATGAAATAAAGAACTCTTAGGCAATGACTTTGTATATCCGAGGCTGATAATGTCTCTACACATTTGTTCTTCAGATACAAAATCTTCAAAGTCGACAAGATCAGGATTTTTATTCCCGTCTATCTTCCTCGGTAGAAATAGAGTGTCGAAGTCTTGCCAATGTGATCTTAGCTTTGAACTGGTCAACGGTGACCTTGAAATGATGATCACCGACATAGGGTATGAACTTGATAGTGTGCCAGAGTTGGTGCAAGTAGATCAATGGAATTGTAGGCTTATATTGCAGAAGGTATCCTAAAGGATGTCCTTTCAATATCTTAACAACTACTTGGTGACTAACTTTTATGACAGATGGATCAAGTCTATGGTTGTTATCGGATACGAGCAGAAAATGTTTAGGTTTCACAAGGTGGGTTTCAGGAATGGGAGATGTAGGTTTTGGACCAGCAATGGAAGTTGATTTGACTGGTTTAGATGCAATGCTATGGTTAGATGAGGATTGAGAATTTGAGGAGTTTGAGCTATGTGTTGGTGTTTGTGAAGCCATTTGTAACCTGTAAAAATAACAAACATATTAGAAACTGCAGGTAAGTAAAAATATCAACAACAAATAAAAAAAAGATAACATTTCATAATAAATTAGAAAAATTTGTGTTTCATTATTTACAGAATCATTCCCGACAATAATGTTAGAATATTATTGCGAGGACTCCAAAGTCAACCATTAAGGGACCAATGTTAATGAAAGACAGATTTGAAAATTTTAACTTGTTAAATGTTAATTTTTTTTGAAAAATGAAATTTCCACACTTAGAAAATATTTGGAATGAAATTCGAATGATGTTTAATGAATTTCAGATGAACAAAGATGAATTTCGAAGTATAAGGCTGAATTTCGAATAAAGCAGAATGAATTTTGAGTGGATAAGAATGAATTTCGAATGAATATAGATCAATTTCGAATCATGAAAGACCAAATTCGAAGTATGCAGAAGCAATCTCGAATAAAGTGAAGTGAATTTCGAAGTCGAAAGAATTAAATTCGATCAAGACTAGATGAAACTCGAATGATGTTGATGAAATTTGAATGAGTCTCTATGAATTTCGAATGGGTCTTGATGAATTTCAGATATTATAGCAAAAAATTCGAGTACTTAATCCTGAATCTCGACGGATAATTTATGAATCTGAATTATATGGCATCAATTTCGAATAAGACTTAGTAAATTTCGAATGAACTTTTAACAATTACGAATTAAACTAAGTAAAACTCGAATATAACAAAGGAAAATTCGAATAGTAGATAATCAAATTCGAATCTTATTAAATGAAATTCGAATATCAAACAATTAGTTTCGAAATACAAATGATGAAATTCGAAGGTCATTGTTTGAATTTCGAATTACACTTAGTAAATCTCGAATAATGTATCATTCAAAATTTATCACTGAAAAAACTTCCTAAGTCCTAAACACACTGAAAAAACTTAAAAACACACAAATACATATAAACACTTAACAAAATACATTATAAAACTCTAAATACTATTCTAAACAAAAGCTCTTTAATGAACTAAGGCTAAAAACCTAAATCACACAATTACAGTAAGGACACCAAGTCGAAACTCAAATCAGTAAAATTCAAATTAAACTTTGTTTATAAGATCATCTGATTCGAATTTGAAATCCATTATTGTTTACCAATTTTGCACTCAGGTACACAATCAATCTAAACTTTGAAGCATAAATTCAAGATTTCAGGAATTCAGGTTTCCTGTTTTTTTAAGAACATGAACAGACATAGACACAAACTCAAACATAAACTCATACAAACACACAAATGATGTAAAAACTATACAAGAAACATGAAAGACTTACAGATTTGCAAGAAAAAACTTCGATTCAAAACTTCAAAGAATTGTTGTTGTGTGAATGTTGAGTCGAGAGGAAGAAGAAAGGCGGTGCACAGTAAACGAAGATTTGAAAAAGTTGAATTTGAAATTCAAATTTCAAATATAAAGATTTTGAAAAGAACCCGACCCATTTTTTTTAAAGTCCAATACCAAACTTTTAGCCCAAAATCCAAAAAAAATTTGCATCACAAATATAAAAAAAATCACACAAAACTAAAACAAAAAAACTTAAAACAAATTTTTTTTTGACACTTAAAAAAAATAACCAATGAAAAGAAAATATTAACAAAATAAAAAAAATATGCTCCCCCTTGAATTATGCAGAATCAGATAAATGTTTTGCTCCCCCTCAAATTGATAACACTTTTAAAGGCTCCCGCTACAATTAAGCACATTAAAAAAACAAAAAGCAGATAAAATGGTCAGTAAGCTCCCCCTGCACAAGAAAATCCAACTTCAGTTAAATCTCGTAAAAATCAGTACTAATAAAGACCAAGATATTAACTTAAATTAGATCAAGTAAAAAATTGAAAGATGTAAATTATGTTTTGTAACAACTGAATGTTTAAATCTAACGATTCAACATAGCTAATTTGTATACCAAAAAATTAAAACGTTTTCATCTAACGCTTTGGTAAACAAAGCAGCTAACTGATAGTCAGTACATACAAATATAATTCAACATTACCATTTCCTACATGATCTTTAATGAAATGATACCAGATGTCGAAGTGCTTTGTTTTTTAGTGTTGCACTCGAATTGATGATATAATAATTGCACTATGAGAATCACAGTAAATCGGAATCTTGTGTGGTGTAAACCCATAATCTCTAAGTTGGCTCTTTATCCACAGCACTTGAGAACAACATGAAGATAAAATGACATATTCGGCCTCTGCTGTTGACAGTGAAACACAATGCTGTTTCTTGGATGACCAGGAGACAGGTTTATCACCCAGAAATTAAACTGCTCCTGATGTGATTTTTCTGTCTATTCTATTTCCTGCATGATCAGCATCAGAGTAAGTAGTCAATGTGAATGTTGATTCTTTAGGATACCACAAACCCAAATTCGGGATACCCTTTAGATATCTTAAAATCCTTTTGGTAGCAGCCAAATGAGATTCTTTAGGATTTACATGATATCGTGCACAAACACATGTAGCAAACATAATATCGGGTCTACTTGCAATTAAGTACATCAATGAACCAATTATTCCTCGATAATGAGTAACATTTACAGGTTTCCCTGAAATATCCTCATCGAGTTCTAATTTTGAATCAGGAGCCATGGGTGTTTTCAATGGGGGTACATTATTCATGTTAAACTTTTTTTAACAAGTCTTGAATATATTTTAACTGATTGATGAAAATTTCATCACTCAGTTGTCTAACTTGTAACACTAGAAAAAAATGGATTTCACCCATCATGCTCGTTTCAAATTTTTGGGACATTAAGAAAGCAAACTTTTTACAAAATTCAGGATTGTAGACCCAAATAATATGTCATCTACATATATTTGAATTATGATAATGTCATGTCCTTGAAGTTTTATAAAAAGGGTTGTGTCAACTACACCTTTGTTAAAGCCACATTTAATTAGATAAAATGTTAATGCATTATACCATGCTCGTGGAGCTTGTTTAAGGCCCTACAGTGACTTACCTAGGATATATACATAATCATGCTTTGAAAGATCCACAAATCCTTCTGGCTGATATGTATATACTTCTTCTTTGAGTTCCCCAATCAAGAATGCCGTCTTCACATCCATTTGATATACGCTGAAATTCTTGTGAGCTGCAAAAGCTGGAAACATCCTTATAGCTTCAATTCTCATTGCGGGGGAAAAGGTTTTATCATAGTCAATCCCTTCTTGTTGACTGTATCCTTTGGCCACAAGTCTTGCTTAGTTACAGACAACCACGCTGTGTTCATCCTTATTGTTCTTGAAGACCCATTTTGTGTCAATAATGGATTTATCCTTCGGTTTTTCAACCAATCTCCAGACTCTCAACCTTTCAAATTGATTTGGTTCTTCCTGCATGGCCACAATCCAATCAGAGTCCTGAATAGATTCTTTAACTGTCTATGGTTCGATCTTGCTCAAAAAATTTGAGAACAAACATTCGTTGATTGTAGCTCTTTGGGTTTGGACTGAAGCAGAGGGATCTCTTATGATGTTCTCTAAAGGGTGATCCCTTGTCCATTTAAGTACATAAGGGTAAGGTTGATGTTGGTCTTGATTCGGTTCTAAATCAAGATAGGGTTGACAGGGAGTAGATTCCAAAGTTTTTGGAATCTCATTAGTTATAGCGTTTTCAGGAGTATGTATATTCTGACTATCCAAGAATGAGGTTTGAATTTCTGGAGCTGTAGACTATTGAGCACTTTTAAAAGGAACAACTACTGGTGTAGACACATCCTCTAAATTGGTTGATACTTGTACAGATTCTCCAGAAATTTTAGGTGCGAAATGATCTGTGACAACAATAGGATCTTCAGTAACCCTGTCAGGAAGCGTATTTGATATATCAGTATTACGCTTATCAAAATAGGCGTCATAAAAATTTTCAAATAAGGTATTTAGATCATTCGTTTTGTCGTGATGTTCAGCTGACTTCTTAGTAGTTCTCTGTTAAGGTTCGGGTTCTGAACTGACTTGTGCAGGAGCCATAACGATGCCTTCATCGAATTTTACATTGACGCTTTCATTGACAGTCTTTGTGCGTTTACAAAGACATCGAAAAATTTAACATTAGGAATTCTTTTATTTATCAATTCGTAAGCTGTCTTTCCAAAGCGTTTATTTACAATAGATCTATTTTGGGTAAAGCAAGCAGTGGCTACAGCTTTAGCCCAGAGGAATAACGGAAAATTTGAGTAGGCTAGCATCGACCGTGCAGATTGAACAAGAGTGAAATTGCGACATTCAACTACACCATTTTATTGAGGGGTACAAGTAGCAGAAAATTGATGTGTTATTCCTAATGAATTAAGAAAAGTCTCCAGTGACTTGTTCTTAAACTCAATACCATTATCAGATCTAATGGTCAGAAACAGTCAGCTGCAGCTTCACTTGTATTTTGCGCCGGAATTCAATTATTGATTCTGTAGCTTCAGATTTGGAGCTCAGGAAGAAAACCCATGTGTATCTCGAGTAGTCATCGAAGATAACTAGTACATACTTTTTCCTATTTAGACTCTATACCCTCATCGACCCACACAGATCCATGTGTAACAGCTCCAATGGTTTTGTTGAGGAGTGTTTAACTTTCGATTTGTGCAGAGCTCTCATTATCTTCCCTTTCTCACACGCCGCACACAACCGCTGTTTCTGAAATTTGAGAGTTGGTAGGCCTTTGACTAAACCTTCTTTGGCAAGGTTATTCAGATCCTTTAAGTTCAGATGAGAAAGACGACGGTGCCACAACCACGATTCTTTTGTAGATGCCTTAGATAGTATACATACATTTTTTTGCATATTTAAGTTGGCCAGATCGATAGAGTACAGATTTGTCTTTCTAGCTCCTGTAAGAATTTCATTTCCTTTCCTAGATCTAATGCTACATCTGTCTGCCTTGAAATTAACTTATAACCCTTTGTTGCACAATGTCCTATGCTGAACAAATTATGACCAAGACCGTCTACATAGAAAACCTTTTGGATAGTGATCTTGTCATACTCCAAGCTCCCATAGCCCCTGATCGGACAGTACTAATCATTTCCAAATCTAACCGTCCCACGGAATTTATCAACAAAATGCGTGAGGGTGTCTCTCTGCCCGGTCATGTGCTTGGAGCATCCGGAGTCAAGGTACCAGACATGATTTACCTACAAATCGCATTAAGCAGAGAGGTACCCACTTTAAAATGGGTCATTTAGAGTTAGGTAATTCACGAGGTGCAATGGCAACTACAAAATTATTAGCTTTCGGTACCTTTGGAATCCACTTCCTAACAGTTTTCTTGGGTATATACTTTTGAACAGTTCTTTTGCGCACTGATTTTGGAATTAATTTCTTTGGAACCCAATGCTGTTTAGATTTGGGAACGTTGTCCTTAGCTTTCCATGTATGCACATTTGACATATAAAAAGATTTTGCATGTAAAGCACGTTGATTAATAGAGTTCAAAGACAACAAATCAGAACGAGAGTACTTATTACAAGATTTAGCAACTAATCTAATACAGAAAATTTTCACAAAATGGACTATTGCTATCTGTAATACTACTCTCCTTTTCCTTCCACTCTATTCTTCAACTCTCTTTTTTCTTCCAATCTACTTCTTTTTCCAAACTTTTTTGGATGTACTTTTCACTGTATTATCTTACATGAATGAAGAATTGAAATTAGTGGAAACAGAATGAAAATTATCTATAAAATTTTCTTACCATCAGTAGATCTTGAACTCGTAGCTTTGGTAACCTTCGAAGTTGATGACACCTATTTCTTTTGAAAGGAATAAAGACAAATTTTTCTTTCTGTTTTGAATGTGTAACAACTGTGTCTTTATCCTTATGTTGCAAAACATGTGTTGAAACTGATTCAACTTTGGGAGTTGTAGATTTTTGTTTCAAGAAATCTATTTATCCCTCAGTTTTGACAGTTTTACTTTCTTGTAGAGGTTTAACAAAGTCATCAATCATGACAAAAAAAGTAATCGATAGGATAAACCTTTGATGTCATGAACAAATCAAAGTCTTTTTCAGAGTTAATAGTGTCAGCAAGGGCTGAAGTTGTGGATTCTGAGATTTCTGAATAGGTTGAGATGACGGTCTAGACTGTTCTTAAAGTTTTATTTCTAAATCGTGAATTACAGTCTAGAGCTTTGCTTTTTCTTCTTCAATAGTTTTGATTTTCAATTCAAGATCAAAATTTATCTTTTCAACAATTAAATTAGGAATATATTGCTTTTGAGAAAAAAATATTAGTTACAGAAAGATCCTTACAGAATATTTCTGAATTGGATCTTCAGGTTTTAGAGGATTTCTATAACTTTCATTGAGAAAGTTATAGTCCAAATTATTTTGCACTTTGTCCTCTTTCAACCTTTTTAGATCTTCTCCAGATTCCACTTCCTCAGAAGCTTTTAGAAACACCATTTTTAACCCTAAATTCATGTATCTTGTATCATATAATGTAGGTCCTAATAGGTTTCCCAAGTATGTTTAGAAAGACTGTAGAGGGGGGTGAATACAGTTAATTCTTTATCACACACTTTTTCTCAATGTTTGTATGTTTATATTAACACTTGTTAAGTTACAAACAAGTTTGGATTGTGGAATGATCCGAACTGAGATTACAGAATTGTAACAACAGACTTTAAAATAATCTAAGACTCACTCAGACAAGTTACAATGAATTTACTCACTAAGGTTCACTCACTGTTTACACAAGACACAAACAGATCAGCTTTGAGGTTGAACAGCTTAGACACACTCAACTATTTTACTCTAAGTTGAGAACTGAACTTGCATGCATGAAAAACACACTTTGCTTTGTAATACACATTCTCTGTTTATGGATGTTTCTGTTGATTTCTCTAATTCCTTGGAAGCTTCTCTTTTATACTTATACACAAAATCTCAGTGAAGCTTCTTCATTGGTTGTAGAGAAAGTGGAATGTCTTACAAAATAGACAATATTACTTTTCTATATAAATCTGACAAATCAGGATTTGTCCACTTGCTGTAGAATCTTTATCTTTTCCTTTTTGTCTCTGTCAATCACAGCTTTACGTTAAAGAGGAATGTCAACTTTAGACCTTTACTCTTCCTTGTAATGCTATTTTGATATAAGAAATGGTCTGTCACCCATTTCAGATATCCACTTTGTCTTCATGCTTCTACACAGCTTTGGCAGAAATGTAGTTTCTGATTTTCCACTTTTGTCTAAAGTTGTAGATTGATCTTTATGTTCAAGACTTTGCATGAGGACATGGAAACAAATTCCATAAAGTGTAAAACCTGTTCACAAAGAATAGAACACTTACTTGAGTCAAAACTGTTCAACAGAGATGAACAACTTAGACAGATTCTGTCAAACCTGTCCAACAGTTATGGACAGCTTTGACTTTCTGCTAAGTCACAACTGATGTAACAGTGTAAACAGACTTAGGCTGATTTTGCAAATCACTTATCAGGTTTCAATAAGATATTAAAATGCCTTAGATTCTCCCCTTAAGTGTATCAATCAGATTTGATTAGAAATCTCCCCCTATGATATAAATCAGGTTTGATTGAGGCCTTTTTGTGCTTAACAATCTCCCCCTATTTGCAATATTAAGCCTAAAGCTAACTATATAAGTTACCACTATATATTTTTACATTACACTTGTGGATATGAACTTACAACAAAGAAGTAAAGTAAAAGATCAGTTTATACATACTGAAAACTGATTAAACTACAAATGTTTACAAAGGAAAATACAACTAATGTACAGTAAAATTCAACTAATTGGACAGTTGATGTTGGGAGCAGATAATGGCAAGCATGATCAACTAATGATCAGCTTCCATTGTTCATCAACACATTACCAATAGATGGGCCTTGGTCTTTCTCTTTCTCCTTCTCTTTCTCTTTCTCGGCAGCAGCTTGGAGGAGTTTTTCTTGTTCCAGACCACAACCAACATTTCTTTTCTGGATTAAAAGCTTTCAACTTCCTGTTTCAGATAGAAGAGCTCTTGGCTGTTCAGTTTACCTCTTTCATTGCAAGCTGCTAACTGATTCAAGATTGCAACTCTCTACCTGAAGTGCTTGATGTAAGCTGTCATACATCTGAAGGCAAGAAGCTGTCTGACACCAGCTTTGGGAAGATCTGAGGCTCTTTGAAAACACATTTTCTTGGATAGGGGAACCACAAAGAATACTCCTACCTCAGATATTCAATGTACTTACCTTCAACAGGTTCTACACCTATGGGAAGGCTATGATCCATACATTTGATCTCAGTGGCATAGAACCCTTGTTCAATAGGCTTCATAATCTCCTCAAGCTCTATGTCCTTATTCTGTCTTCTGGATTTGATTTTGGGTTCCATCTTGGAAGTACCCTTAATCATAACTTCAGGAATCAAATCCAACCCTTTCACCTTCTCCATCAATTTTCTTACAAATGCTTTGACCATTTTAGCAGTTCAGATTTTGAACTACTCAGAGCAACTGCAAGTTCTACCCATTCTTTATATCCCATTCTAGCTATATCAGCTACTCCATATGACTCTAGTTCAGGGCAATCAACACCAAATATTTTAAGCTGTAGCTTCCAAGGCTGATTTTTCCTAGAAGTGGGAACACCTTTTCCATATGTTTCCTTGGCCAATCATCTTTCAGCAACATCAAAGAACTTCTTTCTAGCCAAGTTGTCAAAATGGAATTGGGTTCTAATAGATGAGGGGGTAGTGGACACATATTTTTCTTTGGTCACAGAGACCTTAGAGCTTTTTCTTCTTCTCAGCTTTCTTTCCACTGCTGTCTGTTTCCTTGACAGCCTGTTCCAACTTATTTTGCACTACCAAGGATGGAACTTTTACTTTCTTTGCCTCATTGGCAGCCAAAATCTGAGCAACTTTCACTGAGGATGCTTCCTCCTTTGCTCTTTCCAGAAACTCAACTTGCTCTTGTTTCCACTCTTAATAAGTTTCAAGTGAAATTTTCATTTCCTTTGCTTGAGCTTTGTCATATTTGAGCTGGAGCTGTCTTTCAACCTTTGTATCCACAACAGCTTTGCCTTTTACTTTGGCTGCTGTGGATGGAGCTAACTCAGTTTCTTCTTCTTCTGATGATTCCAGGACAAGCTGTCTTCTTTTATTGGGTCTGTCCTCAGACATAAGTTCCTCCCCCTTAGATGGTGCGAGTCTTGGAGGCTTAGCCTGAGTAGGCACAACTGTCCTAGAATCATGAGATGTACCTGCAGTAGCACCAATAGTTAGTTGCTATGCAGCTTGACCAACTGAGGCTGAATTCTTTTAGAAGGAGATGAAGATTTCTCCCCCTTAGACTTGGTATTTGAGGAAGATTACTTCTCCCCCTTCGAAGGAGATGGCACAGAGCATTCAACATCAGTACTGCCCAAGGGAACAGATCCAGAGGGCTTAGTAGCAGCAGGTTTGGGAACTTGTTTAGGATCAACTGGGCTATGCACTAAGAAAGTCAGGCTGTGTAACACCCTAAAATTTGTAAATATTAAATAATAGCTAATTATAACATTTTAGTTATTTAATGTAATACTTTGTTATAATTAGCATAAATATGAATTAAGGTATTATGGTTTGTTGTGTTATTTAAATGATATTGATGCATATGTAGATAAGGGATTATGTGTGTATGGGGGTAAAGTGGGAGGGGCAAAAGTGGCCAAAGGCCAAACTTTTCCCCCCTCTTTCCTTTTAATCGTCCAACATGTTGGGAAATAAACTAAGTATGACAAGCTGTTAGTTAGGATTTCTCAAACTGTTAGTAGTATTTCTATGTAATTACAAAGTTCAAGCTGCTAGTTCAAGAATCTCGAGCTGCTAGTTCAAAATGTTCAAGCTGCTAGAGATAAAGTTCAAGCTGCTTCAAGAGATGATAACAGAAAGTGCTATAAATCAGGAAGTGATAAAGATATCAAGATATGAAGATCTTTTGAAGACATCTACTCAAGGGAAATCGCTGTTTGTTAAGGAAACAAATCAGAAGGTTATAAATAGAGATAGACTAAGTCTTTCTCATGGAATCGGTGTGCAGCAATTGAAATTGTAATTCGTATTCTGTGTATGTTTCCTCAAGCCTCTAAGGTTGTAAAACCCTAAGAACAAATCTGTGTTCTTCGTCTAATCAAACAGATTAGAGGTTCTTGTAATCAGTGGTTATAAATACAAAATGTTTTGATATTAATAGTGTTTTCTGTATTACTTATTCTATTCTTACTGTTCTGAAAAGTTTTCTTAAAACAATTAAGTGTTATTCCACAAACTTCTTAATTGGACTGTGATTCAAAACAAGATTATTAGTTTAACTCTAATTTATTCAAACTAGTTAATCTTTGGTGATTTGATCCTGTCAAGTGGTATCTGAGACTAAAGGTTATTTTTGTTTTCAAAGCCAGAAACTTACGTTTTTAAATATCTAAATCTTTTACAACTTTTTCTACAATGGAGTTTGATGGCAGCAGTAATTGATCTGGGCAAGGACTTAAAGTGCCTATGCTCAAACCCAATGAGTTTGAGATGTGGAAACTCAGGATTCAACAGCACATTCAATTTATTGATTATGCCCTATGGGAAGCTGTTGAAAATCCTCCTGCAGTTGACCCTGAACTAGATGCTGAAGGCAAACCTAAAAGAACACCTCCTAAAACTGAGATTGAAAGGAAGGCTAGAATGAATGAAGTTAAAGCTCTCACCATTTTACAAATAGCTATACCTAATGCTTATAAATATCAGTTTAAAAAGTTTTATATTGCTCATTCTCTATGGCTTGCTTTAGAGAAAAGATTTGCTGGCAATGCTAGCACAAAAAGAAATCAAAAAGATCTTCTAAAGCAGAAGTATGAGAAATACACTGGTGGAAAGAATGAAAACCTCACTCAAATCTTTGATAGGTTTAATAAGTTGATAGGTGAGTTGGAGAGTGCTAAGGTTAGCCTGGATCAAGATGAGGTAAACAGAATATTCCTCACGTCTCTTGGAGAAGAGTGGACTGTGTATGCCGCACAGTGCAGAACAAAGGACACTCTAGATGAAATAGAGTTGGATGATTTCTACAATAGCTTGAGAGTGTTTGAGTCTGAGATAGAGAATAAAAAGAAAACCTCTTCTTATAATCAAAACACTGCTCTATTATCATCTGCATCTAATGATAAATCAAACTGCTGTAATTCTTTTACAGGTTCTGATGGCAACTCTCTGAGATCAACTATGAGGCCTTTGTTTCAAGTGATGGATTGTTTGCCCTCAATCTTGAGGATCTAGAACAAATCCATCCAGATGATCTAGAGGAGATGGATTTAAAGTGGCAACATGCCATGCTGACAATGACGGCTAAGAGATTTCTCAAAAGGACTAGTAGAACAAACTTTCAAGCCAGATCAGAAGGTAGGCCAGCCTTTGACAAATCAGGGGTTGAGTGCTTCAAATGTCACAAACTTGGACACTTTGCTAGAGAGTGTAGATCACAAAATCAGCAGCAGCCAAGAACCCAAAAGACCAGTCACACCTTCACAGGCTCTTGTTTCACAAGAGGATAATGTTATTGACTGGAGTGACCAGACAGAACAAGATTATTAGAATTAAGCTCTTATGGCAGAAACTACAAGTGCCACATCCACTGATTTACCATCTGAGGTAAACGCTAAACTCTGCTCCCAAGCATGCAAAAATATGGTTAAAAAATACAGAGACCATAATGAAAGAATGTGTAAAACTCTAGCTAAGATGGAAGAGAGGAGGTATGAGTATATGCAGGCAATAGAGGATCTTGAAAAACAGATCAATGACAATAAATATAATGAGATTCAGACGGGACACGATAGGACATATCATAAGTGGGAGAAAAAGGAACTTGAAGAGAAGATAGAGACCCTTAATAAGAAACTAGAAGAGGCTGAACAAAGGGTGCTGGAAGCTAACAAGAAAGTAGAAAGTATAAACATTGACATTGGTAACTTCAAGTTAGCCAACCAGAAGTTAGAAAACCTAATGGAAGGTCAATTCAAAGATAGGGTAAAGTCTCAAATAAAACCCAAGGAAGGAATAGGATACAATGCCACCCCACCTCCTTATAATAACGAATACATTCATCCTATGAGTGAAGTTGCTGATAGGCTTGTGAATGAACCCCTAGATGAGAAGGTAAAAACTGTAGATCCTGTCCTTGAGGATATGCCTGAGTTGGTAGATGGTCTGGTTACTGATGTAGACAGTGATGATAAGGAAGAAGAGGGTAATCATAAAACCAACCCCAGTTTCTAACCCTACTAAGGTCAATATATCTAACAGAGAGAGTAAGGGTGTTATTACAACAAACAGCATGAAGGTAGAAACCAACAGCATGAAGAATAAGCCTAACAGTTTTAAAGGTAAAGAGAAGATGCGTGAACACATGCATGCTTCAAATGTCTCTGTACCTTCTAACTGTAATTTTGCGTCTTCTTCCAAAGCAGGTAAAAGGGTAAAATGTTCAAGTGTGCACATGCCAAAAGCATGGTGTACAAAAGTTCCCTAAACAACAGCAGGTGAGGGGAAATCAAAGGAACAAGAATCATTTCTGGTCACACAGAACTGGTTCTCCAATCAAAACAGTCAAAAGATGTTTTCACTGTGGCAGGAAAAACCATTTGGCCAAACACTGTCTTTCCAAGCCAACTTTTGAAAGGCCAACTATTTTTCAAAAACAATCTGTTTTACAAAAGCCAAAAGTTTAAAGACTTCAAAACCTACCACACCAGTTCCAAAGCACACAGTTGACCGCAGGTTTGTAAAAGTCAACAAAAAGCAGCCTGTACTGAGAAAACAAGTTTTAAATAAACCTAAACAGAGTGTGAAACAACCATTGTGTGTTAAAGGCACAAACACAGTTCCAACTGCTGATGTAAAATTTGGAACTGTTAAGCCAAAAGTTGGAACTGATAGTGTAAAATCTGCAACTGTTAGCGGCCAAACTACAATTCCAACTGCTAAGGCAAAATCTAGAACTGCTAGTGCATCATCTGAGACTGCTAAAGCAACAGTTGGAAAGAACAACTGGAAACCTCATGTTATAACTAAATACTCCTCACAAAATCCTCCAGTGGACCTTACTAAGTTTAAAAAGACACAAACTGTATTTAGTTATGTTAATGCACATGGTCAACACAAAACCAGCTCGGTTTGGGTTTACTTCACTACTAACTGAGCTTTTATTTGTGCACGGCAACCAAAGGAACCAACATAAGACAAGATGGCATGTGGACAGTGGCTGTTCTATGCACATGAGAGGCAATTCTGAATGCTTGTCAAATAATAAAAGCTTTGAAAGGAGGATATGTTGCATTTGGAGGAAACTCCAAAGGAGGTAAGGTGACAAGTAAAGGTACTGTCAAAGCATGTAATATGACTTTTAATGATGTATTGTATGTTGAACAGCTGAAGTATAATTTATTAAGTGTGTCTCAAGTATGTGACAAAAAGAATGTTGTTTTGTTCACAGACTCTGAGTGCATTGTTCTATCCAAAGATTTTAAAATACCGGAAAATCTTATTTTACTTAGAACACCAAGAAAGGACAATGTATACTGTTTAGACACCGAAAAATTATCTTCCGCAAATACTTTAAGCTGTTTAATATCGAAAGCATCAACCAATGAGTCTGCACTTTGGCACAGATTGATGTGTCACATGAACTTCAGATCTATGAATGATTTAGTCAAAAATAATTTGGTAAGAGGTTTACCACAAAAGAAGTTCATATGTGATGATTATTGTGTAGCCTGTCTTAAAGGCAAGAAACACAAAACTTCTCATAAGGCCAAAGAAGTAAATTCCATCTCAACTGCAATACAACTCCTACATATGGATCTTTTTGGTCCAACATCTGTTTTGAGTTTGGATAAAAAAGCTTACTGTTTAGTCATTGTTGATGATTTCACTAGGTTTATATGGGTCTATTTTCTTAGAACTAAGGATGAGACTCCTGAGTTAGTTAAATCCTTTATTCTAAAAATTGAAAACCAATGTAACTTAAAGGTAAAGGTGATCAAGTCAGACAATGGTACTGAGTTTAAAAATTATGAACTAAACAGTTTTTGTGAGTCAAAAGGAATTGCAAAACAGTATAGTGCACCTAGAACACCACAACAAAATGAGGTTGCTGAAAGGAAGAATAGAACATTAATAGAAGCTGCTAGGACCATGCTAGCTGACTCCAAATTGCCAATGACTTTCTGGGCAGAGGCAGTTAATACATCCTGTTATGTTCTAAATAGGGTCCAAGTTGTCCAGTCACAAGGGAAAACTCCATATGAGTTGTTTCACCATAGGATTCCCTTAGTTAACTTCCTCAAACCGTTTGGCTGTCCATGCACTATCCTGTATACTAAAATTCACTTAGCTAAGTTTGAGTGTAAGTCTGAGGAAGGATTCTTTGTAGGATACTCCACACAGAGCAAAGCTTATATAGTTTATAGCAGTGTATCTAAAATTGTTGAAGAAAGTGCCAATGTTGAGTTTAATGAAAACATTGCAAATGTTAAAGGCACTGGTCCTAATTGGTTGCTTGATTTAGATTCACTAACAAATTCTTTGAGTTTTGATGAGCATTCCGCAGGTACAGTTGGAAACAATGCTCAAACTGGTAACACAAATTCTCATACTGCTAGTACAAATCCTCATGTTGCCAGCACAAACGTTCAAACTGTTGGCAAACAACTCAAACTGTTGAAGATTCTGATAGTTGGGATGAATATACCGTTCCACCACTTCTTACTTGTGACCCACATGGGGTCCTGGATGGTCAACAAGACAAAAGTCCAAAGTTTGAGGTACCAGTCCCACATCCTGAAGTAACAGCTCCACAAAACAGGGAAGCAGTCCCAACTCCAGATCAAACTGTTACCCTTGAAGCAGAATCATCAAGTTGTGCATTAGGTGATGACACCAACCTAGGAAGCACAATCCAGGTTGAAAGTGAACCTACACTCAGGATTCATAAATATCATCCATTTAGCCAGATCATGCGGTATCCAAGCAAACCTGTGCAGACAAGGAACATGATCCACAAGGAAACAACTGTTTCTGAAGAAGAAATGCATGAATTCAGTTTAGCTGCATTTGAACATGGAAGTTTCATGTCACAGCAAGATACGAAGATAGCATCTGAGGCACTGAAGGATCCATCCTGGATTGAAGCAATGCAAGACGAGCTACTACAGTTCAAGATTCAGAATGTGTGGCAACTGGTTGAATTGCCTAAAGGGAAGAGGGCAATTGGTACAAGATGGGTATTCAGGAACAAAAAGGATGAAAGAGGCATAGTGATAAAGAACAAAGCAAGGCTAGTAGCTCAAGGCTATACTCAAGAAGAATGAATAGACTATGATGATGTCTTTGCTCCAGTAGCAAAAATTGAAGCTATCAGATTGTTCTTAGGCTATGCAAGCTGCAAAGGGTTCAAAGTGTATCAAATGGATGTAAAGTCCGCATTCCTGTATGGTACAGATGATGAGGAGGTATATGTGTGTCAACCTCTTGGGTTTGAAGACTACAAGTATCCTGATTGAGTCTACAAGTCAGATAAAGCACTCTATGTGTTACATCAAGCCCCTAGAGCATGGTATGACACAGTGTCTTCCTACTTACTGCAGAATGGGTTCAAGAGAGGTACTTTTGACAAGATATTGTTCACAAAGACTATAAAAACAGAGATCTTACTTGTTCAGATCTATGTTGATGATATCATCTTTGGATCATGTAACATCCTCGGATTTAATTTATCGTAATTGGGATAATTAGATGAATTTTTGTATTAAGTTAAATTATTAAAAATATCTATGTATCTGAATATTGGAAGTTGGTTGTTATTTTATGAAATTAAGAAGTTTAAGAATTTAAAATTTTAGTTATTAAGTATGATTGTTAAAAAGTTAGTGATGATGAAAATTATGATGAAAAATTGGTATTTTATGGAACCGGATAAGTTGAGGGGCTAAAAATGTCAAAAGCCGAAAATGAGGAATAAAAGACCTTTAGTCTTTCATTCTTGTTCATTTTCATTTACAATCTCACAAGAATTCCCTCAAACTCTCTCTCTAAATCTGCTGGAATTCGAAAGTTTGGAGGCAAAATTCGTGGATTTGATCTGAATATTAACAAGAAATCAAAAGGATTAAGGTAAGAACTTAATTTATTTTGGGGTTTTATTTTGAGATTAAGATGCATAAAATTCAGATTTTAAACCTGAAAAATTTGTAATGCATGTATGTTATATCTATTGGGAATCAATAGTTGAACATCCTTGAAGGTCCAGAAACAAGAATCGTATCTCAAATCGATCCAGAAGGTAAGAAATCTGAAATTTTGTGAACTTTAGTGTTCTTGAGGTTTTTCTTCAATTTTGATCCAATCTGGATGAAATTCAGTGTTAATGTTATAGAAAATGATGTAAAAACACTCAATATATGTTAGTATAGCATTATTACGGATTGCATGTTGCTAGGAATGAATTTATGGAAATTTTAGTGCAAAACCCGTAGCTGCGAAATTGCAAACCTGCATGTGAACTCGGCGAGTTCAGGAGGAGCTCGGCGAGTTTAGGAGGAGCTCGGCGAGTTCAGGAGGAACTCGGCGAGTTCTCAAGAACATTTTGAATAAATCTTCAAAAATTCATAAGTGTTGGATCCGAATTCGGTTGGGACCCGAATTCGGATGAGACCCGAAATTGGATAGGACCGAAATCAAATTAAGAACCGAACTCGGATGGACCCGAATTCGAATGGGTAATCCCAATTCGGATGGGTCCGAAATTCAGTCAAGGATCCGTAATTCGGACCTGAACTCGGCGATGGGTAATTCGGATGGGTTTAAAGGGACCCGAATTTATGGGTAAATAATAACACTTTTGGAAGATTTTTGTACTATATTAAGGCAAATAAAGGAGGGTTAATTGGGAATAATAACTCCTCAAATGATGTGATTTAAACGTAAGTTTCGGATATCGGTCCCGAATGTTGTAATACTTTCATTTGCACAAATTAATGCTAAATTGTTAAAGACCATGAAATGATAATATGCTTTCCTCATGGAAATGAAACAGGTCCCTTGTAGTGTTGTTTAACCCACAGTGGGGTACTTTGTGATCCGGTTGAAAGTCCGAGGAGAGATAAGATAATTTAAAGTTCAATAACGCACCCCACTGTGAGTACATATGATTTCGCATGTTTATATCTGCTTTATGATTGCTATTGCCTGCTGAGACATGTTGCTTCATATTTCGTTTGGAATTCTACTAACTTGCGTAGATTTAGACGCACATTCACATTTGTTGCATTGTCCGTTCATTTGTTGTGCATCTAACGATGGACCGGTGGGTCGCATCTGTTACTCCGATGTTACTGCGCTATATGACCCGGAGCTGATCCCTCCGAGATTCTGGTAGGCAGCATGTCATCCCCGTTGTTATGTCTGTCTCAGATGGTTGGATTTCATACCGAGCTTTGGGCTCGTAGGAGCGACGGCTCATGTGTGTCGTACTTTGTGTACGTGGAGAGTGCACGACGTGTGTCGTCGGTGCTACTCTTGTGGGCATCATACGGATTTATAAAATGTGTAAATCTGTGTATTCACTAAGCATTCGCTTACCCCTCAGTTGTTTTTATTTTTACAGGAAAGGGTAAATCAGCTGCCGGACCTTCTAGTTAGGTCGTGTGAAGAATTGGAAGACTACATACGACTTAATCGGTAATTGTGATTTGGGACAATGTTGTAATATGTTTGGGATGAATGTAATAAAGTTGAGTTTGTAGACTTAGTATTGGAACCTTATAGCACCGTAGGGTGTCTGACTGTAATTGTATTATTTAATTTTGAATTTTAATGCTTCCACAATTGTTTAAGTATTCAGATCATTATGTAATCAATTATGAGGTGTATAATCCTGGGTGCATTTGTAATGGGGTTTATTGTGGCAAGGGTGTCACACGAGATGGTATCAGAGAAGTAGTTTGAGATTCAAGTGTCCGTGATGTCTTGATCTCAAACATTAGATAATGATATGTAGTGGTTTAAGTAATGATCTGAACTAAGATAGGCTACGATCTAGTAATTATAAGAGATTGACTATCATATGGGACAAATGAGTGGTGTCTTTAAATTGATGACATGTTACTAAACAAGTTATACGTTTATTATTTCAGAACATGTCTGGAGGAGGAATGACACCTGAAGAAACCCGAGAGATGATGCTAGCCATGGTGGCTGAGCAGAACAAAATGATTCAGGATCAGTTTCGGGCTCGAGATGAGGCCGAAGCTAAGAGAAGAGAGGATAAGAGGAAGAACAAAGAAAAAGAAGGGGGCAACAATGAAGAACAAGATGACAATACTGGGTCATCTAACAAACCCATGGGTTGGCATTTTAAGGACTTTAAGGGAAACGGGGCCGTGGAATTTAATGGATTGGGTGATGTCGTTGCTGCACTGGAATGGATAACGACAACCGAACGGACATCCGAATCAGCGACTGTGCTGAGAAGGACATGGTTCGGTATGCTACCGCTATGTTCACCAATGACGCGATCATGTGGTGGAACGCTATGGTGAATGCGTTGACATTGGAGAAGGTTTCTGTAATGACTTGGGCTGAGTTTACAGAGTTATTTACTCAGCAATACTGTCCAGTTGATGAGCGCCGGAGGTTGGAAGCGAAGTTTATGGCGCTGATGCAAGGGACTAAGACTGTGTCCCAATATGCTGTGGAGTTCACGAGGCTGAGTCTGTTTGCGCCTCATCAAGTTGATACTGAAGAAAGGAAGGTGACCAGGTTCGATGCTGGTCTTGACATTGAGATTAGGAGGGTCATGAGCAACGTTCGCTACCCTACATTTGCTGGTTTACTTTAGGCTGCCAGAAATGTAGAACAGATTCTAATTATGTCGGGATACTCGATTGGGTCCGCTGCTGCTTCCACCAACCCAACACAGCCGTCACCGCCGAAGCGCCAACGGGAGGGAGGATACTCGGGATCTTCCCGGTCTTCACAGTACTCACCTCAGAAGTCTTATCGTCGGCAGTCTGGATCATCTGATCGTGGTCGTGCTCGTGCTTATTCCATCAACACCGAGCCGCAATACTGCAATAAGTGTCATCTGGAGCACTTTGGCAAGTGCACTAACGGACGTGCTTGCTTTTGCTGTGGAGAGTTGGGCCATTTTCAGAGTGAGTGCCCAAGGAAAGGTGATGCTTGCCATAAGTGTTGTGTATGGGGGCATTACAGTAGAAATTGTCGGAAGAACGCTCCAGCAGCTGCTGCTCCATCATCGACCCGATCATCAGGAGGATCTAGTGGTGGTTCAGTCAACCGCCGGAACTAGTCACAAAGGGCACCGGCTCGTGCATTTCAGATTACTGCGGAGGAGGCTAAGGAAAACCCCTAGGTGGTTACTGGTATGTGTATTGTTAATTCCATGCCTACACGAGTTCTTTTCGATTCGGGTGCCAACCGGTCCTTTGTGTCTACTGCTTTTGCTCAACTATTGTCGATGCCACTGTCTAAGTTGTCTACTATACTTGACATAGAAACTGCTAACAACACTCTAGTAAAAGTAGATCACGTATACCGTAACTGCACGTTAGTGATTGAAGATGTAGTCTTCAATTTGGATCTGATACCGATAGAATTCAGTGAATTTGATGTGATAATCGGGATGGATAGGTTGATAGGGAATGAAGCCCACATAGTATGTAAGAAGCGGATGATAAAGATAACTACTCCGGAGGGGCGTGAGATCTGTATTTACGGGGATAGGAGAAGTGGGGATCTGTGCTTATTGACTATTGCAAAAGCCCGAAAGCTTGTTGCAAAGGGATGTGACGCCTACTTACCATATGCTATTGATGCTAAGGCTGAGAAGAAGACGTTGGCCGATATGCCTGTTGTATCACAATTCCCGGATGTGTTTCCGGAAGACTTGTCTGGCGTGCCGCCTGAGAGACAAGTTGAGTTTCGAATTGATCTGATCCCCGGAGCTGCACCGGTAGCTCGCTCTCCATATCGCCTTGCCCCAACCAAGATGAAAGAGATGATGACACAACTCCAGGAGTTGTTGGACAAGGGCTTCATTCGACCGAGTTCATCACCGTGGGGAGCTCCGGTATTGTTCGTGAAAAAGAAGGATGGCACAATGCGAATGTGCATTGACTACCGACAGCTGAATAAGTTGACGATTAAGAACAAGTATCCACTACCGAGGATAGATGACTTGTTTGATCAATTACATGGGGCGAATGTGTTTTCTAAGATCGACTTAAGGTCGGGATACCATCAGCTGAAAGTTCGAGAAGAGGATGTGCCTAAGACAGCATTTAGGACACGTTATGGGCATTATGAGTTTTTGGTTATGCCTTTCGGGTTAACCAATGCCCCAGCTGTCTTTATGGATCTTATGAATAGAGTGTGCAGACCGATGTTAGACAAGTCTGTAATAGTGTTTATTGACGACATTCTGGTGTACTCTAAGTCTGAGGCCGAACATGCTGAACATCTAAGGGAACTATTAGAGTTGTTGAGGAAAGAGAAATTGTACGCCAAATTTTCGATGTGTGAGTTTTGGCTGCTACAGATACAGTTTTTGGGACATGTTATTTCGGGAGCTGGGATTTCTGTAGATCCAGCTAAGGTTGAAGCCATAAGAAATTGGGAACCGCCGTGTTCAGCTACTGAAGTCAGAAGTTTTCTGGGATAGGCGGGATACTATCGGAGGTTTATAAAGGATTTTTCGAAGATTGCAGTTCCGTTGACGGCATTAACAAAGAAGAATGCCCCATTTGTTTGGGAAACCATACAACAAGAAGCATTTGAGATCTTGAAGAAGACGTTAAGCGAAGCACCGATACTTGCTCTACCGGAGGGCAATGAGGATTTTGTGGTTTACACAGATTCTTCGAAGTTGGGGTTAGGTGCTGTACTGATGCAGCGCGGGAAAGTAATTGCTTATGCTTCGAGACAACTTAAGCAGCATGAAAAGAACTACTCAACTCATGATCTTGAGTTGACAGCTGTTACATTTGCTTTGAAGTTATGGAGGCACTATCTCTACGGGACTAAGTGTCAGTTATACACAGATCATAAGAGTTTGAAGTACATCTTCAGCCAGAAAGAACTCAATATGAGGCAGAGACGATCTATGGAGCTAATAAAGGATTATGATTGTGAAATCCTTTATCACCCGGGAAAGGCTAATGTAGTAGCCGATGCCTTGAGCCGAAAAGCTTATGCTAAGGACTGTTGCTACATGATGACGTCTACTATGTTAACGTCTACTATTATAAATGATGTCAAGGCCGCTCAAGAGGAAGCCTTGAAAGACGAAAATGTTGGTGTCGAAGATATAAGAGTACAAATAAAGAATATGGAAACGAGCGAGTCGGGTTTAAAAGGTGTGTACGGAAGAATCTGGGTGCCGAAATATGGTGGTATGAGGAATGTGATCGTCGAAGAAGCGCATCAATCAAAATTTTCTGTACATCCCGGGAGCACAAAGATGTACAATGACTTAAAGGCAGATTTTTGGTGGCCGGGATTGAAGAAGGATATCGGCCAGTATGTTGAACGATGTAGGACTTGCCGGCTTGTGAAAGCCGAACACCAGCAGCCTTATGGTAGTTTGCAACCGCTTCCCATTCCGGAATGGAAGTGGGAGCACATAACGATGGACTTTGTCCCGAAGTTGCCGAAGACTAGGCGTCAACATGATGCAGTTTGGGTAATAGTGGATCGGTTAACTAAGTCAGCTCACTTTATACCGATTAGGGAAAATTATTCTTTGGAAAAGTTAGCACAATTTTATATGGACGAGATTGTTGCTAGACATGGAGTCCCTAAGTCTATTGTATCGGATCGGGATAGCCGGTTTACTTCAAATTTCTGGTCGGCTTTGCAAGAAGGGTTAGGAACGAGGATCGCTATGAGTATGGCTTATCGACCGCAAACCGATGGTCAAAGTGAAAGGACCATCCTAACTCTTGAAGATATGATGCGGTCGAGTGTATTGGATCTCGGTGGCAATTGGGACGATCATCTGCCATTGATAGAGTTTTCGTATAACAACAGCTATCATACAACGATCAAGAAGGCGCCGTTTGAGGCTTTATATGGGAGAAGATGTAGGACTCCTACATGTTGGAGAGAAACTGGAGAAACACCGATTGCTGGGCCGGCATTGCTTCAAGAAACAAACGAGAAGATACAGTTGATTAGGCAGAACATGAAGGCGGCCCAGGATCGTCAGAAAAGTTATTACGATAGAAGGCACAAACCAATCAACTTTGAGGTAAATGATTGGGTGTATCTGAAAGTATCACCAATGAGGGGTGTTACTCGTTTCGTGAAGAGAGGCAAGCTGGCTCCGAGATTTGTTAGGCCATTTAAGATAGTAGAAAAAGTTGGAAATCAATCGTATCGCCTGGAGTTGCCTGAAGAGATGTCAGGCATACATCCAGTATTTCATGTTGGAAATCTCCGAAAGTCATTTACTACTGGTAACGAAGATTGGGCCAACCATACCGAGTTGCAGATTGATGAAAGGCTTCAATACGTGGAGGAGCCGGAATGTGTATTGGATACCTAGATGAAAAAGTTAAGGAGCAAAGAAATCGAAATGGTGCTGGTACGTTGGAGGCATCATAAAGGAGCAAATCACACTTGGGAGACAAAGGCAGAAATGTTAAAGAAATATCCACAACTGTTTGAATCCGAGTAACTTCGAGGACGAAGTTGAGCGTGGTGGAGCCCATGCTGTAACATCCTCAGATTTAATTTATTGTAATTGGGATAATTAGATGAATTTTTGTATTAAGTTAAATTATTAAAAATATCTATGTATCTGAATATTGGAAGTTGGTTGTTATTTTATGAAATTAAGAAGTTTGAGAATTTAAAATTTTAGTTATTAAGTACGATTGTTAAAAAGTTAGTGATGATGAAAATTATGATGAAAAATTGGTATTTTATGGAACCGGATAAGTTGAGGGGCTAAAAATGTCAAAAGCCGAAAATGAGGAATAAAAGACCTTTAGTCTTTCATTCTTGTTCATTTTCACTTACAATCTCACAAGAATTCCCTCAAACTCTCTCTCTCTATAAATCTGCTGGAATTCGAAAGTTTGGAAGGAAATTCGTGGATTTGATCTGAATATTAACAAGAAATCAAAAGGATTAAGGTAAGAACTTAATTTATTTTGGGGTTTTATTTTGAGATTAAGATGCATAAAATTCGGATTTTAAACCTGAAAAATTTGTAATGCATGTATGTTATATCAGTTGGGAATCAATAGTTGAACATCCTTGAAGGTCCAGAAACAAGAATCGTATCTCAAATCGATCCAGAAGGTAAGAAATCTGAAATTTTGTGAACTTCAGTGTTCTTGAGGTTTTTCTTCAATTTTGATCTAATCTGGATGAAATTCAGTGTTAATGTTATAGAAAATGATGTAAAAACACTCAATATATGTTAGTATAGCATTATTACGGATTGCATGTTGCTAGGAATGAATTTATGGAAATTTTAGTGCAAAACCCGTAGCTGCGAAATTGCAAACCTGCATGTGACCTCGGCGAGTTCAGGAGGAACTCGGCGAGTTCTCAAGAACATTTTGAATAAATCTTCATAAATTCATAAGTGTTGGATCCGAATTCGGTTGGGACCCGAATTCGGATGAGACCCGAAATTGGATAGGACCGAAATCAAATTAAGAACCGAACTCGGATGGACCCGAATTCGAATGGGTCAACCCAATTCGGATGGGTCCGAAATTCAGCCAAGGATCCGTAATTCGGACCTGAACTCGGCGAGTTCCCTATTGAACTCGGCGAGTTCTATGCAAATCATGGGTAATTCGGATGGGTTTAAAAGGACCCGAATTTATGGGTAAATAATAACACTTTTGGAAGATTTTTGTACTATATTAAGGCAAATAAAGGAGGGTTAATTGGGAATAATAACTCCTCAAATGATGTGATTTAAACGTAAGTTTCGGATATCGGTCCCGAATGTTGTAATACTTTCATTTGCACAAATTAATGCTAAATTTTTAAAGACCATTAAATGATAATATGCTTTCCTCATGGAAATGAAACAGGTCCCTTGTGGTGTTGTTTAACCCACAGTGGGGTACTTTGTTATCCGGTTGAAAGTCCGAGGAGAGATAAGATAATTTAAAGTTCAATAACGCACCCCACTGTGAGTACATATGATTTCGCATGTTTATATCTGCTTTATGATTGCTATTGCCTGCTGAGACATGTTGCTTCATTTTTCGTTTGGAATTCTACTAACTTGCGTAGATTTAGATGCACATTCATATTTGTTGCATTGTCCGTTCATTTGTTGTGCATCTAACGATGGACCGGTGGGTCGCATCTGTTACTCCGATGTTACTGCGCTATGTAACCCGGAGGCGATCCCTCCGAGATTCTGGTAGGCAGTATGTCATCCCCGTTGTTATGTCTGTCTCAGATGTTTGGGTTTCATACCGAGCTTTAGGCTCGTAGGAGCGACGACTCATGTGTGTCGTACTTTGTGTACGTGGAGAGTGCACGACGTGTGTCGTCGGTGCTACTCTTGTGGGCATCATAAGGATTTATAAAATGTGTAAATCTGTGTATTCACTAAGCATTCGCTTACCCCTCAGTTGTTTTTATTTTTACAGGAAAGGGTAAATCAGCTGCCGGACCTTCTAGTTAGGTCGTGTGAAGAATTGGAAGACTACATACTACTTAATCGGTAATTGTGATTTGGGACAATGTTGTAATATGTTTGGGATGAATGTAATAAAGTTGAGTTTGTAGACTTAGTATTGGAACCTTATAGCACCGTAGGGTGTCTGACTGTAATTGTATTATTTTATTTTGAATTTTAATGCTTCCGCAATTGTTTAAGTATTCAGATCATCATGTAATCAATTATGTGGTGTATAATCCTGGGTGCATTTGTAATTGGGTTTATTGTGGCAAGGGTGTCACAGATCAACCAATGACATGCTTTGCAAGGGATTTGAGACTTTGATGCACAAAAAGTTTCAGATGAGTTCAATAGGAGAATTAACTTTTTTTTTTCTGGGATTGCAAGTCAAGCAGAGGCCAACTGGTTTCTTCATCAGTCAGTCAAAGTATGTGAATGACATTCTGGAGAAGTTTGGGTACAAGGATACAAAGATTGCAAGCACTTTAATGGACACTCACAAGCAGCTTGAAGCAGATAAAGAAGGAGTAGATGTGGACATACATTTCTATAGATCTATGATAGGTTCACTTATGTATCTAACATCTTCTAGACCTGATATAATGTTTGCTGTTTGTGTTTGTGCCAGGTTCCAATTTGTTCCAAAGGAATCACACCTGTTTGCTGTTAAGAGGATCTTTAGATATCTAAAAGGCCAACCCAAATTGGGCTTATGGTATCCTAAGGATTCTCCTATTGAATTAACAACATATTCTGATAGTGACTATGGAGGCTGCAATATAGACAGGAAGTCAACAACTGGAGGATGTCAATATCTAGGAGCAAGACTAGTCTCCTGGCAGTGCAAGAAGCAAACCACAGTATCTACATCATCCACTGAGGCAGTATTATGTTGCAGCTGCTAGCTGTTGCTCTCAGGTTATGTGGATTCAGAACCAACTAAGAGACTATGGTATGAACTTTCTATCTACTTTTATCTATATTGACAATTCAAGTGCAATAAGTATTGTACAAAATCCAGTAAAGTTTTCTAAAACTAAACATATAGATATTAGATTTCATTTTATAAGGGATTGTAATGAAAAGAAGTTAATTCAAGTTACCAAAATTTATACTGATGATCAGTTAGCAGATCTTTTTACTAAACCTTTTATTGTAGGAAGATTCACTTTTCTAGTTTCAAATATTAGTATGGTAGACATGGATTAATCTCTCTTAATTAAAATCTCTTGTAAATTGTGTAAATTCTTTGTTTTATGTGTTTAGTTAAGGGGGAGACACTGTTCAAATAAAAATTGCTCTGTGTATAACTAACAGCTTGAGAATATTCTCAAGCTGCTAGTGTATCTTCTCGAACTGTTGGTTGTTTTCACTTGGTCTGTTAGGTGTGCAGGGCATTTCAGTCATTTCCAAGGAATTTGCACGCTGGACTAGATATTTTCAATCCAAACCCTTAAAAGTCCCAGTTTCGTTCAGTTACAACTACCAGTTTCACAATATCAAAACAGAGCTCTCAAATTCCCTCTTTTCACGAAACCCTACTCTTCAAGCAAAACCCTAAATCTTTTCATTCTTGAGCACCAATGGACTTCGTTAAAGAACACATTTGCCTTCCTTACAACCTAAAGCATGTGGAACTACAACCATTTCACGAGGTGTGGACTTTCTCCGCAATTCATCTATCTACTACGCTCTAACACTAAACCCTACAATCTATGTATCGCACATAGAGCAGTTTTGGAACAACGAATGTCTAACCATAAACGATGGAGTCACTTCTCTTGTGTCTACCATCGATGGTCAATCAGTCACCATCTCTGAGGACTCCATTCGACAGCACTTGCAACTGCAAGATGCTGAAGGTATAAATGATATTCTTTTAACTCCAATGCGTGAAGGTTTATTTGAGATAGGGTATAGGGGACCAGTGGATACATTTACATTTTTGAAAGCAAATTTTGGCCCCAAATGGAAATATCTTATCCATATTATTCAACAATGTCTAAGTCCAAAGAGAACCGGTTGGTCTGAATTTTCGTCAAATATTTCAACTGCTTTAGTTTGCTTATCCAAAGGCTAATAGTTCAATTTTTCAAATATGATTTTTCAAGGGATGTTAAGGCATCATGCCTTAAAGAATGTGTAACATCCTAAAATTTTATTATCGTAATTTGAGGATATTTAGTCTAAATTTCGTAATGAATATAATTAAGTTGAATTATGAAAAATGATTATGTATCTGGATGCTATTTTAAGAAATTAAGGAATTGAGAATTTCAACTTTTAGTTATTAAGTATGATTATTAAAAGGTTATTGATGATGAAAATTATGATGAAACTCAGTATTTAATGGAACCAGATAAATTGAGGGGCTAAATGTGCCAAATCCCGAAAGTGTGAAAATAAAAGACTCATTTCTTTCAAATGGATTCATTTCACCATTCCAAACTCAAGAACTCTCCATCTCTCTCTAGAATCCTTCTCTGCTGGAACGAAATTGTGGATCAAAAATTCGTGGAAGTAATCTGAATATTAAGTGGATTCAAGTGGATTAAAGGTAAGAAAGTTATTCCTAATGTTTTGGGTTTTATTTTGAGAGTTATAAAGATGAAATTCGGAATTGAAATCTGAAAAATGTTGATGCATGTATGTTTATTCAGTTGGAAATCAATAGTTGAACATCCTTGAAGGTTCAGAAACAAGAATCGTTGGTTGAATCGTCCTAAAAGGTTAGAAATCATAACTTTTGTAAGTTTTTATGTTCTTGAAGAAAAGTTCATATTTTGGGTCAATCTGGATGAATTTGGGTGTTAATGATAGGGAAAATGATGTAGAAACAATCAATATATGTTAATAAAACATTACTATGGATTGCATGTGGATAAATTGAAGTTTTGGCAATTTTTACTTAAAAACCCGTAGCTGCGAAATAGCAAACCTGCTAGTGAACTCGGCGAGTTCATGAGGAACTCGGCGAGTACTGAAGAACAGATGAATAAATCTTCATAAAAATTCATAAGTGTTGGATCCGAATTCGGTTGGGACCCGAATTCGGATAAGATCCGAAATTTGGATAGGACCGAAGTCAAAAAAAAAAAAACTAAGAACCGAACTCGGAGGGTCCGAATTCGGATGGGTCAACCCTATCCGGATGTGTCCGAAATTCAACTAAGGGTCCGAAATTCGGACAGGAACTCGGCGAGTTCCATGAGCCTACTCGGCGAGTTCTATGAGTTTTGGGGTAATTCGGATGGGTTTAAAAGGACCCGAATTAATGGACAATTAAACACACTTTTGGGATATCTTGTGTACTATAATAAGGCATATAATGGAGGGTTAATTGGGAATAATAACAACTTGAATAACGGTATATAAAATGAGTATTGGATGATGTTTCCGAATGTTGTAGCACTTTATTGTATACAAGTTGATGGTAATTGTTAAAGAACATATAATGATAATATGTTTTCATTATGGAAATGAAACAGGTCAATTGTGGTGTTGTTTAACCCACAGTGGGGTACTTGGTTGATCCGGTTGAAATTCTGAGGAGAAATAATATTGCTTAAAGAATAATAACGCACCCACTGTGAGTACCTTTGATTTTAACATTGCTGCATCTGCATTATGTTTGCATTGCCTGCTGAGGCATGTTGTTTCATATTCGTTTGGCACTCTACTAACTTGCGTATATGTTGATGCACATTCATACTTGTTTGCATGTCCGTTCATTTGTTGTGCATCCTGTCGATGGACCTGAGGGTCGCATCTGTACTCTGATGTTACTGTGCTATATGACCAAGAGTTTGACACCTCTGTGGTCAGGATAGACAGTAGGTCATCCCCGATGTTATGTCTGCCTCAGATGGTTGGTTTATCTTATGCCGAGCGTCATCTCGAAGGAGCTGCGGCTCGGGTTTGCGTACTTGGAGTACGTGTGGAGTATACGGTATGCGGTACCGCGGTTACTCCTTAGGGGCATCATAAGGATTTGCAGAATGTGTAAAATCATTTGGTATTCACTAAGCATTCGCTTACCCCTCAGTTGTTGACTTTTTACAGGAAAAGGGGGAAATCCGCTGCGGGACCATCTAACTAGGACGTTTGTTGAAGTATTTGAAGACTTCTACGGTTTAACTTGGTATTTGGTTATGAAATTACTGTTGTAATAAATTTGGGGATAATATAATACTTCTGAAGTTGTAGACTTAGATGTGTAACCTATGTAGCACCGTAGGGTGTTGGACACAAATTTGTTTTATTTTATTTTGTATTTTATGCTTCCGCACTGTAGTTCAAGCTATCAGATCATTATGTAATTATTCGTTGGTGATTAATCCTAGGTATACTGTAAATGGTGGTTAATGTGGCAAGGGTGTCACAGCTTATGGTATCAGAGCAGTAGTTTGAGATTCAAGTGTCGTGAGGTCTTGGTCTCAAACATTAAGTGATGATATGTAGTGATTGTAAGTAATGATCTGAACTAAGATAGGATATGATCTAGTGCTTTTAGGAAAGTGACTTTCATTCGGGACAACATGTGTTATAGTTAACAATGTGATGGGATTACTAAATAATTTATATGCTTTATATTTCAGAACATGTCTGGAGGAGGAATGACGCCACGAGAAACGAGGGAAATGATACTATCAATGATGGCAGAACAAAACAGAATGATTCAAGATCAATTTCGGGCACGAGATGAGGCCAAAGTTAAAAGAAAAGAAGACAAGAGAAAAGAAAAGATGGAACATGAAAGGAATTATGTTGTGGATGACGTAAACCTTAGGAATAAAGCGAAACGTAAAGACAAGGGCGAGGAAAAGATTGAGTATGAAACCAGAATTAATGAGAATTACATGAACTATGTGATTAAATCATTCAAAAACTGGCAACCACCAACATTCTCTGGATCTCTGAGAATTGAGGAATCAGAAATGTGGATTACAATTATGGAACAAATTTTTACGGAAATGAATTGTAAGGATGAGCACAAGGTATGCTTGGCTAAGGATCAATTGATTGGACAAGCCAAGAAATGGTGGAACTGTTGGGAAAAAGAATTGGGATCAGAGTTGATTACTTCCTTTAGTTGGGAACAATTCAAGTTGTTGTTTAGTAGGCAATATGGTGAGTCTGATGTTGTACCTCGTGTTGATCCTGAAGAAAGAGCTATCGGAAAGATTGCAAATTCTGGAGGTGATAAACTAAATGGACCGTATTTGATGTCAAGAACAAATAAACGTGATAGATGTAGAAGATGTCGACATTGTAACCAGTTTGGACATAAGGCTGACAAATGTCCAAGTAAGGCCGATGCTTGTTATAATTGTGGAAAAGTGGGTCATTTTAGCAGAACTTGCAAATTTCGAACAAAGAAATAACATGTACTAGTATTAGATGATGAAATTATGAATAAAAGGTTCAACAAAGGAGATAGTTGAGACTATTGTTAAAACTTTTGTAAATTTCGGAATTAGAAGAGATACCTTAAGATTCTATATGTAATATTTTATCGAAGTTTTATGATTCTAAAGTTAACATGAACTTGAGTAATATGAAATGTTATTACTAATATAGGTATAATCATGTTTGTGAATGAGAATACTCGAATATATAAATAGGCATTAGATGAATAGCCAAGATGGATTTGAAAGCTTTGAATTGGAAAAGATGCTATAGATATCTTGGAATTTATGAATGAGTTTAGAAGTTGTAATAAAGTTAAGTTTGACCATAATGGGTTAAAGAATTGGAAATTAATTATATTAATACCATGTATGGCATGTTCGAGGGATTGATGATAATTAGTTATGGTTATCATAAAGCAAATAGCATCAACTTTTATTAAGGAAAATGGTAAGGTACACTGTGTTGATATATATTGACTTAAAAAGTTTGTGGTCAAGAACAACAGGATACGAATTGTTCATGAGAATTTTGATGAAGTTGGAATCAAAGAGACTGATTCAATGTTGGTATATATATATATGAATATTATATGAGGAAAACAAATCTAGAAGTTATGGAGAAAGCATACGAGGGTATGATAATACATGGAAGATACATATTAATTTTAAAAAGAGAAATTGAAATATACAATGCGAAGTGTAAAGTAAGAAATGTATGTGAAGTATAATTGATCGGAAGGGGGATATAATACTTAATGAAATGGTGATTTGATCAAACACAAAAGTTTAAAGAGACTTTGGACACTAATGAAATATGCTTATAAAGCAAGGAAAAAGCCTAGTGCTAAGATTCAGAATCTAAGGAAGATTCGGAGGTGGTCATGACTTCTGTTTGACTCTGGTGCCGATCAATTATTTGTACCTACTGATTCTGCTTAACGAATGTTAATGATGTGGCTAAGTTGTCCGTTGTGATTAAGATTGAAACTGCTAAATAACACCATAGTTAAAGTAGATCGTGTGTATCCCGAATGTACTATAGGAATTGAAGAGGTAGTCTTCAATCTTGACTTGATTCCAATAGTGATTGGTGATTTGATACGATAATTGGAATAAACTGGTTGATCGAGAATGGGATCCATGTAGATACAATAAAGGAAATGATAATGACAATTACACCGGAAGGATGAGACGATCCGTATATATGGGAAAGAGAAGCGGGGATCAATGTCTATTGATGATTGTTAGGTCCCGAAAGCTGATTGCTTAGGGTCGTGAGTCTTGTATGGTATATGCTATTGATACCAAGACTGAAGAGAAAATTGTGGCCGATGCGCCTGTTGTCCCAAATGTTTCCATATGTGTTTCTAGAAGACTTGTCTGGTATGGCACCTGAAAGACAAGTGAAATTCTGTGTTGACTTGATCCCTGGAGCTTCTCCCATAAGTTTGTTATTCATACTGTCTTGTATCTACTGAATGTGTATAGATTAAAGTGATTTGAACAAATTGACTATAATAAATAAATATCCGCTGCCGGGAAATGATGATTATTCAATTAGCTGCATGAGAGCTAATTATTTTTCAAAGATTGATCTACGAATGGGATATGATTAGTTGAGGACTGAAGAGGGAATGTACTGAAATTGGCTTTCAGGAATATTTATGAGCACTACGAGTCTCTGGTCACAACATTTTGATTAATTAACACCCCAACTGTTTTATGGACATTATGAATAGGGATTTGTATAACAATGTTGGAGGAATCGGTAATTTTAATTATCGATGATATTTTGGTGTAAGTGTAAAGTTGAATATGTCAAATCGTGAGTTTTGATTACAATGGGTTATATTTTGTAGTATGTGATTTCTGGAGTTGAGATTTCGGAGGATTCCGCTAAAAGTTTAGCGATTGAGAATTTGGAAGTTGTCTTGCAGTATTACAGATTTAAGAAATTTTCTACAATTGGTAAATTGTAGACAGGCTGATTTAAATGGGTATGTATATACCAACTCGAGAAAGTTATTATTTGGAAGACTTGCACAGATTTGCGTGAGTAAGGTTATTATTTTTATGGAGCTCTAAAATCGATTATGTTTGATTGGAAGAGTCGGTTCATTTTCAACTCTTGGTTTACTTTACAAGTGGGATCAGGTACACATATAGCTACGAGTACAGTTTATCGACCCCGACAGATGGTCAAAATGAATGGACTATTTTCACATTGGAATACATGATGAGATCATATATTTTGGATTTAAGTATCACCTGAAAAGATCAATTACTTTGATGGAATTATTGTATAACATTGGTTATCATGTTAAAAATCAAGAGAACACCGTGTAAAATTTTGTAAGGGAGGAAATGTAGAACCTCTACATGTTGGAAAGAAATTGAAAGGACTCTGATTGCTGAGTCTGTGATATGAAAAGAAGAGTTATAATGATGAGACACCTAAATTAATCAACTTTGAGGTAAATGATGGAGCATATTTGTTAATATCACCAATGAGGTGTGTTGGCTCATTTAGAATAACAGAAAAGTTAGGAATCTGTTATCTCATTGGGAATTACATAAGGAAATATCGAAATAACACTTGGTGTTTCATGTGGAAAGTTTTATGAAATTTTCACAACTGGTAATGAAGATTAGGTTGACTATACTGAATTAGAAATTCAAGAAAGGTGGTAGTATATGTTGAAAAGCCGGAAAAGTATTATGGATATGAAAGTAAAGAAGTTAAGAAACAAAGAAATTAAAATGGTACTGATACGTTGGAAGTATCACAAAGAAGTAGATTACAATTGAGAGACAAAAGCCGATACGATGAATCAGTATAAGTACGTTTCAATTCAAATAACTTCGAGGACGAAGTTTGAGCGTGGTGGAGCCCATGCTGTAACATCCTAAAATTTTATTATCGTAATTTGAGGATATTTAGTCTAAATTTCGTAATGAATATAATTAAGTTGAATTATGAAAAATGATTATGTATCTGGATATTTAAAAAGTTGGTTGCTATTTTAAGAAATTAAGGAATTGAGAATTTCAACTTTTAGTTATTAAGTATGATTATTAAAAGGTTATTGATGATGAAAATTATGATGAAACTCAGTATTTAATGGAACCAGATAAATTGAGGGGCTAAATGTGCCAAATCCCGAAAGTGTGAAAATAAAAGACTCATTTCTTTCAAATGGATTCATTTCACCATTCCAAACTCAAGAACTCTCCATCTCTCTCTAGAATCCTTCTCTGCTGGAACGAAATTGTGGATCAAAAATTCGTGGAAGTAATCTGAATATTAAGTGGATTCAAGTGGATTAAAGGTAAGAAAGTTATTCCTAATGTTTTGGGTTTTATTTTGAGAGTTATAAAGATGAAATTCGGAAATGAAATCTGAAAAATGTTGATGCATGTATGTTTATTCAGTTGGAAATCAATAGTTGAACATCCTTGAAGGTTCAGAAACAAGAATCGTTGGTTGAATCGTCCTAAAAGGTTAGAAATCATAACTTTTGTAAGTTTTTATGTTCTTGAAGAAAAGTTCATATTTTGGGTCAATCTGGATGAATTTGGGTGTTAATGATAGGGAAAATAATGTAGAAACAATCAATATATGTTAATAAAACATTACTATGGATTGCATGTGGATAAATTGAAGTTTTGGCAATTTTTACTTAAAAACCCGTAGCTGCGAAATAGCAAACCTGCTAGTGAACTCGGCGAGTTCATGAGGAACTCGGCGAGTACTGAAGAACAGATGAATAAATCTTCATAAAAATTCATAAGTGTTGGATCCGAATTCGGTTGGGACCCGAATTCGGATAAGATCCGAAATTTGGATAGGACCGAAGTCAAAAAAAAAAAAACTAAGAACCGAACTCGGAGGGTCCGAATTCGGATGGGTCAACCCTATCCGGATGTGTCCGAAATTCAACTAAGGGTCCGAAATTCGGACAGGAACTCGGCGAGTTCCATGAGCCTACTCGGCGAGTTCTATGAGTTTTGGGGTAATTCGGATGGGTTTAAAAGGACCCGAATTAATGGACAATTAAACACACTTTTGGGATATCTTGTGTACTATAATAAGGCATATAATGGAGGGTTAATTGGGAATAATAACAACTTGAATAACGGTATATAAAATGAGTATTGGATGATGTTTCCGAATGTTGTAGCACTTTATTGTATACAAGTTGATGGTAATTGTTAAAGAACATATAATGATAATATGTTTTCATTATGGAAATGAAATAGGTCCCTTGTGGTGTTGTTTAACCCACAGTGGGGTACTTGGTTGATCCGGTTGAAATTCCGAGGAGAAATAATATTGCTTAAAGAATAATAACGCACCCACTGTGAGTACCTTTGATTTTAACATTGCTGCATCTGCATTATGTTTGCATTGCCTGCTGAGGCATGTTGTTTCATATTCGTTTGGCACTCTACTAACTTGCGTATATGTTGATGCACATTCATACTTGTTTGCATGTCCGTTCATTTGTTGTGCATCCTGTCGATGGACCTGAGGGTCGCATCTGTACTCTGATGTTACTGTGCTATATGACCAAGAGTTTGACACCTCTGTGGTCAAGATAGACAATAGGTCATCCCCGATGTTATGTCTGCCTCAGATGGTTGGTTTATCCTATGTCGAGCGTCATCTCGAAGGAGCTGCGGCTCGGGTTTGCGTACTTGGAGTACGTGTGGAGTATACGGTATGCGGTACCGCGGTTACTCCTTAGGGGCATCATAAGGATTTGCAGAATGTGTAAAATCATTTGGTATTCACTAAGCATTCGCTTACCCCTCAGTTGTTGACTTTTTACAGGAAAAGGGGGAAATCCGCTGCGGGACCATCTAACTAGGACGTTTGTTGAAGTATTTGAAGACTTCTACGGTTTAACTTGGTATTTGGTTATGAAATTACTGTTGTAATAAATTTGGGGATAATATAATACTTCTGAAGTTGTAGACTTAGATGTGTAACCTATGTAGCACCGTAGGGTGTTGGACACAAATTTGTTTTATTTTATTTTGTATTTTATGCTTCCGCACTGTAGTTCAAGCTATCAGATCATTATGTAATTATTCGTTGGTGATTAATCCTGGGTATACTGTAAATGGTGGTTAATGTGGCAAGGGTGTCACAGAATGGGAAATTTTTTATGTATCCTCGATTCTTAGCTTAAATAATTGCAAAATCTTGCAATTCTTTAAAAATACATAAAAGGGTACATGTTTCTCATAAGCACTCTTTACAAACTGTAAAAAGACTTCTAAAACAGAGTGAAAATTTTCAAGCTATTGATGTCTCATTGCCTCAAGCAATGCTGAACATCATTCCAAGAAACAGGGGAGAGGATCCTGAGCAGGCTCAACCCCCCATTACTGCTTCACCCCCAGGATCCCAACCCACTCCGCATGATAGAAATATCCCTTCTGAACCTTCTTTTGGACATACCTCCACAACCCCATCACTCAAAACATACATCAAAAAGAAACAAAGGGCTGCAGGTGCTCCTCCCACCTCAGTCCAACAGCCAGAACCATATAGCCTTGTGCAAGAGGATACTCCTGCACAGAATATCCAAAGGGAACCTACTGAGGACTCTCCCAACCTCAATGTGGAGGTGAACATCCCTTCTGAGGATGTTCATATGGGATCTGTGGCTGGAACTATTGATGCTTCTGCACAAGGGGCACATGACGGTTCCAACATCTCTAAGACCACACCCATGGCAACAGAGGGTGCGCAAGCACTTTCTGGAAGTCCCCAATACCAAGAACAGAGGGGTCCAGGTGCTACTAGTACATCTGGTATTGGTACCAGTGATAGTTCTCAAATACCTTTATCATTTGAAGATCTTGTGGCCAGTCTACAACTAATGATTTTGACGGCTCCACAATTGAAACCTGTTGTAGCCCTTTTGGAACACTACAAGTCCATTATTGCTGCACAGGGGTCACAAATTGTTTCTCTCCAAAGGCTCTTATCAGTCCAACAACGAAAGCTTGCCCAATTTCAGCAAGGGTTGAAGCTCTATGGTACCAAGATTGTGCAACAAGATAAGCAGATTCTAACCCTGTTAGAAAAGGTATTTTCCTTGTGATAAAACCAATGCATCCAAAAAGGGGGAGAATCAATAGATCCCACACCTAGTCCAAGCAGCCCCAGGTTCACCTCTGGAAGTTCCAACTTCTGGTCTAACAGTTCCAACAGTTTCTCAGACTGTTAGTTCAGAAGTTCAAGCTGTTCATCTTAAAAGGCCAGGTGCTGTTATAATAAAAGAAGGAAAGCGAGGAACATCCTCAATAGTCCAAGCAGTAGTCTCAGGTAAGGCAAAGGTATTTTAATTGAAGAGCCAAAGATAAAGTTTATTTCTAAAGAGGCTCAAGTTGCTGCTGATGCTGCACTTGCTAGAAGAATTGCAGAGGAACAAGACCAAGCGTTTGATCAACAAGCTCAAGTTTCTATGGGTGATGATGAAACCCTTAGTGATTATCTTCATGGGTTTTTTGTCAAAGAGGGACAAAAGAAGAGGAAAAGGCCAACAGGGCATTCAAAGGCAGAGCACAGAAGATTTTTAATAAATTGGCAAGTACATTCTGTAAACGCTGGAGTTCCAAGGGCTATTGCAGAGTCATAGACTACAGAGAAACTTCAGGCTTTGTATGATTAAGCCACTACCAAAGCCAAAGCCCTTGAACAGGTCAAAGAACCTTCTCAAACTGTTGTTGTGTCTCAACCAGAAGAAATTTCTCAAGCAAAGTTTGATAAAGTAAAGAAGGTTATTTTTGAACAACAAATGCAGAAGGCCATGGTAATAGAGAAAGCAATGGATAAGCATAATTTTTCAAAACCACCAATTATTTTATGGTATGCCAAGTCAATGGATAACATTGACTTGGTACATCATTTTGTGGTTAAAAGAGAAGTTGGTAAAGATGAAGAATATAAGAACATGTTTCAGATTGTTCAAAGGATGACTAGGGAAGAGCTGACTCTGATGTACAATATTGGGAAGCCTAGCCACTCTAGATCTCCAATTGTATGGGTTTAGAACTTTATGATTGGTCTTCAAAGCATCATCGAACCAGAAACTTCAAGATCAGAAATAGAGGCTGCCAAGGAGATGAAGATTGTACAGGTTGATCTATATGAAAAATCAATGACATATAGACTCAAACTGGCAAATGGATCCAACAGGTTCTATGGTATTTAATTTCTTGACCTTCCAAAAGAATGGCTACATCAGATGATTTCAGTGAAGACAAATGGTGATAATGAAGAGTTGAAAAGAAACTTAATAAAGGCTCTAAGGTAGAAACTTGCACAGCTATAAATATGTAAGTTTTTGGATGCCTTAGTTTGTACATAAAAGTTTTACTTTGTAAATATTTCCTTATTTTACAACCTGTAAAGAAACTTAAAGTCTTAGTTAAGAATTTAAGTTAGGGGGTGATTGTTGGGAAATAAACTAAGTATGTCAAGCTGTTAGTTAGGATTTCTCAAACTGTTAGTAGTATTTCTGTGTAATTACAAAGTTCAAGCTGCTAGTTCAAGAATCTCGAGATGCTAGTTCAAAATGTTCAAGCTGCTAGAGATAAAGTTCAAGCTGCTTCAAGAGATGATATCAAAAAGTGCTATAAATCAGGAAGTGATAAAGATATCAAGATTTGAAGATCTTCTGAAGATATCTACTAAAGGGAAATCACAGTTTGCTAAGGAAACAAATCAGAAGGTTATAAATAGAGATAGACTAGGTCTTTCTCATGGAATCGGTGTTCAGCAATTGAAATTGTAATTCGTATTCTATTTATGTTTCCTCAAGCCTTGAAGGTTGTAAAACCCTAAGAACAAATCTGTGTTCTTTGTCTAATCAAACAGATTAGAGGTTCTTGTAATCAGTGGTTACTAATACAAAAGGTTTTGATATTAATAGTGTTATCCGTCTTACTTGTTCTGTTCTTACTATTCTGAAACGTTTTCTTAAAACAATTGAGTGTTATTCCGCAAACTTGTTAATTGGACTTTGATTCAAAACAAGATTATTAGTTCAACTCTGATTTATTCAAACTAGTTAATCTTTAGTGATTTGATCCTGTCACAACACACACAACACACACACACATTTTATTTTTGCAAGATTTGGGAGAAAAGAGAAGAAAGGAACTAGGGTTTTGCTTGGTTGATCACCAAGATTGAAGATTGAAGGCTAGAAATCATATTTTGGTGTCATCTTTGAAGGTATAACACACTCCGTCCATTCTTTTCTCCATTTTCATCTTGTTCTTCATTTTGAAGAACATAACCCTAAGTGGGTTTTTGTGATGGAGTTAGAAAATGACTCCAAAATCATGTATAGAGTAATATTTATGGTTTATAAAGGTATTTGAGTCATAAATATTGGATTGGTTGGGTTGAGTTAGTGATGTGGAGTGAAAACCCAAGTTAGAGCTCCATTTGAGCTCCAATGGTGGATGAGATGGGTTTATAGTGTTCTTGCACATTTCATATGAGAAATTATGAGCAAAATATGTTATTTATGGCCATGGAGTTAAATTGAAGTTAGTAGGAACTCATTTGGAGTTTTGAAGACTTAATTGGGTATTGGCCATTTAAGAACTCGGTTTGAGTTCATACGAATTCCATGGAATCATGGAATGTTATGTTATAGTGATATTATGTCTAGAAAGTGTTTATTTATGTTATTTAGGTGTTTTCATACATTGGGTAACACAAAACACGTGCAAGAACTCAATTTGGCGTTTTAAGTCCAAACCGCACACCATGTGTTCGGTGAAATGCCACAATGAGCACCAAAGAATTTTGGGATTAGGTTCTAATGTTTAGATGTAGATATATGGGATTGGTTGGAATTGAATATGAGCTCAATTGGAGCTTGGGTTGTCGGTTGGAGCTTTCGGTAATTTTCGGACTCGTTCGGAGTCCGTATGAACTTCATAAAATCATGGATGTTATGAAATGATTCTATTATGTTTAGAGTGGTTTAAGTGACCTTAATTGGTAGATATAAAGTTGGTAAAGTCCCTTGAAATTGTTAGAAGCATTAATGGGAGTTTTGGGGAGTTTGGTGCATTTATGGGCAGTGATTGTGCAGTCAGAGGGTGGGCAGCAGGGTGGTAGCGGCGCTACCCACCCTATGGTCACTCCATGACCAACAGGCTGCCCCAAATTTCCGTTTTGCAAGGTTGGGGTCGATGAGCGGGTCTTATGCGTCCAATACACTTCTAAATTAAGTGTTTAAAGGGTTGAGGGTCTTTAATCAATTCTGAAACTCCTAGGGCCTCAAAAGGACTTAGTACTTTCGGTTTGATGTCCCAACACCCTTAGGCCAATCTTAGGGTCTTATATTGTGTTCGGGAGCTTATGTGTACGCCTTATGAATGCTTATAGGTGAATCGAGTTGAAAGAGGCTTGATCAATCACAAGTCTTAGCCATTCTCGGGGCTATAGTGGCGTTGTTGGATGGCTTTGAAATCTTAATAACCAATCACTGTACTCTAGCGTTAGATTTTCATAAAGTCATATATGATGTACTTGTCGTTTCATGATTGATCATTCGTTATTGATTCATACTATGGCATTACACTATTTGTCGATTACTCATTCATTTGATTAATGCATGACTTATTCGTATACTCGAGGCATCTTGGACCTCATTTGTTGATTACACCTTTCATTTGAACTCACCTGGATATCCATTTATTATTCCCGGCCCCTTTGGATGCCAGATGCCCACGTACTTGAATTGTCGAAAGTCTTGACTATGATAGGGACATTCACGACTATGATAGGGACAACCTTGTACTATGCTAGAGGCTACACCACACCCGACTATGATAGGGAACCCCAAATTATGAAGGGGCATGTGGTATTTGATCGCTCATCTTGTGCATTTGAATTATGCCGTTTGGAATCACTATGTTTATCATCATTGCATCTATATACATTATGTTATATCTAATCTAGTAAGTCACTCAACTTTATGTTGACCCTTTACTTGTTAACCTTTTCAGGTACTAACAAGGGTAAGGGACAGGCCAGTCCATCTTACTGACTTCAGTTGGAGCTAGCTTAGAGCTCCCCATCTTTTGGTATAGTTTTTGGATAGCTCGGGTTTGGGAGAAGTGGACTTCCTTTTTGATCTTACATGTGAATGGATGTAATCGATTAAAAATGTAGTATGTAATTGATGGTAGATACTAACCCGACATACATTGATCCGTGAATTATCACAGTTTGCTCATGATCAGTAGTAAAGTAGGATGATTCATGTTGATAACTCTGATTATGAAAAATTTAAATTTGACGGTAATTCTGCAAGTATTAATATATGAATTATTGTTAAATGTATGTGAAATATCCTATTTAGTTGTGTGGGTGTTTCAATTTGATATCAGCGACTGTGTTCATCGACTGAGTATAGTCGACGATACTCAATGTTGAACGGAGTTTCAGATGCTACCATTGACCCACCTGGGCGACAATAGTAAAACAATCGCAAAAATTTACTTGGCCTAGGTTTGGGGAATGTAAAGGGTAGACATTAAGTTTATATTGTGTTAGTATGCGAATACTCATATATATGAACAACTAAATGACCGGTCTATAATATTGCCTATTACAGTTCGATGTCGGACAACGCGTCTAATCGAAATGCTAGCCCGGTGATTGAGCTGGTCGACACCGATGAATCCGATTACGATACGGGTTATCGTTCTGAAGGAGGTTCGAAGGATGATAGGGTCCTTCAAATGGTGGCGGAGATGTTGGATCAAAAGTGCCAACAAAATGAGATGATGCAAGCCCAAATGATGGCATTTCAAGAAGCCTGGGGCAAGCGAGATAATGATGATCGTAAATCCACCAGAAATAATAGTGATGGTGGAAGTAAGGATGATGGTGACAATAATGAGGGAGAGGAGGATAAAAAGAGGAAAGACAAGACCACTAAAGAAAAATTTTCGTCCAGGTCTAAGAAGGGGATGTCTTTCAAGAATTTTATCGGGTGCCGACCCCGTGAATTCAAAGGTCGAGCTACCGTAGCAGTATCGCTATTCTGGCTAAAAGAGACCGAGAAGCTCTTTCGAGTGACAGAATTACGACCTGAAAAGATGGTCCAATACGTTGCTGCTTCTTGTTGGCCCAGCTCTAACATGGTGGGACTCCGAAGTCACCATTTTGGGTCAAGACATGGTGGGGACAATGACGTGGGAGAAGTTTAGGCTCCGATTTGTAAAGCATTTCTGTGCTACCATCTCCATACAAAAATAAAGCGCGACTTTCTCTCTTTCCGACAAGGAGAACTGAGTGTGGATGACTATATAATGGAATTCAACTCCAAGGCGTAGTTTGTGGGTGCCTTGGTGGCAGACGAGGAACAAAAGATGAAGTACTTCATTGAGGGACTCCGTAGAGAGATTCGGGAGTTTGTAACGATTCGAGAGATTACAACGTTTTCTAAAGCAGTGGAGTGTGCCCGCCGAAGAGAGTATGAGATTTCTTGGGACGACTTTGATGTCCCCGTTCCTAAGAAAGCAAAATCCAAGGTTCCTCAAGAGTCGTCAAAACCGCCTCGATCTTCGTCTTCTGGTAACAAGGGTGCGAACTCTCACTCTCAATCATTCTCGAAGCAACAATCGCATTCTCAAGGAAAATCAAAGCGGCAATGGTCAAATTCCGCCAAGTCATGTGGGAAGTGTGGGAAAATCCACAAGGGTGAGTGCCTCCAAAACAACCTTGTGTGACATAATTGTGGAGAGTTGGGGCACGCCCGACCTAGGTGCCCTAAGTTGGAGGACACGTGCTTCGAATTTGGCTAGATGGGCCATAAATCGTGGGGGTGTCCTAACCGAAAGGCAACACCGGTGGAGAGCAAAGCTTCAGCATCAAAGCCGATGATTAGTGGCGGTTCCTCCCAATCAAAGGGGAACGCGCCAAAAGCACATGCAAGAGTATATCAAATTTCGGCCGCAGAGGCCCAAGACGTGTCAGACGTTGTGACTGGTACCTTTCTTCTCGACTCCTTACCTGCTATTGTGTTGTTTGATTCGGGTTCGAATGTATCTTTTGTTTCTAAATAATTTTCTTGAAAGTTGGCTAAATTGCTTTCGTTGTTGACTTTTCCTTTGACTACCGACGTCGCTAGTGGCAAATCGGTTGTAGTTACTGTAAGGTCTACACACTACGGATCTATCTAGACGCGAGACCGTCAACGAGTGCGGAATCCTCGTTAACGGGTTGACGGAAACAACTCTCACACGGAACACGGAGACTATCAACAAGCTGTACGGACGAACACGAACACACCTACTAGAAGATTCTCTTCGAAAGAACACTCACAAAGCTGATAAACTCGAGATCGCCTTTTGCTAATCACTCACACGAAATCTACAAAAGTCTACTAATGATTCGAGTTAATCCCTAATTATAGAGGCTCATTCGAGTTTGCCATGGCCCAAACTCGAATCAGGCCCAAGGCCCATTCGAGCTTGTCCCCTCTGACACTCTTGAATCTGCCTAATGGAACACATTCGAATCTGCTATAGATTCGAATCTGGTTAACTTGTGAATTCAAATTTAACCTAAATTCGACTTTCACATATTAAACCTGTATTTGAAACTTATGTCTTTAACTTATGTTTGATTTTATCTTTGATCTTTATGTTTGAACTTCTTGTAATGCGTTACATCAAGTTCAAACATACAATCAATAACTATCAAACATATATGTCAAACACTCGTTAATTCCCAATACTTTGAATATTACTTGAACCAAAATGTTAGATCACTTAGACTGCTATCGTCACACAGGGTGTACCAACAGACTCCCCCTTGACGATAGCTTCTAACAATTCACACATTTGATTAAGTACTTTGTTTATTTATTTAAACTGCTGCCAGCATACAAACCTTTCTCGATACACACTTTAACTACATTTTCATATTTCCTAGCCTCACTATCCATATGAGCGTCGCTTGAGATTCTATGAGCATGTAGCACTTGAAGGACATCTTTAGAAAGGTTTACAAGGTGAAGGGGATCGTAGACTCTAAGAATCACTTTTTCTTCGAAGTCTTCCATCACAGCTTCTCCTGTGTCACTCTCCACATACCACCAATTTAGATTCTTCATGACGTCCTGTGGCATTGGCTTTAGAGGAACCTTTCTCAGACATCTAACTGGTTTGTATTGTATTTTCATCCACGGACGACCAGTTAGAGGGTCAATTTGAGTATGGTCCATTACTCGTTTTCAGATCCGTGGGATTCTTCCCTGAGACTGAGTTTAGCGGAATTAACTGACCTAGCTTATTGTATAACGCTGGGTGGTCGATCTGTTATCTTACCTTTGTGACATGTGCAGGTGATTGTGGCAGATCATGGAGAGGGTTCAGGGCCAGAGAGACCAGCGGGAGACGAGTATATTCGCCGGTCAGAGATGTTGGCAGTCTTGACTGAGTTCTACAGAGAGAGAGATTGAGAGGCAGAGGGGTCAGCCTCCATCCCAGATACAGAGGACAGAGACGTCCGAGCAGTCGCGTAGCTATTATCGAGAGCCCCAGGAGTTCCAGAGAGAGAGACAGCCTGAGCAGCAGCAGGTTCAGGGGCAGGGTTCGGGATTTCGTAGAGATTGAGATGTTGAGCAGAGATAGCAGAGGTTTATGGGTGTTTCATGATCGGGTGTGGGTTCCGAGAGTTGGTAATCTGCGACAGCTGATTTTAGATGAGTCGCATCATTCGAGGTTGTCCATCCACCCCGGGAGCACCAAAATGTATAGAGATTTGCGCGAGTTCTATTGGTGGCCAGGGATGAAAAGAGATGTGAGCCGGTATGTCGAGGAATGTATGACTTGTCTGCAAGTCAAGGCCGAGCATCAGAAGCCTCACGGGCATTTGCAGCCTCTAGAGATCCCAGAGTGGAAGTGGTATCATATCACGATGGACTTCATCGTTAGACTTCCGCGCACCGTTCGAGGCAATGACATGATCTGGGTGATTGTAGATCAGTTGACTAAGAGTGCTCATTTCTTGGCGGTGAGAGGCACCATCACTATGGATCAGTTAGCTCGGTTGTACATCAGTGAGATAGTGTCGAGGCACGGCGTTCCGATGTCGATTACGTCCGATAGAGATACGCGGTTTACTTCGAGGTTCTGGCAGAGCTTTCAGCGCGAGCTGGGAACGAGAGTTCAGTTGAGTACAAGGTACAGACCTCAGACAGACGAGCAGACAGAGCGGACGAATCAGACTCTCAAGGATATGCTCCGAGCTTGTGCGATCGATTTCAGTGGTAGTTGGGACGTTCACTTGCCGTTAGTCGAGTTTGCGTACAACAACAACTACCATTCCTCCATCAAGATGGCTCCGTTCGAGGCACTGTATGGGCGTAAGTGCCTAACCCCGGTGTGTTGGGGCGAGGTCGGCGAGCGACCTATCAGTGGGCCCGAGTTGTTACAGGAGACGAGCGATAAAGTGGCAGTGATCCGCGAGCATATGAGAGTGGCACAGTGCCGGCAGAAGAGTTATGCCGATCGTCGTCTAACCGAGTTAGAGTTCAGTGTCGGGGACCGTGTTATGCTGAAGGTATCGCCGTGGAAAGGAGTTATTAGATTCAGACATCGACGTAAGCTGAGTCCGCGGTACATCGGTCCGTTCGAGATCATTGCCAGAGTCCGAGATCAGGCATATAGATTGAGGTTGCCTCCCGAGCTGGCTGGAGTCCACAATACATTTCATGTGAGCCATCTGAGGAAATGTCTGGCCAAGGATGATCAGTTTGTGCCGTTATCCGAGATCACTGTGGATAATCATCTGAGATATGTTGAGCAGCCTGAGGCGATTACAGATCGAAAGGTGAAGAGATTGCGAAATAAAGAGATCGCGCTAGTACTCGTTCAGTGGAGGCACCATAAGGGTACTAGTGCCACCTGGGAGCCCGAGGCCGAGATGAGGAGTCGTTATCCGCAGTTGTTCCCGAGTCCGAGCTAGATTCCGGGACGGAATCTTTTTAAGAGGAGAGGATTTGTAACATCCCGGATTTGAGCCTGGTACGTGGATTTAATTTATTGGCTCGTTATTTTAATAATTATTGCCTGTTCCAATTAAATTCCGTTTCGTGGATTTAACGTGTCGAGATTGAGTGATGCGTGTCTCCGAGTTAATAATTAGTGGATTATTTTTAAATATGAGATCGTGGAATTAATTGGGTCAATTTGATATTAATTGTGAAAAAGTGATATCGGGTTCGGATTTATCGGGTTCGGGACTTGCTTAATTGAGGAATCGGATATATATGAATGTCTGTGACCTTATCTCTTTCATTTCCCTTATCTAAATCTAAAGGTGTGTGTTTTGTGTGTGAATTTTGAGAGCTCCAGCAAGAGGAAGCCAGGGATATCTGAGTTTGGGTACCAAGCCTTGATCATCTTCATCATCTTCTTATATTCTTGAGACTTTGAAGGTAAGAGCTATGAGTTTTAATGGCTAAAATCTTGAGATATGTATGTGTTATATGTAGGGTTTGCTTCTAATCTAGTATGGGTCGAATTCATGTGGATTTATATGTATTGTGAGCTGGAAATTGTGTTTGAGAAGGGGTATTGCCCCTGGTTCAGCTATGGAGGTCGAAGAGCAAAAGTGAGTGCAGGCGCCTGGTCGCGGCGCGGCGCGACGCGCAGAAGGGAATGGGCGCGGCGCGAGTGCAGGGGGAGCGCGGCGCGATCTGTAGCCTGCGGGAGAAAGCTGGTTTAGCCGTTATAGGGGAGTCTTGGATCGTAATTGGTCGGGTTCCTTCGGGATATTGTCGGATTAAATTGTTTGGGATTTTGGGTCTCGATAGAAATCCCGCAAAAGAGTTTCGGGGATCGGTTAATTATTTCGGAGTGTGTTTCGGGTTTAGTTTAATTGTGATAAATGTGTTCGGATTGAATTGTTCGGTTATTGAGCTTGCGTTAATGTATGAGATCCGTGGTGTTTACAGGTTCTAGCCGATCCCGTGCCGAGCCACATTGAGAGTTCCGGGTTTCAAGTCGAAATCGGGTAATCGGTGAGTACTCGAGTTCTTTTCAAACGCACGTGCATACTTTCGAGTCGTCTATGTGATTGTGGTATATACGTGTATGAGATTGTGTTGTAGCGCGCAGGTATGATTTTCTCTACCCTATACATGCTATATGTGTTTGAATTGCAGGTGTCCGCGATATGTGGTCGCGCAGGCTGACTGTCCCTAACCAGTCGCGAGATATGAGACTGTATATATATACAGAAATGATATTGCCAGGTCGCTCCTGTGCCTATTGAGTAGCTAACCGCTGCTGTGTGCGGCCTGTTAGCTGGGGAAAGGCGTCCCCTTTTGAGCAGAGATACGTGTTATGCTTCGAGTTGCATATGTGTGATGAGATAAATATGTTGTGTATGTTATTTGTGCTTACCTGCAGTGTCTAACCCTCGCGTACTCACGAGCTGTCCAGCTTATGTTTTCGAGTCTTCCGTGTGTCAGGCAGCCATACTGTGGGATCGCAGTCACAGCCGCAGCAGCCGAAGTAGAGATCGGGGCAGTTTAGAGTTGTGTATGCTGACTGTATTTTGATGCTAGACTTTAGAGCCGTTATCTGTATTTTTTAGTTGATCAGTACCATGTTAGCTATCAGTAATTAGCGGTTATCAGTTATTCAGTTGTGTATGTATCTGTATCGACATGTGACATGAGACGTGTTAACCTTGTATTAAAGTTTTAAATTAACAGTGTTTTCCGCTAATCCTGTGACATGTGCATCTTCAGATGATTGCGATATTGCCACTTATGATTGTTTATTGACGTGGCATTTGCGTGAGAATTGTGGGTGTTACAGCTTGGTATCAGAGACTGAGTTTAGCGGAATTAACTGCGACAGCTGATTTTAGATGAGTCGCATCGTTCGAGGTTGTCCATCCACCCCGGGAGCACCAAAATATATAGAGATCTGCGCGATATCTATTGGTGGCCAGGGATGAAAAGAGATGTGGGCCGGTATGTCGAGGAATGTATGACTTGTCTGCAAGTCAAGGCCGAGCATCAGAAGCCTCACGGGCATTTGCAGCCTCTAGAGATCCCAGAGTGGAAGTGGTATCATATCACGATGGACTTCATCGTTAGACTTCCGTGCACCGTTCGAGGCAATGACATGATCTGGGTGATTGTAGATCGGTTGACTAAGAGTGCTCGTTTCTTGGCGGTGAGAGGCACCATCACTATGGATCAGTTAGCTCGGTTGTACATCCGTGAGATAGTGTCGAGGCACGGCGTTCCGATGTCGATTACGTCCGATAGAGATACGCGGTTTACTTCGAGGTTCTGGCAGAGCTTTCAGCGCGAGCTGGGAACGAGAGTTCAGTTGAGTACAGCGTACAGACCTCAGACAGACGGGCAGACAGAGCGAACAAATCAGACTCTCGAGGATATGCTCCGAGCTTGTGCGATCGATTTCAGTGGTAGTTGGGACGTTCACTTGCCGTTAGTCGAGTTTACGTACTACAACAGCTACCATTCCTCCATCAAAAGTCGCTCCTCTCGCAGCACAGTCAAAACCTCTCGCAAGTGCTGCTCGTTGTCCTCGGCACTCCTCGAATAAATCACAATGTCGTCGATAAAGACAATCACGAATCGATCCAACATAGATCTACACACCCTGTTCATCAAATCCATGAATGTCGCGGGTGCGTTAGTCAGTCCGAAAGGCATGACTAGGAACTCATAATGGCCGTACCTCGTCCGAAACGCAGTCTTCAGCACGTCCTCATCTTTAACTCTCAGCTGATGATACCCTGATCTCAAGTCAATCTTCGAAAAGAAGCTCGAACCCTGCAGCTGATTGAACAGATCGTCGATACGTGGAAGCGGATAACGGTTCTTCACCGTCACTTTATTCAACTCTCGATAATCAATACACATCCGCATAGAACCGTCCTTCTTCTTTACAAACATCACGGGAGCTCCCCACGGGGACGAACTCGGACGGATGAATCCACGATCAAGCAACTCCTGAAGCTGCAACATCATCTCTCTCATCTCAGTAGGTGCCAGCCTATAAGGCGTCTTCGCAATAGGCACCGCTCCAGGGATAAGGTCGATACGAAACTCGACCTGACGATCTAGCGGTAACCCAGGCAACTCCTCTGGGAATACCTCAGGGAACTCTCGAATTACGGGTATATCCGCTAAGGTCTTCTTCTCTAATCTGGCGTCAACAACATAGGCCAGAAAGGTCTCACACCCCTTCGCAACATATCTCTGAGCTCGGGCCATCGAAACAATACCGATCTCGCCTCGACGCCTCTCGCCATACACTGTCACCATCTCACTGTCGAAAATGGGTATTCGGATCATCTTCTTCGCGCATAGAATATCGGCCTGCCTGGCTGTCATCCAATCCATGCCCACTATCACATCGAAACTGCTGATCTCTATCGGCAGTAAATCAATCAGAAACCGGTGAGCATCGATCTCTAAAACACAATCTCGGAATACTCGACTCAATAAAGCTGTACTACTGTCTACCCTCTCAACAACTAACGGCACAGATAAAACAGTAGGAGGCACAGAAAAGTAGGCTCAAAATACAATAGATACATACGAGCGGTCCGCTCCAGAATCAAATAAAATACGAGCACTAAGCCCGTTCAGGATATACGTACCGGAAACAACGTCTGTGGACTTGCGGGCCTCCTCTGCCGTAGCCTGGAATACCCTACCTCGACCTCTAGGCGCTGACTCTCGGCGGCTCGACGATGAAGGCTCGGCTCTAGCACTGCTGGTACTCGCTCCCTGTACAGTAGGCGGCGCATCTGGGCATTCTCTAACTATATGACCTGGCCTCCCACAGCGGAAGCACAGGGAATCCCTCGAAGTACACGTAAAAGATGTGTGGCCATACTGACCACAGCGGTAACATCTGGGCTGCTCCGATATACATGGACCGGAATGGCGACGACGACACCTCGGACAGTCTTTCTCTCCAGCTGAACTGTCTGCCCGGCTCCCTTACGGCTGGGACCCCTGTCCCACGCTACTCTGACTCTGGCTGGGAGCACTGTATCGGGAAGTCTGCCCCTGACCCTGACTGGCCGCCCCGGGCCCCTGATACTGCCCTGACCTCCGGGATCTGCGATCTCTGCCCCTATCTCGATCTCTACGAAATCCCGAACCCTGCCCCTGAACCTGCTGCTGCTTAGGTTGTCTCTCTCTCTGGAACTCCTGGGGCTCTCGATAATAGCTACGGGACTGCTCGGACGTCTCTGTCTTCTGTCTCTGGGATGGAGGCTGACCCCTCTGCCTCTCAATCTCTCTCTCTCTGACACGAGCCAACTCCAAGGCTCTCGCAAACGTCGGGGTATCATGAAGCCCAACGAACTCCCGGATGTCCGACCGCAAACCATCAATAAAGGCATCAGCCTTACGAACCTCTGTATCCACGTGCTGGTGTGCAAACTGAGCATACTCATTAAAACGGTCTACATACTGCTGGACTGACATACTGCCCTGCTGGAGGTGTAGAAACCGGCACTCCATTTCCCGGCGCTCATCGCGGGGAATATACTGAAGCTCGAAGATAGCACGGAAATGATCCCACGACATAGCATACGTTGCAGCTGTAGTCATAGACGACTCAATGGACTTCCACCACTGTGAAGCCCCTCCCTTCAGCAGATAAGCCGCATAGCCGACCATATCACGAGGGTCGACATGGGCAACTCGAAATGCCGCCTCTATCTCTCTCCCCCAAGCCATAGCTGCACCCGGCTCACCACCGCGTCGGAACTGAGGTGGGACTCCTGCCATAAAGTCCTTTAAGGACCCACCTCACGGAGCAGAGGAAGAAGATGCCCCAACCCCCGTCTCGACACTAGTAACTGGCGGCGGATCAGATCTCTGTCGCTGCTGATCTCTCTCTCTATCCCTCTCTCTGTAGAACTCAGTCAAGACTTCCAACATCTCTGACCGGCGGATATACTCATCTCCCGTGGTCTCTCTGGCCCTGAACCCTCTCCATGATCTGCCATAATCACCTACACATATCAAAAAGGTAAGATAACAGATCGACCACCCAGCGTTATACAATAAGCTAGGTCAGTTAATTCCGCTAAACTCAGTCTCAGGGAAGAATCCCACGGATCTGAACACGGTAAAATGAAAATGGGGATGAGACATCCGGAATAGTCGGGAACTTCCTAGACCTCCCTTCTTTTCTTATGTTCTTTGCAATTATTTCAGCATAAGGTTCGTTGCCGATGTTGATTAGCTACTTCCATGCTAACGCCTTTATTTCAATCTTTGGCAAGGAATTGAACACCTTCAGAGTTCTCCTGAGATACTGGAGACCATCTTTTCGTTTGATGATGAATAGCTGCAATTCCTGATCAAAGAACCAGCTCAAAATGTTTCCTGATAGCTCTCCAGCATCCGACACACGTATCTTCTTTTTCAGCTCCAACTCTCTTTTCTCTGCCCTAAACCATAGTTTTCTTTTTTCTTCGTTGGTAAGTTCTCTGGCAGGTTCTTCACTTGCTGATTCAACATTTAAAGCAGCTTTTACCACTTCTATGTCAATCATATGGTTTCCTTCCGTTACGTAAGTATCTGTGATGGGTTTTTTGTTGAACAATGATCTCATTTGCTTCATCATCTTCATCAACAAAAACTTCATCATCAGATTTCCAATCGGTTACGTCTTCAGGCACAAATTCTCCTTCTTCTAACTCCTCCAATTCATCCTCGAAATCATGTCCAAAGTCCAAAGGGTCTTCATCGATATCCATTAGCGCTTCAATCATTTCGTGTATCTCCGACTCTGTGGGTTTTGATGAACTGGCCTCTCCTCCTACAGCTCCCGATTGACCTGGCTCCCCCTGAATTTCAGCATGCTGAGCAGTAGAAAAATCTACTGGCTCATTATTTCTTTGCGCACTGGGATCATTGCCGTCATTATATCCATCATTATCTTCATCCCTGGGCAGCTCTATTTGATCCCTGCAGCTTGTCTCCCCCTGAGCCTTTAGATTTTGCATTTATTGCTCAATCAGGGAGCGCATCGATCGTATCTCGGCTGCTTGATCAGCAACAAAGGTTTTCAGCTCCAAGTTTTCTTCCTGAACCTTGCCCACAACCTTCTTCAGTTCGGCATTCTCGATATCTACTTGGGCATTATGCTTTTGTATTTCACCTAGAGCCGTTGTCAAGCCAAAGATTTGAATTTGTTGGAAGTCTACTCTGCTCTTCAGCTCAGAAAACCTTTGATTCTCCATGAAAGCGGATGAGGTGGATGGTATGGATTGTATGGGGGTTGGAATGATTGGAGATGGAATGTATGGTTCAACAGGGGGTGGTGGTGGTGGTATGGTAGATTGAGCGGGTGGAGGTTGAGGTATTTCTGGCTGTGCAGCAGAAGCTGAGGTAGCTCCCTGCATAAATCGATGGCGTTTTGCTCTTTGCCTTGTGACCAATGGAGCAACGTCTTCCTCCTCAAAGTCTGAGTCATCAGACTCCCTTGACTCTCTTCTCCTCATAGCTTCTTCATTTATTACCACTAATCTCGATCCATAAGTCTGTATGTGGATCGACGGATCTTCTGGTTCTTTCTCCATTTCTATCTCCTCCATATCCTCACATTCTGTAGCTGAAGTGGACTTGTCATCACCTGCTGGCTGAGGTTGATATTCATCGATTTGTCTAAAAATGTCAACTTCTCCTTCTTGAGGCTCTAATAAATCTCCAATTAATTCAGCAGTTATTTCCTCATTAGCATTTGGACCGGCTGCCCAAATCTCTTCCAACGTTTGTAAAGTCGGATCAGATGTCGATGGCGCACTTGAAGGTCCTGCCTCTTGTGGCTCTTGCATTTGGCTGGTAGAAGGCCTGTCTGCCTGAGTTTGACTCGCTGAAGGCCTTTGACGTCTTCTCTGCTGCTGAGGCCTTTGTTGTTGTTGACGCTGTTGCTATGGCTGTCTCTGTTGAAATTCCACCTCTCCTGCCTAGTTGGCATTGTCAGGTGCTACAAAGTTCCGGTCGAGTACAGCACCAATCAGAGGTCGCTCTATTGGGACAGCTAACCTTCCTCGGTGAGAGGAGCAATCAGCAAAAATTCTCTTATCAATAACTGCAACGCTCTGAATGTCGTTCAGCTGCGGCAGATTTGGCAAAAAGTGCCGGATGAGCATCATGACAAAACGAGGATAGACTAGAAATCTTTCCCTCTCCGGAGCCGTTATCTGATGAACGAGCTCCGAGAAAAACATCTCTGAAAAACTAATAAATTTCTGATTATAAACTAATGCGATTATCCCTGATTGGATCTTCGAAACTATATAATAAAATCCAGCTTTCTTTGCAGCGAAACAAACCATGAACACATGCGCGAGATATCGCCATTGTCCAATTAGTCCATTCTTCATATAAGATGTCTTAGTAACATCTAAACTATAACCCATTCTTGTAAACGCAACCTGCCTGATTGATAATTGGAAATCAATAGGCCCATCTTCTTGCTCCTGAGTGCCCAACTGAAGCACTTGACGAAGAATATCAGCAGAAAACACCAATGGATTACCAGCAATCCTTGTCCTAAGAACTGTCGGAGTGACAGTGCAATCGACTTGCAAATGTTCATAGAATTGTCTCACGTAAGGAATGACGATTTGGATATTGTGCGATAGTGCGAACGAGATCCTGGACCCCACCAAAAAGTCCACCATCTGGCGGAAAGCCTGCGCTTCGGGGATAGCATGGTCCGGGGAAATGACCATATTATGCTTCGGAACAAATATTCTATCTGCCATGTCTGCACATTATATCAAATAAAATATTAGAATTATTAAAAATGAATAAACTTGTTTAAATTCAAATTTGTTTTATTTTGAACTTGTGTAAGTACAAAATCCAACACATATGAATTTCTACAAGTTTATTTAAAATTTAAATTAAATAATTCAAATAAAATGACAAAATTAGATTCGAATGAACATATGTTCGAGTTTATTGTACCATTCGAGTTTAATGACCAATTCGAGTTTACAGACAAACTCGAATCAGGCCATGAACAGACTCGAAGGAGTCGGCCACCAACATCACAAAAATCCATGATTTTAACCATGTTAGACTCAGAAAATGACATATTTTAGTCCTACTAGGTTCTAATCAATGATATTTGTAATTAATTTGACTTTTCACCGGTTCAAAGTTTGTAATTTTGAAAAACAAACTTTCTACCAATAAAACTTCAAAATCTAATGATTTTGGCCTAAATGGAGTATAATACTACCTAAATCTTGTACAATACACTTGGTTATACCTAGATCTATGGGTAGTATCGAACCCACACGGACAGAAACTCGACAAATAGTTGATTTCTTGAAAACGACAAACACGAGAGAATAGATTCGAAATCGCTTCAACAAACTCGAGAGTATAGATTCGAAAACAGGTGAAATAATGACTATCACTGTTGACCTATTTATACCACCAACATTCGAGTGTGTTGCCCTTCTCGAGTTTACTGACAGATTCGAGTTCTGCCATATTCGAGTTTAGGTTAAACTCGAATTAACCCATGAAACTTTGAAAATTTCGAAATTTTTTGAAATAAATTCAACTTTTTCAACCTTTTCAACCTTATCGTGTAACGGAATAAACTATGCCAAATCTTTTACCCTAAGATTTTCACGCAATGTTTATTTTATTCAACTATGAATGCACCCTCAGTAATTTTTGACCTTTTTCCTAAGTAAAATAAAATAAAATAAAATAAAATAAAATAAACATAAAACTAAAATAAAAAAGAGTAAAAACAAAATTTTAAAGTTTTGACCAAAAATTTAACTTAGACTTAAACTACATTTATTAAAATTTACAACCTATGCTAAACACTTAACAAATTATTTTTGACGAGCATAGTCAAAGAAAGTTCAATCAGATAGCGGTGTCAGATACTCACTTGCAGTACTTAAACTTTCACACTTAGGAATTTTTGATTCCTTTGATTGTTTGGCGTGACATACCCGTTTAGCCGATTGTTGGTATTTACCCCTTTAAACATGCTACATTTCGGAATATCCCTTGGCCTTTTTATTTATCATGTAATTATCTTACGTGACACAGACATAGACATACTTTTATGATCAAGGCATACAGACAATGATTCTAACTTGTTGGTATTTGCAAACTTTCTTTAAAAGACAAACATCGGACACATGTCTGTATTTACATACAACAAAGTGTCTTAGTTTGACTTAAGGATTATTTTTAAAGCTAGCAAGACAGCGGTGACAGGTCTGTACCGACGTACAACAAAGCGACTTATCTTGCTAACCCGAATCAAAACAGAGGCAACAGGTCTGTACCTACGTACAACAGAGTTACGTGTTTTTGACTCTCAATTCTGTATGATTTTACTGTTCTTTCCATTTTAAGATGTATTTAATGTTGCTATACATCCCCAGAAAGTTTGCGTACCTTATTTATAATCAAAGTTTGTATGTCTCGTACATAAAAATTAAGACCAATTGGTCATACATCTAAGTTAGTGACACGTTTGACTTTTTCTTCAATATTTTATTAGCCTTGAGACTCCCTATATGTATTATGCCTACCAACACATCAAACTAAAATAGTGTATAACACTTAGAATTTTAGGTGCATTATGTGTGAAAGCCTAAACACTTAGAGTTTGTAACGACTGTGCTAATTTTCGTCACTTTGAACCTATGCATCTAAGACTTAACTCCTTTTCTGATATTCTCTTTTTTTTTTTTGAATTTTTTATGGTTTTCTCTCTTTTTTCTTTTGTTTTTCATAAGAAATAGCAAGAAAATAAAATAACCTACTAAATTACTAAAAATAGAAACTATCCTAATTTAGCAAACTTACTATAAAAAGAAAGAAAGACTACAGCTAAAAACAAAGATAAAATTCTACTGAGGTCCACTTACTCTGGGTTGCGCATTCCATTTAGTTGAATCAAATATTCAAACCGTGACTTATCAAAGGCTTTGGTAAATAAATCAGCATTATTATCGTCCGTTGCCACTTTTACCAATTTGATTAAGTTCTTTTCAGCACAATCACAAATAAAATGATGCCTTATGTCTATGTGCTTTGTTTTACTGTGTTTAACTGGATTATTTGTTATAGCAATTGTAGATTGATTGTCTATCCTAATAGGAGTTTGAGTGTAAGCCAAACCGTAATCCCGCAATTGTTGTTGTATCCACAGAACCTGTGAGCAGCAACTACCAGCAGCAACATACTCGGCCTCGCACGTTGACACGGCTACCGACGTCTGTTTCTTGCATTGCCAGGAAACGAGTCTCCCTCCTAGAAATTGACAACCACCAGTTGTTGATTTGCACGTCAAGCTGCATCCTCCGTAGTCAAAATCCGTGAACGCCTCCAACTCTAGATCTCCCTCCGCGTGATACCAAAGTCCCAGCTTCGGTTTCGACTTGAGGTATCGTAGAATACGCTTCACATCTTTCATGTGCATCTCTTTCGGATTAGCTTGAAACCTAGCACAAATACACACAGCAAACATGATGTCAGGTCTTGAAGCAGTTAAATACATAAGTGATCCAATCATGGCCCGATATAACGTCGGATCCACATCGGTATCACTTTCAGTACCCGGTCCGAGATTGTGATTCACTTGAATCGGCGTGCTGAAATGGGCTGTCAGTTTCGTCCCTTCCATCCCGAAGCGTTCTAATATGTCGTAGACATACTTCGTCTGATGGATAAACATTCCTTCCTTCTTCTGGTCAACTTGCAACCCCAAAAAGAAATTTAACTCTCCCATTGCACTCATCTCGAATTTCGACTTCATCACCTTCTCAAAATCTTTGCACATTTGCTCGTCTGATGATCCAAAGATGATATCATCAACGTACACTTGTTCCAAGATGAAGTGGTCTCCCTTTCGCTTAACGAATAGCGTACTATCTATCCTACCCCTTTCAAACCCGTTCTCTAACAAATGGTTGGATAAAGTCTCGTACCACGCCCTTGGTGCTTGATGCAATCCATATAGAGCCTTATCTAAACGATATACTCTATCTGGATATTTTGGATCTGTAAATCCGGGCGGCTGTTCTACATATACTAGTTCCTTCACTTTCCCATAGAGGAAAGCACTCTTAGCATCTAGTTGATATACCTTAAAGCCCTTGAAGGAAGCAAAAGCCAGAAACAACCTAATGGCTTCCAGCCTTGCTACTGGCGCAAACACCTCATTGTAATTGATTCCCTCCTCTTGGTTGAAACCCTTTACAACTAACCTAGCCTTGTTGCGAGTGACTATACCCCGATCGTCTCTTTTGCACTTAAAACCCCATTTGGTCCCTATGGCAATTTCCCTTCGAGGTAATGGAACTAACTCCCACACTTCTAGTTTCCTAAACTGAGAGAGTTCTTCCTGCATCGCTTCAACCCAGGAGTTATCCTTTAGTGCCATTTGCACATTTTTCGGCTCTACTTGCGAGATAAAACAAGAATAGAGGCAGGTTGATAGGCCTCGGAGTCATTTATCATCGATAACAGCACAGTGTTGTTATTTAAACTACTCCTAGTCCTCACACCCTCATTAGGATTTCCTATGATGCTTTCTATAGGATGGTTCTTGTTGATCCTAAAGGTCTCTATCTCGTCAACTCTCAGATTATCTCCTAAGATAGATCCTATTTCACCTAATGGGGGAACATCCTCAGATTCCACATTTTCCTCCTCGTGGACAGTTTCCACAGAGTTGGAATTTGTTGTCTGAGTTTGATTCTCAGTTGAAGGTGCTTCTGGATCAGTGACTTCTGGAGATCCATCTTCAGTCAAAGTAGGCTCGGATGTGGATTGAAATGTAGTCCTCGGAAAGGTATGACCTTCGTCATTCAGATTCAGCGTCGCCATGTCCTTTTCGATCGTACCTGCATTTTCATCCAAAGGAATGTTAAATGACTCAAACAATTTATCATAGTCAAATATCCATTCCGGACCTGTTTGGGGTTCATGTGTATAACTTGTGACTTCAATGTTATACACAATCTCTACTGTACCATTCGTTTTGTTAAAAACCCGTTTGTTTGGTGAGTTCGGCACATAACCTAGGAAGTATCCTTCGTCAGCCTTTTCACCAAACTTAGGTTGATGTTTTGTTCGCAATAAAGTACATGGTACCCCAAACGGTTCGAAGCCAGTTAAATTAGGTGGCCGCTTATTCAAAATTTCATAACAGGTTTTGTTCAAAGATTTGACAGTTAGGACCCGGTTTAAAATATGACATGCGGTATTCACTGCCTCCCCCCAAAACATGGTAGGAAGCTTTGAATCCGAAAGCATAGTCCTAGCTGCCTCAATCAATGTCCTGTGCTTTCGTTCGGCCACCCCATTTTGTTGAGGCTCATACGGTGCACTAAATTGATGCACTATGCCCTTTGATAGGCAATATACACCAATTACAGTGTTTTTAAATTTTGTTCCATTATCACTTCGAAGCCTTTTAACCCGTGTTCCACAGGAATTCTCCACTTGGTCTAAGAACCCAATGAGCTTGGAAGCCGTCTTGTCCTTTGTACCTAGAAAGAAAACCCAAGAAAATCGTGAGTAATCGTCAGTGATAACTAAACAATACCAACTACCACCTATACTCCTTTTGTTGATTGGTCCGAAGAGGTCCATATGCAGCAAATCGAATGTGGTAGTGATGGAGTTCTGAGTCTTGGACTTGTGTGCCTTCTTATGTTGTTTGCCCTTCTTGCATGGTAGACACTTGTCCTCAAACTGAAAACTCTTCATAGGCACACCTTGCACCAACCCATTTTTCGTTATATAGTTCATTTTTCTTAGGTGCAAGTGTGCCATGCGTCTGTGCCACAACACTGATTCAGTCTCCGAAGCTTTAGACAATAAGCAGATCGGACCCATCGAAGATTCCGGCTTGTTCATATCGAGCATGTACAAGTCATTCTTCCTTGGTGCCCGCATTAATATCCATTCTTCAGGAATCTTGAACCCCGGTTTTAGCACTGACGCTTCAGTGTCAGTGAACAGCACTGAATTCTTCTTATCACAGATTTGAGATACACTAATGAGATTGTTAACCAGTTTATCAACATGATAAACTTGATCCGACTTGATCGTCCCATTAGTGACCACTCCAGTACCCGTGATGTTTCCTCCCTTGTTTCCCGCGAATGATACAAATCCCCGATTCCCACCCTTGAAGTTTGTAAGGAGACTTCTTTCCCCTGTCATGTGCCTGGAGCATTCACTGTCGACGAACCATTTGTTATTTGGACCTGTGGTTATCTCCTGCACATGAAAGAAAATAGGTTAGTTATCATGGGGAACCCAAGCCATAACTGACTTGGTTATACCATTCTCGTCCACATACTTAAACTCTTTCAAATACCCATGTCGCCTTTCAGGTGACTTGGGTCGTTGAACAGAAGTTTGTTGTGGTGCCGAGTGATGTAAATTCACTCTTTGCCTTTGAGTAGGCATTTGTTGTGTATCTCTTGAATAATTCCGATTATGTTGCATTTCAGATTGAGATCCCTGAGCTCTAACCGGTGTGTGATGTCTAACAAGAGTATGTGACCTAACTAGAGTGTATGCTCTGCTAGGTGTTGTACTCCTATATTGTTGTTGAGGACCAAACCTAGATTGATTAACGACTCGATTCGGTGAACTAGTCCTAACCACTTCTTTTGGTCCACCTTTGACCGGTATTTGTTTCACAACTTGTTTTGGTGCAGCCTGCACAGTTTTCTCGGTACTCTGAGAACTACTAGTGCTCGCCACACTTGTTGAAGACTTAACTTGTGTTGGCTTCCCTGTCTTAGGTGTAACGTCAATTTTCCTAAGCGGACAGTTAGAAGCAACATGCCCCTTTTCATGACATCGAAAGCAAGACATCTCGTCAATGGACTTCTTGTCTGTGCCCTTAGACTTAGGTGTTTCACTAGTGTCTGGTTCTTTTTGTGCATCTAGTGTGACTGGTTCATCGTCCTGATCATTAAAATCAATTTTATGTTTTCCTACAGGTGTTTCACTAGAGGAGGACACAAACTTGACTTTCTTAATCTTGACAGTTGTATCAGTCACCTTAGGTGTACTTTCTTTTACTGGCTCAGATACTGGTGCAGGTATTTCCTCTAAGTCCACTGATTTCTTAGTTTTCTCCTGAGGTTGAGGCACATAGTTGGCATTAAATGGTAGAGGAATCTCATGAAATCCTAGACCTACAGGCTTTTTAGATTGGCATTGAGCATCTAAAACTTTTCCTAGGTTCAGACTTGAGTTCCTAAACTTTTCTAGCTTACTATTGGCCTCTGCTACCTTCACCTTAGTTTCAGCTAGCTCTACTTCTTTGGTCTTAAGATCTTTGGTCAAGGCTTCTACATGCTCATACATAAGTTCTAATCTAACACACTGCTCACTCAGCTTGTCTTTTAGAACTACGACATCTTGTGCATCAGCTTTAAGCTTGTCCCTAAGATCTTGCTTAATGTCAGTCAGGCTAGCATTATCAGATTTTAATGACTCATTTTGAGCAGATATATTTTTATGTGATTCTAATACGAGATTCAACCTGTCGTTAGAAGTAACACATAAAACACATAATTCATGGAAAAGAGAGTAATTCAGACATACCTTTGTGTGATCTGATTCGACGTTGGCCATTTTAGCGGCAAACTCCAGAAGCGTCTGATCATTCGACTTCTCCACCCACATCGGACTGCTTTCTTGTTGACTGCTGTCCCTTGTGTTCTGCTCTTCCTCTTCACATCCACTCTCAGTGACTTCAGCCATAAAGGCTCTAGCGTTAGATTCCGGATGTGAGCTCCAGTCGTAAGTACCATCCAGCTGTCTGTCTGATGTCACGTTTGATAACAGACCAGCTATGTTGGCTTGACTGGATGACGAACTCGAAAGATATCTTTGTTGAGACTGGTTCTGAAACTGTCCATGAGACTGATTTTGCCCTTGACAATTGTAGCATTTAACCTTGGACTATCAAAGCCAATCCCCTTATTATTCATGTTCAGATTTCTTCCCGTGCGCTTGATGAATCGTTTAACCTGTTGGGTTACCATGGCCAGTTGCCATTTGAGATCCATCTCCTCAAGGTCGTCAGGGTCTACCTGATCGTAATCTTCATCCCAGAGTGCAGGATCGTTTATTTTCCCTTGAACGCAGTTCCCATATGCGGCCACAAATGACGCCAGCAAATTCATATGTTCTTCGGCCGATTTAGCGCTCATGTGCATCTTAGAGTAGCCCTGAGATGTTGATGCAGGTGTTTCCTGATGTTGCTGTTCTTCCGGTCTCCAAAACCCTAAGAACGCTCTATTCTGTGCGTCGTCAGTCTCTGCTGGTGACGACGTTTTTCCGGTGAAGAACGCTGTAGCAGTCTTCATATCAGCTGCCGCTGAAGGTTTTGATTTTCCAAAATACATGGCTGGATTTTGGACTTGTTCATAATCTGTTTCGGCCTTCAGTAGCTCGAAATGATAAGCCCTCAGCGTTCCCACTACATCCTCCAACGATTGAGTATAATACTTATCCTCATCAAGCTTAATCATCGCCACGTACATCGCACATTTGGATGGTAAGGCATCAAGAAGCTTATTGTTCTTTTCTGTATCGCTATACTCAATGCAATGACTCTCAAGCTCTGTCAACAGATGATAAAAGCGGGTGATGGTGTCGTCCAGCTTTTCATCTTTCAAAGCCTTGAAAATCGCAAATTGCTGTTTCAACAACTCCATTCGCTTCCTCCGAACCCTCGGATTACCCTCACACCTCTTTTCCAGCGTCTCCCAAAGCTCCTTAGATGTCTTTTGATTGCGGAATGTGTGTAGTATGTCCTGAGGTAACGCCATTCGTATTATAGCAAAGGCACGGTTCTCATCTTCAAACAGCTTTTTGTCATCATCCTTCATCTTCGAATATGTGACAACCTTCTGTCTTCCCTCAATTTCAGCAGTTGGTGGAATGTATCCCTCGTCGATACATATCCACATTAGCATGTCGTTGAAACGCACAAAATCGGCAAACCGATCTTTCCACCAGTAATAGTCTTCGAGTTTCATCAGCTTAGGCGGAGTATTAGCTTTCCCGACCTCATGATCCATTTCCAGAAACCTTTGTAAATTTGTCATTGTTTCAAAAGTAATTGAATTTTAACTTAATAAATTTAATTCGAAATTAATTTAAGTTAATTCTTTCGAATTTAGGTAAATTTGAATATAATTAAGTTTAAACCTATTTGGGATTAAATTCGATTTAAGTTCTGAAATTCAATTAAATTCGAAATAGGTGACAGATTCGAAAGTCTCCAAACTCGAAGGTCAAGACAAACTTGAATACCCAGCAAATTCGAAGCACCCTGTTCGACTATAGTCCAAACTCGAAGCAAACTCGAATCAAATAAACTCGAATTCTCTCTTAAGCAAACTCGAAAGGAGCGGATTTTGTTTAGACTCGAGACTAAGAAAAACCCTAATTACTCCTAACAGATTCGAGCGCCGCAAACTCGAAAAACGGCCAATACCTCGATTTTTTAACGTTATGCAGATTCAATCAATATTTTACAACGAAAAATATTGATTTCGATCAAAAACGTGAAAAACACGAAGTATTTCCCGAATCCCAATTTGGTAAGCTCGAAAAACACGAAAAATTTGAGAGAATAACCGTCCAAAAGCGTCAAGAAACCTAAGATGTATCTATATGAACACGAAGAACACTAAGAACACCCCGTTGGCTCTGATACTACCTGTAAGGTCTACACACTACGGATCTATCTAGACGCGAGACCGTCAACAAGTGCGGAATCCTCGTTAACGGGTTGACGGAAACAACTCTCACACGGAACACGGAGACTATCAACAAGCTGTACGGACGAACACGAACGCACCTACTAGAAGATTCTCTCCGAAAGAACACTCACAAAGCTGATAAACTCGAGATCGCCTTTTGCTAATCACTCACACTAAATCTGCAAAATTCTACTAATGATTCGAGTTAATCCCTAATTATAGAGGCTCATTCGAGTTTGCCATGGGCCAAACTCGATCAGGCCCAAGGCCCACTCGAGCTTGTCCCCTCTGACACTCTCGAATCTGCCTATTGGAATACATTCGAATCTGCTATAGATTCGAATTTGGTTAACTTGTGAATTCGAATTTAACCTAAATTCGTCTTTCACATATTAAACCTGTATTTGAAACTTATGTCTTTAACTTATGTTTGATTTTATCTTTGATCTTTATGTTTGAACTTCTTGTAATACGTTACATCAAGTTCAAACATATAATCAATAACTATCAAACATATATATCAAACACTCGTTAATTCCCAATACTTTGAATATTACTTGAACCAAAATGTTAGATCACTTAGACTGCTATCGTCACACAGGGTGTACCAACAGTTACCCAAATTTATTATGATTGTGTGCTCAATTTATATGGGTATCATTTTGCTATCGACCTTGTAGCCATCGATATGAAAGAATTTGATGTCATAGTGGTATGGATTGGTTGGCTACCAACCATGCTAGTATTGTTTGTGCCAAAAGAGTCGTTCATTTGGTGACTCTGGACGGCACAGAGCTTTTTGTTTATGGCGATAAGCCATAGAGAGCTATTACAATCATCTCGATGGCTAAAGCCCGTAGGAGTATTGATGTCAAAATTTCTTGGCGTATGTGTCAGATGCCAAGAAGGATGAGAGAAATTTGAAGGATGTGCCAGTAGAAAATGAGTATCCGGATGTTTTCTCGGATGACTTGCCAGGTCTGCCAGCCGATAGATTAATCGAGTTTCGGATAGACATAGTGCCCGGAGCCGCGCCCATTGCACGCGCTCCATATCGTTTAGCACCTTCGAAGATGATGGCACAACTGCAAGAGTTGCTTGATAAAGGTTTTATATGACTGAGTACCTCGCCATGGGGTGCACCGGTATTGATTGTACGAAAGAAGGATGGATCGTTGAGAATGTGTATTGACTATAGCGAGTTAAACAAGGTGACCATTAAGAATAAGTACCCTTTGCCTCACATTGTTGAGTTGTTTGATCAATTGCAAAGGGTAGCTTATTTCTCAAAGATCGACCTTCGATCAGGTTACCATCAATTGACGGTGCAAGATGATGTACCGAAAACCACTTTCCGAACTCGCTATGGTCACTATGAGATCTTGATGATGCCGTTTGGGCTCACCAATGCACGTGCCGCCTTTATGGACTTGATGAATCGTGTATGTCACCCTATGCTCGACAAGTCCGTTTTTGTTTTTATAGACGGCATTTTGATTTATTCTAAGACAGAAGCGGAGCATGGCCATTCACCTTTGTGAATTACTTAAACTTCTTCGCAAGGAGTAGTTATACACCAAGTTTCCAAGTGTGAATTTTGGTTGCGGCAGGTATGAAATTCTAAACTTTAGCTATAATACCCTTTTATTATAGTGTAAAAGTTGAATTTTCATTACTTAACACCTTGAGTTGAGACTCGATCAGGTGCAATTTCTGGGGCACGTTGTATCGTGTGAGGGCGTTTCTGTCGATCCCTCCAAGGTTGAAGCCATAAAAAATTGGCAGGCGCCTAGGAGTGCCTTGGAGATACGAAGTTTTCTGGGGTTAGCCGGATATTATCGACGGTTTATCCAAGACTTCTAAAAAATTTGTGGTCCCACTTACATCTTTGACGCGTAAAAACACAAAGTTTGTGTGGAAAGAGCCGCAGGAGGAGGCATTTTTGACCCTGAAAGCTCGCCTAACTAAGGCCCCGTGCTTGCATTGCCCGAAGGGAGTAAGGACTGCGCTATGTATAGTGACGCTTCCATAAATGGGTTTGGGCGTGTGCTAATGCAAAGAGGAAAAGTGATAGCATATGCATCTAGGCAGTTGAAAGACTACGAGAAAAGTCGTCCGACACATGATCTCGAGCTTGATGCTGTCACATTTGCACTGAAAATTTGGCGTCATTTCTTGTATGGCACTTGATGCCAACTCTTTACAGATCATAACAGTGTGAAGCAAATCTTTGATCAGAAAGAGTTAAATATGAGGCAGCGGTGGGCTATGGAATTTATAAAGGATTATGATTTTGAAATTCTTTATCATCCGGGAAAGGCTAATGATGTAGTTGTACTTGCTATGCGCTCACTCATGTAGTGGTAACTTCTACCATTATTGATGACATTCGGAAGTGGCAAGTAGAAGCTATCAAGGAAGAAAAATGTGAAAACTGAGAGAATGGTCGGCCAATTAGCCTTGTTGACAGTTGGGAATAATGGCTTGAAACTGTTTAAAAGTCGTATTTGGGTACCGAAACTTGGTGGCATTCGTGGTGTGATCCTTGAAGAGGCCCACAATTCGAAATTCTCAATTCATCCGGGAAGTGCAAAAATATATCAAGACTTGAAGATGGAGTATTGGTGGCCCGGAATGAAAAGAGATGTGGGGAATCATGTTGAACGGTGCTTAACGTGTTTGCAAGTCAAGGCCGAACATCAAAAACCATCCGATAATATTCAGCTGCTTGAGATACCGGAATGGAAATGGGATCACATTACGATGGATTTCGTTGTGAAGCTACCGAAAACCAAACGACAGCATGATGCAATTTGGGTTATTGTTGATCGGTTGACAAAGTCCGCGCACTTTCTGTCTATTTGGGAGAACTATCCGTTAGAACGTCTAGCAAAGATGTACATTGATGAGATTATCGTGTGACATGGAATCCCAAAAGCCATTGTCTCTGATCGTGAATCGCGGTTCACCTCACGGTTTTGGCAAAGTATGCAAGAACAATTAGGGACTCGTGTAAATTTGAGTACGACATTCCGTCCCCAGACAGATGGCCAAACCATACGGACCAACCAAACGATGGAAGACATGCTTCGGGCATGTGTGATTGAGTTGGGAGGAATATGGGATACACATTTTCCACTCATAGAGATTTCCAATAACAATAGTTATCACTCTTCGATAAAAATGGCACCTTACAAGTCATTGTATGGTTGCAAGTGTAGAACCCCGACTTGTTGGCGTGAAGCGGGAGAGAAACCGTTGTCAGGCCGAGTTACTTCAAGAAACGAATGAAAAGATTAAAATAATTTGGGAGCGAATTAAAGTCGCATAAGATCACCAGAAGTCTTATTCTGATAAGTGCCACAAGAATGTGGAGTTCAATGTCGGAGATTCTGTGATGTTGAAAGTGTCTCCGTGGAAGGGTGTTTTGAGATTTGGAAAGCGTGGAAAGTTGAGTCCACGATATGTTGGACCTTTTAAGGTCATTGAACATATTGGAGCCCAAGCTTATAGGTTAGATTTTCCGGAGGAGCTTGCGGGTATCCATGACACCTTTCATCTGAGTTATCTGAAAAAGAGCCCGATAAATCCCGACGTGACCGTCCCTTTGAATGATGTTCACATAAATGAGAAACTTCGGTATATTGAAGAGCCAGAAGCCATTTTGAGCGAGAAAACCACCAAGTTGAGAAACAAAGAGATCGAGATGGTGTTGGTGCGTTGGAAACATCATAGAGGCTCTATGTTGACATGGGAGACAAAGACCGAGATGAAGGCCAAATATCTGGCGTTGTTTGAGCCGAATTGATTCCGTTCGCGGAATCCTTTTAAGTGGGGAGAAATTGTAACACTCCTAAATTTGTAAAAGAATTAAATAAAATTACCAAGAAAGGTAATATAAAATACAAAATTTTAAAATAAAGGTATTGTAAAAATTTTTTTGCCGAGAAAGGTAATTCCACATTTTATTTTGGCCAAGAAAGGACATGAAATTCAAATTTTAGGCCAAGAAAGATAATCAAATATTATTCTTTTACCAAAAAAAGTAGCATAAAATTAAAAATTTTCTTTCCTAATTGGTCTTCAGTATCCTTTTTTGTCAAATTTGAATTGGCCTAAACAATTTTACATTACCTTTATTGTCAATTTTGAAATTTTTTATTACCTTTCTTGATAATTTTTCCACTAAATAATAGCTAATTATAATATTTGAGTTATTTAATGTAATACTTTGTTATAATTAGCATAAATACGAATTAAGGTATTATGGTTTATTGTGTTATTTAAATGAAATTGATGCATATGTAGATAAGGGGTTATGTGTGTATGGGGGTAAAGTGGGAGGGGCAAAAGTGGCCAAAGGCCAAACTTTTCCCCCCCTCTTTCCTTTTACTCGTCCAACACACACAACACACACACACACACACGCACACACTTTATTTTTGCAAGACTTGGGAGAAAAGAGAAGAAAGGAACTAGGGTTGTGCTAGGTTGATCACCAAGATATAAGATTGAAGGTTAGAGATTATATTTTGGTGCCATCTTTGAAGGTATAACACACTCCCTCCATTCTTTTCTCCATTTTCATCTTGTTCTTCATTTTAAAGAACATAAACCTAAGTGGGTTTATTGTGATGGAGTTAGCCAATGACTCCTGTTAGGCACAAAAAGGCCTCAGTCAAACCTGCTGTATATCTGAGGGGGAGATTTTTAATCAAACCTGTTGATACACTTGAAGGTTGAATTTAAGGCCTGTTATATGCCTTATTGAAACCTGAAAGTGATTTGCAATATCAGCCCAAAGCTGCTTACCATGTTGCATAAGTTGCAACAAAGGCAGTATGTCCAAACTGTTCTATCTGCTGAACAGGCACGACATAAACTGTCTACGCTGCTCTGTTCTCTTGAGCAGCTTGGGCAGTTTACAAGTGTTCTGTTCTTTGTGAACAGGTTAAACACTTTATGGAATATGTTTCCAAGTCCTCATTTATTGTTTTTGGCTACAAGATCAGTTTACAAGTCGAAGACAAAGTGGAAAACAGAACTGCACAGCCTGCCCATGCTGTTCTAATTACATGAAGACAAATGGATATTTGAAAAGGTTGACAGACCTTTTCTTATATCAAAATGGAATTAGCAAAAGAAGAAAGATGCAAAGTTGACATTCCTCTTTTGGTTAAATCCTTATGCAACAGTGACAAAAAGGAAAAGTCAAAGATACTTTATCAGAACATGTAGAAAGGTGTTTTGTCCTTTTGGAAAGACTCTCCACTATCTCATCTGTCCAATGAAGAAGCTTCACTAAGATTCACCTTTTGAGTATAAAAGGAAGCTTCCAAGGATTATGAGATATCAAGAGTGTGAAATCAGAACGTGCATTAAAGTGTGTTATTCCATGCATGCAAGTCTGCTTATATAAAAAGTAGAGTGTGTCTAAGCTGTTCTTGTATAAGCTGTCCATCTGAGTCTTGTAAAAACAGTGAGTGCATCTAAGTGAGCATAGTCATTGTATCCAGTCTGAGTGTGTCTTAGATTTGTTGAACAACTGTTGTATCTGTCATCGAAGCTTGAACCTTTCCGCATTCAAGCTTGTTTTTAATTAACACTTGTTAATAAATACACAAACATTGAGAAAAAGATTGTAAAGTTTTAAATAGCTGTATTCACCCCCCCCCTCTACAGCTTAGAACTATACTCTTGGGAAACCTTTTGAGACCTACAACTGGTATCAGAGCAGATAGAGTGTGTGTCATCTCTAGATCTCTTAGTCTCTTAAATTTTCCATGGACAACAGTGCTGCAAATTCCTCATCCTACTTTGACGATGGGTCAATGGCCAAACCTCCAAAGTTCAATCATCAGAACTTCTCTAGTTGGAAGTGCAGAATGATGCTATACTTAGAGAATCTGGATGTACAACTACCAGAGATAGTAATGGAAGGTCCCTACGTGCCAACCTCTGTTACTACCATAACTCCTGCTGTTGAAGGAGCTGCCCCTGAAATCAGAACCTTTGAGAAGGCTAAAGCTCAATGGTCTGATGAAGACAAAAGATTGGTTGCTCTGGATGCAAAGGCCAGGAATAACCTGGTTATCTCTCTGCCTGATTATGTGTTCAAACAGGTTGAGAAGATGAAGACTGCAAAGGAGATGTGGGATACTTTGTGTACCGTCTATGATGGACACACAATCACACTGGACAACAGGATTAACGATCTTGTTAGACAGTATGAACTCTTCTTTGCAAAACCAAAGGAGACACTCACAGAAACCTACACCAGGTTTACTGCTCTTGTTAATGATCTCAAAGCTGTTGGGATCACAAAGGACAGCCTGACCCTGGTGAACAAGTTCTTGGACATCTTGCCTGAAGAGTGGAACTACTTTTCTACCATCTTGAGAAATTCAGGTACCATCAAAGGTATGGATCTTGTAAACTTATATGGATCCTTACTAAATGATGAGCAGTCAAGGCAGCAGAAGAGAAATGCCTTGGAAATGTCCAAGAGAGGTGCTGCCTTAGTGGCCAGCGTGAGACAACCTGTTGGGCAGGTGTGTGATGTGTTCACAAAACCTGATCAACAGGCTGATGATGAAAGAGAGGAAATGTCTGATGAGGAAGACAGTGCAGATCTTGCTGAGCTTGATGATGAGCAGATGAAGCCATGCTTGTCAAAAGGTTCAACAAGAAGAGGTTTGGAAGAAATATGCTGCAGGGGAACTCAAGTGCTGGTAAGAAGAAGGCATTTGATAAATCAAAAGCTGAGTGCTTCAAATGTGGCAAAACTGGCCATATAGCTGCTGACTGTGTGTCAAAAGCTGTTGGACAGTCTTCCAAACCATACAAGACTAATAGGGACGATGGCTATAGGGTTAAGTACCTTATGGCCATGGCTAAGCTGAAAAAGTTGGAAAACTCTTTGGCTTCCAATAAGCAAAAGAGACTGATGGCAGAGACATGTGACTGGGAGGAGTCTGAATCATCCTCAGAATATGAAGACAACTATTGTCTGATGGCCAATACTGATGTCCCATCAACTAGCAATTTCAAACATGACTTGGCTGAAGCTGAAGCCTTCAGCAGCTTGGAGAACTAGAACCCTACAATGATGTACAAGGTACAAAATTTTATGGCTTACAGTTCTGATGAAAAAGTAAAAATGTTTGAGTATATGCTGGTTGATTTAAAAGCTGCTGTTGAGAAGCATAATGTTTTACTATCTGAAATCTTTAAGCTTAAAACTGATCTTGAAATTAAATTTGGTAAACTGGATAGTTTCCATAAGTTGGAAACTGAGCTTGATGAACTAAAACACATCAACTCCATTTTACTGGAAGAAAAGAGAGAAACAAATGTAAAACATGCAAAGCTTCAAAAGATAGTTGACTCTTGATGCCAATCAGCACAAAAAAGTCAGCCATTGCATAAGTCAACAGATCCTTGCACGAATCCAAGCCTATCTTGGAGGGGATCTTGACAGAGCAGCTTCTATTGTTGAGATCAATAATCTGAAAGATGACTTATCCACTCTTGGTGAGCTTTCCAGTACTTTCATCCAGAAAGTTAATGGAAAGCTGATCTCAACAAACAGGTTTGTCAGGCCTCAAAATACTGACAGCTTGTGTGAAAAAGGCCAAAAAGCTGATGATGGAATGTGTTCTCCATCATATCAGCCTGCTAAGTGCTCTGCTGATTCACACAAGCAAAGGAAAGGAAAACATATGCAAGCTACAGCGGTGGATACCAAACCTGTTGACAAAACAGGCTCTGGGTCTGTTGGTACATCCTGTGTGACGATAGCAGTCTAAGTGATCCAACATTGTGGTTTGAGCAAGTGTTTGATATATATATTTATATATGTTTGATATTTATTGTTGATTGTATGTTTGAACTTGATGTAACGTATTACAAGAAGTTCAAACATAAAGATCAAAGATAAAATCAAACATAAGTTAAAAACATAAGTTTCAAATACAGGTTTAATATGTGAAAGTCGAATTTAGGTTAAATTCGAATTCACAAGTTAATCAGATTCGAATCTAGGAAGATTCGAATGTGTTCCAGTAGGTATATTCGAATGTGTCAGTGGGGACAAACTCGAATGGGCCTTGGGCCTGATTCGAGTTTGGCCCATGGCAGACTCGAATTAGCCTCTATAATTAGGGATAGACTCGAAATATTATTAGACTTTTTGCAGAATTCGAGAGTGATTAAGCATTAAGCGATTTCGAGTTTATCATCAGTGTTAGTGTCGTTTCGGAGAGAATCTTCTGGTAGGTGCGTTCTTGTATAGTTCGCGCAACTCGTTGATAGTCTTCGTGTTTCTGGTGAGTGTTGTTACAGTCTACCCGTTAACGAGGATTCCGCACTCGTTGACGGTTCCGCGTCTAGATAGATCTGTGTTAGGTAGACCTTACAAGTGGTATCAGAGCCTACGGGGTGTTCTTGGTGTTCTTCGTGTTCATCTAGATATATCCTAGGTTTCTTGACGCTTTTGGACGTTTTTTCTCTCATCTTCGTGTTTTTTGTGTTTTTCGAGCTTAGCAAATTGTCATCCGGGAAATACTTCGTGTTTTTCACGTTTTTGATCGAAATCATTATTTTTCGTTGGAAAAATATTGATTTAATCTGCAAAACGTAAAGAAATCGAAGTGTTAGCCGTTTTTCGAGTTTTCGGCGCTCGAATCTATTAGGAGTAATTAGGGTTTCACTTAGTCTTGAGTCTAACCAAATCCGCTCCATTCGAGTTTGATAGAGAGTGTTTTCGAATCTAATTCGAGTCTGTGCTAGTTTCGAATAGGTTCTCGAGTCTGCTGACATTCGAGTTTGTTTCGAATTTGGTCTAGAGTCGAATAGGGTTTCGAAACTACTGAGTCTTCGAGTTTGCCTTGACCTTCTAGTTTAAGAGACTTTCGAATCTGCCATCAATTTCGAACCTAATTGAGTTATCAAACTTAATCGAATTTAGTTCCAAATAAATTTAAACTAAATTATATTCGAGTCTACCTAGATTCGAAAGAATTAATTCAAATTAGTTTCGAATTAAATTAATTAAGTTCAATTCAATTACTCTCGAAACGATGTCAAATCTTCAAAAGTTTCTAGAAATGGATCACGAGGTCGGGAAGGCAAACACTCCACCTAAGCTGATGAAACTCGAGGATTACTATTGGTGGAAAGATCGGTTTGCAGATTTTGTGCGTTTCAATGACATGCGCATGTGGGTATGTATTGACGAAGGATACATTCCCCCTATTTCTAAAGTTGAAGGCCGTCAGAGAGTCTTATCATACCAAATGATGAAGGAGGATGATAAGAAACTGTATGAAGCCGAGAACAAAGCTTTCTCGATAATTCGAATGGCGTTGCCTCAGGATATACTACACACATTTCGGACTCAAAAGACATCTAAGGAACTTTGGGAGTCGCTAGAAAAAAGGTGTGAGGGTAATCCTAGGGTTCGAAGAAAGCGTATGGAGCTGTTGAAACAACAGTTTGCTATTTTCAAGGCGTTGAAGGATGAACAGTTGGATGATACTATCACCCGCTTTTATCATCTATTGACGGAGCTTGAAAGTCACGGGATTGAGTATAATGATACTGAGAAAAACAATAAGCTTCTCGATGCCTTACCAGCCAAATGGGCAATGTATGTGGCAATGATCAAGCTTAATGAAGACAAGTATTATACCCAATCTTTGGAGGATATTGTGGGAACGTTCGAGCTTATCATTTCGAGCTACTGTAGGCCGAAACGGATTACGAACAAGTCCAGAATCCAGCGATGTATTTTGGAAAATCAACAAAACCTTCAGCCGCAGCTGATCTGAAGACTGCTACAACGTTTTTCACCGGAGAAACGTCGTCACCAGCAGAGACTGATGACACACTAAATAGAGCGTTCTTAGGATTGGGAAGATCGGAAGAACCGCAGCCTCAAGCACCACAGGCATCAACATCTCAGGGCTACTCTAAGATGCTCATGACCGCTAAATCAGCGGAAGAACATTCGAACTTGCTTGCTTCATTTGTGGCCGCGTACGGGAACTGCGTTCAAGGGAAAATTAACGATCCTGCACTCTGGGATGAAGACTATGATCAGGTCGACCTTGACGATCTTGAGGAAATGGATCTTAAATGGCAACTAGCCATGGTAACCCAACGGGTTAAAAGATTCATCAAACGGACTGGAAGGAATCTGACGATGAACAATAAGGGGATTGGATTTGATAAGTCCAAGGTCAAGTGCTACAATTGTCAAGGTCTGGGACATTTCGCCAGAGAATGTCAGAGACCGAAGGTAGATACGTACCAAGGGCAGAACCAGCAACATGGACAGTTTCAGAATCAGTCTCAACAGCGATACCTTCCGAGTTCATCTGCCGGTCAAGCCAATCTAGCTGGTCTATTATCTAATGTCACATCAGATAGACAGCTAGATGGTACTTATGACTGGAGCTCACATCCAGAATCAAATGCTCGGGCTTTTATGGCTGAAGTCACGGAAAAGGGATGTGAAGGGGAAGATCAGACCACAAGGGACAGCTGTCCGATGTGGGTGGAGAAGACGAATGATCAGACGGTTCTGGAGTTTGCCGCTCAAATGACCAACGTGGAATCTGATAACACAAAGGTTAGTCTGACTTACTCTCTTTTTCATGAATTATGTGTGTTGTGTGTTACTTCTAATGATAGGTTGAATCTAGTCTTAGAATCACATAAAACCATAACTGCTCAAAATGAGTTTTTAAAAGCTGATAACGCTAGCCTAAATGACATTAAGCAAGATCTTAAGGATAAACTTAAAGCTGATGCCCAAGATGTCATAGTTCTAAAGGACAAGCTGAGTGAGCAGTGCGTAAGATTAGAACTGATGTATGAGCATGTAGAGGCTTTAACCAAAGATCTTAAAACAAAAGAAGTAGAGCTAGCTGAAACAAAGGTGAAGGTAGCAGAGGCTAATAGTAAGTTAGAAAAGTTTAGGAATTCAAGTCTTAACCTAGGGAAAGTTTTAGATGCTCAACGTCAATCTAAAAAGCCTGTAGGTCTAGGATTTCATGAAATTCCTCCTCCTTTTAATGCAAACTACGTGCCTCAACCTCAAGAGAAAACTGATAAATCAGTAGATTTAGAGGACATACCTACACCTATATCTGAGCCTGTATTAGAAAATACACCTAAGGTGACTGATACAACCGTCAAGGTTAAGAAAGTCAAATTTGTGTCTTCCCCCAGTGAAACACCTGCAGGAAAACATAAAATTGATTTTAATGATCAGGTTGATGAACCAGTCACAATAGATGTGCAAAAGGATCAAGACACTAGTGAGACACCTATGTCTAAGGGCACACACAGGAAGTCCATAGATAAGATGTCCTGTTTTAGATGTCATGAAAAGGGGCATGTTGCTTCTAACTGTCCGCTTAGGAAACCTGAAGTTACACCTAAGACAGGGAAGCCAACACCAGTTAAGCCCTCAACCAGTGTGGCGAGCACTAGTAGTTCTCAGAGTACCGAGAAAACTGTGCAGGCTACACCAAAACAAGTTGTGAAACAAGTACCGGTAAAGGTTGGACCAAAGGAAGTGGTTAGGACTAATTCACCGAATAGAGTCGTAAATCAATCTAGGTCTGGACCTCAACAACAATATAGGAGCACAACACCTAGCAGAGCATACACTCCGGTTAGGTCACACACTCCTATTAGACATCACACACCGGTAAGAGCTCAAGGATCACAATCTGAAATGCCATATAATCGGAATTATTCAAGAGCTCCACAACAAATGCCTACTCAAAGGCAAAGAGTGAATTTACATCACTTGGCACCACAACAAACTCCTGTTCAACGACCCAAGTCACCTGAAAGGCGAGATGGGTATTTGAAAGAGTTTAAGTATGTGGACGAGAATGGTATAACCAAGTCAGTTATGGCTTGGGTTCCCCGTGATAACTAACCTATTTTCTTTCATGTGCAGGAGATTACCACAGGTCCAAACAACAAATGGTTCATCGACAGTGGATGCTCCAGGCACATGACAGGGGAAAGAAGTCTCCTTACAGACTTCAAGGGTGGGAATCGGGGATTTGTATCATTCGCGGGAAACAAGGGAGGAAACATCACGGGTACCGGAGTGGTCACTAATGGGACGATCAAGTTGGACCAAGTTTATCGCGTTGATAAACTGGTTCACAATCTCATTAGTGTATCTCAAATCTGTGACAAGAGGAATTCAGTGTTGTTCACTGACACTGAAGCGTTAGTGCTAAAACCGGGATTCAAGATTCCTGAAGAATGGGTATTGATGCGGGCACCAAGGAAGAATGACTTGTACATGCTTGATATGAACAAGCCGGAGACTTCGATGGGGCCAATCTGTTTGTTATCTAAAGCTTCGGAGACGGAATCACTGTTGTGGCACAGACGCATGGCACATTTGCACCTAAGGAAAATGAATTATATAACGAAAAATGGGTTGGTGCAAGGTGTGCCTATGAAGAGCTTTCAGTTCGAGGACAAGTGTCTACCATGCAAGAAGGGCAAACAACATAAGAAGACACACAAGTCCAAGACTCAGAACTCCATAACCTCTACATTCGATTTGTCGCACATGGATCTTTTCGGACCAATCAACAAAAGGAATATAGGAGGTAGTTGTTATTGTTTGGTTATCACTGACGATTACTCACGATTTTCTTGGGTTTTCTTTCTAGGTATAAAGGACGAGGCGGCTTCCAAGCTCATCGGGTTCTTAGACCAAGTGGAGAATTCCTATGGAACACGGGTTAAAAGAATACGTAGTGATAATGGAACTGAGTTTAAAAACACTGTAATTGGTGTATATTGCCTATCAAAGGGCATAGTGCATCAATTTTGTGCACCATATGAGCCTCAACAAAATGGGGTGGCCAAACGTAAAAACAGGACACTGATTGAGGCAGCTAGGACTATGTTGTCGGATTCAAAGCTTCCTACCATGTTTTGGGGGGAGGCAGTGAATACCGCATGTCATATTTTAAACCGGGTCCTAACTGTCAAATCTTTGACCAAAACCTGTTATGAAATTTTGAATAAACGACCACCTAATTTAACTGGCTTCGAACCGTTTGGGGTACCATGCACTTTATTGCGTACAAAACATCAACCGAAGTTTGGTGAAAAGGCTGACGAAGGATACTTCCTAGGTTATGTGCCGAACTCACCAAACAAACGGGTTTTTAACAAAACAAATGGTACGGTGGAAATTGTGTATAACATTGAAGTCACAAGTTATACACATGAACCCCAAACAGGTCCGGAATGGATATTTGACTATGAGAAATTATTTGAGTCATTTAACATTCCTTTGGATGAAAATGCAGGTACAATCGAAAAGGACATGGCGACGTTGCATCTGAATGACGATGATTATACCTTTCCGAGGACTACATTTCAATCCACATCCGAGCCTACTTCGACTGAAGATGGATCTCCAGAAGTCGCTGATCCAGAAGCACCTACAACTGAGAATCAGACTCAGGCAACAAATTCCAAGTCTGAGGAAAATGTCCACGAGGAGGAAAATGTAGAATCTGAGGAAGTTCCCCCAGTAGGTGAAATAGGGGTCTAACTTAGGAGATAATCTAAGAGTTGACGAGATAAAGACCTCTAGGATCAACAGGAACCATCCTATAGAAAGCATCATAGGAAATCCTAATGAGGGTGTGAGGACTAGGAGTAGTTTAAATAACAACACAGTGTTCTTGTCGATGATAAACGACTCCGAGGCATATCATACCTGTCTCTATACGTGTTTCATATCGCAAGTAGAGCCTAAAAATGTGCAAATGGCACTTAAGGATAACTCCTGGGTTGAAGCGATGCAGGAAGAACTCTCGCAGTTTAGGAAACTAGAAGTGTGGGAGTTAGTTCCATTACCTCGAGGGGAAGTTGCCATAGGAACCAAATGGGTTTTTAAGTGCAAAAGAGACGATCGGGGTATAGTCACTCGCAACAAGGCTAGGTTAGTTGTAAAGGGTTTCATCCAAGAGGAGGGAATCGATTACAATGAGGTGTTTGCGCCAGTAGCAAGGCTGGAAGCTATTAGGTTGTTTCTAGCTTTTGCCTCCTTCAAGGGCTTTAAGGTCTATCAATTTGATGTGAAGAGTGCTTTCCTATATGGGAAAGTAAAGGAGCTGGTGTATGTAGAACAGCCGCCCGGATTTATAGATCCAAAATATCCTGATAGAGTGTATCGTTTAGATAAGGCTCTATATGGATTGCATCAGGCACCAAGGGCTTGGTATGAGACTCTATCCAACCATTTATTAGAAAACGGGTTTGAAAGGGGTAGGATAGATAGTACGTTGTTCGTTAAAAGAAAGGGAGAACACTTCATCTTGGTACAAGTGTACGTAGATGATATCATTTTTGGATCATCAGACGAACACATGTGCAAAGATTTCGAGAAGGTAATGATGTTGAAATTCGAGATGAGTGCAATGGGAGAGTTAACTTCCTTTTTGGGGTTACAAGTTGACCAGAAGAAGGAAGGGATGTTTATCCATCAGACGAAGTATGTCTATGACATATTGGAACGTTTCGGGATGGAAGGAACGAAACTAACTGCCCATTTCAGCACGCCGATTCAAGTGAATCACAATCTCGGACCGGGTACTGAAAGTGATGCCGATGTGGCTCCGACGTTATATCGGGCCATGATTGGATCACTTATGTATTTAACTGCTTCAAGACCTGACATCATGTTTGCTGTCTGTATTTATGCTAGGTTTCAAGCTAATCCGAAGGGGATGCACATGAAAGCTGTGAAGCGGATTCTACGATACCTCAAGTCGAAACCGAAGCTGGGACTTTGGTATCACGCGGAGGGTGATCTAGAGTTGGAGGCGTTCACGGATTCTGACTACGGAGGATGCAGCTTGACGCGCAAATCAACAACTGGAGGTTGTCAATTCCTAGGAGGGAGATTGGTATCCTGGCAATGCAAGAAACAGACGTCGGTAGCCGTGTCAACGTGCGAGGCCGAGTATGTTGCTGCTGGTAGTTGCTGCTCACAGGTTCTGTGGATACAACAACAATTGCGAAATTACGGTTTGGCTTACACTCAAACTCCCATTAGAATAGACAATCAATCTACAGTAAAACAAAGCACATAGACATAAGGCATCATTTTATTCGTGATTGTGCTGAAAAGAACTTAATCAAATTGGTAAAAGTGGCAACGGATGATAATAATGCTGATTTGTTTACCAAAGCATTTGATAAGTCACGGTTTAAATATTTCGTTCAACTAAATGGAATGCACAACCCAGAGTAATTTGACCTTAGTGGTAGTTTATTTCCTTTTATAGCTGTAGTATTTCTTTCCTTTTATAGTAAGTCTGCTAAATTAGGATAGTTTCTATTTTTAATAATTTAGTAGGTTATCTTCTTTTATGGCTATTTCTTATGAAAAACAAAAAAAAAAGAGAGAGAAAACCATAAAAAATTCAAAAAAAAAAAAGAGAATATCAGAATAGGAGTTAAGTCTTAGATGCATAGGATCAAAGTGACGAAAATTAGCACAGTCGTTACAAACTCTAAGTGTTTAGGCTTTCACACATAATGCACCTAAAATTCTAAGTGTTATACTTTATTTTAGTTTGATGGTTTGGTAGGCATAATACATATAGGGAGTCTCAAGGCTAATAAAATATTCAAGAAAAAGTCAAACGTGTCACTAACTTAGATGTATGACCAATCGGTCTTAATTTTTATGTACAAGACATACAAACTTTGAGTCTACATGAGGTATGCAAACTTTCTGGGGATGTATAGCAACATCAAATACATCTTAAAATGGAAAGAATAGAAAAATCATACAAAATTGAGAGTCGAAAACATGTAACTCTGTTGTACGTAAGTACAGACCTGTTGCCTCTGTTTAGATTCGGGTTAGCAAGATAAGTCGCTTTGTTGTACGTCGGTACAGACCTGTCACCGCTGTCTTGCTAGCCTTAAGAATAAACCTTAAGTCAAACTAAGACACTTTGTTGTATGAAAATACAGACCTGTGTCCGATGTTTGTCTTTTAAAGAAAGTTTGCAAATACCAACAAGTTAGAATCCTAGTCTGTATGCCTTGATCATAAAAGTATGTCTATGTCTGAGTCACGTAAGATAATTTCATGAAAAATAAAAATGCCAAGGGATATTCCGAAATGTAGCATGTTTAAAGGGGCAAATACCAACAATCGGCTAAATGGGTATTTCACGACAAACAATCAAAGGAATCAAAAATTCCTAAGTGTGAAAGTTTAAGTACTGAAAGTGAGTATCTGACACCGCTATCTGATTGAATCTTTCTTTGACTATACTCCTCAAAAATATTTTGTTTAGCGTTAAGCATAGGCTGTAAGTTGGAATAAATATAGCTTAAGTCTAAGTTAAATTTTTGGTCAAAATTTTAAAATTTTATTTTCACTTATTTTTAATTTTATTTAATTTTATCTTATTTTATCTTAGTTTATTTTATTTTATTTTATTTTTTTACTTAGGAAAAAGGTCAAAAATTACTGAGGGTGCATTCATAGTTGGATAAAATAAACACTGCGTGAAAAATCTTGTGCTTAGAGTAAAAGATTTGGCATAGTTTATCATGTTACACAATAAGGTTGAAAAAGTTGGAAAAGTTGAATTTATTTCAAAATTTTCGAAATTTTCTAAGTGTAATTCGAGTTTAGTTTAAACTTGAATTTGGGTGGTCTCGAATCTGTCAGTAGATTCGACATTGACCATAGATTCGAAGGTAGGTGGTATATATAGGTTAACAGTAACGTCATTAAGTCATTACTGTTTTCGAATCTATACTCTCGAATCTATTTAGGCGATTTCGAATCTATCGGCTCGAGTCTACCGATTTCCACAAAAACGACAATTTGTCGAGTTTCTTGCTTAAGTGTTCGATTCTACTGATACATCTAGGTATAATCAACTTGGTTGCACAAGATTAATGTATTTAATACACCAGTTAAGCCAAAAATCATCGATATTTGAAGGTTTATAGGTCAAAATCGTGTCTTTCAAAATTACAAAGTTTGGACCTGTAAATAGTCAAATTAAATGCAAATCTCTGTGATTAGTACCTAGTAGGGCTAATGAATGTAATTTTCTAGGTCCAAAAAGGTTAAAATCATGAGTTTTGGTGAAGAGTTGGGCCGACATTTCGAATCTGTTCGTGAACACTCTCGAGTTTGTCAGTAAACTCGAGAAGAACATTACAGTCGAATCTGTCATCAAACTCGAAAAGGGGTTTATTCGAATCTGTTTATTCGAATCTGTTATTTTATTTGAATTATTCAATTTAAATTTAATTAAACCTGTAGAAATTCATTTGTGTTGGATTTTGTACTTAAACAAGTTCAAAATAAAACAAATTTGAATTTAAGCAAGTTTATTGATTTTTAATAATTCTAATATTTTATCTATTGTGCAGATATGGCTCATAGAATATTCGTGCCGAAGCATAATACGGTCATTCCCCCCGACCATTATATTCCTGAGGCGCAGGGATTCAGACAGATGTTGGATTTTCTAGTAGAATCTAGGATTGCATTTGCTTTGTCTCATAGCATTCAGATTGTTATTCCATATGTACGCCAATTTTACGAGCATCTGCAAGTTGATTGCACTGTCACCCCGACAGTTCTAAGGACTAGAATAGCTGGACAGCCGCTAGTCTTTTCTGCTGATATGCTGCGTCAGATTCTGCAGCTGGGTTCTCAAGAAGAAGAGAATGGGCCTATTGACTTTCCCTTAAGTATTAGGCAAGCAGCGTTTCTGAGAATGGGATATAGTTTAGATGTTACGAAGACATCTTACATGAAGAGCGGGCTTATTGGTCAATGGAGATTTTTGGCACATGTGGTTATGGTCTGTTTTGCGGCCAAGAAAGCTGGATTCGATTACATTGTCTCGAAGATCCAATCCGGGATGATCGCTTTAGTTTATAATCGGCCCTTCAGCTTTTCTCAAATGTTTTTCTCGGAGTTCGTTCATCAAATTACGGCTCCAGAACAGCAACAATTTATCCTATATCCTCGTTTCATAATGATGCTCATCAGGCACGTCTTGCCGAATTTGCCGCAGCAAAATGAAATTCAGAGTGTAGTTGTGATTGACAAAAGGATTTTTGCTGACTGTTCTACGCATAGAGGAAGGTTCGCAGTTCCAGTCGAACAACAGTTGTTTGGGGCAGTTATAGACAGGAACTTTGAAGCACCAGAAAATGCCAATTGGTCAGGCGAAGTGGAAGTTCAACTTAGACAGCCACAACAACAACAACGACAACAACCGCGTCCTCAACAACAGCGAAGACGCCAAAGAGCTACCGCGAGTCAAACTCAGGCATCTAGGCCTTCTACAAGTCAACAGCAAGAGGCACAAGAGGCAGGCCCTTCAAATGTACCAATTGAATCTGATCAGTTGTGTCAAACATTGCATGAAATTTAGGAAGCTGGTCCTCATGCCAATGAAGAAATATCTGCAGCGTTAATTGGAGAATTGCTAGAGCCTCCAGAGGGAGAAGATGATGTCTTGAGGGAAATTGATGTATATGAACCGTAGCAAACAGGAAATGACTTGTCATCATCAGCAACTGAGTCAGAAAAAATGGAGAAGATAGAGGTTGAAGCTCCAGAGTCCGTATCTACAGAACCTCCTGTTCAAATGGGAACTTATGGATCAAGGTTGGTAGTGAATGAAGAAGCTTCAAGGCGGCGAGCATCACGAGAGTCTGATGACTCCGATTTTGAAGAAGAAGAGGTCGCTCCATTAGTGACGAGGCGAAGGGCTAAGCGTCATAGGTTTATGCAAGAACTTCCTCAGCTTCAGCCACACAGCCTGAAGTATCTCAATCTCCAGCTACTCCAACTACCATTCCACCATCACCACCACATGCTGAACCGTACATCCCATCACCCATCATTCCAACTCCAATTCAATCCATCCCATCCACCTCATCCTCATACACAGAAAATCAAAGGTTTTTGCAGCTAAAAGCTCGAGTTGACTTCCAACAGATCCAGATCTTAGGCCTAATGACGGCAATCGGTGAGATTCAGAAGCACAATGCAAATCTGGATAACGAGAATGCCGATCTGAAAAAGATAGTGGACAAAGTACAGGAAGAGAATTTGGAGCTAAAAACTGTTGTCGCTGATCAAGCAGCGGAACTAAGATCGATGCGCTCCCTGGTTGAGCAATTAATGAAAACTATTCAGGCTCAGGGGGAGACATCCTGCCGTGATCAAGTGGAGCGGCCGAGGGATGATGATAATGACGAAGATGACAAAGGCAATGATCCCAGCACTCAAAGACAGAATGAGCCAGTAGATTTTTCTAGCTGCTCATGATGCTCAGTCTCAGGGGGAGCCGAGTCAATCAGGAGCTAAAGAAGGAGAGGCCAGTTCATCCAAACCAACAGAGTCTGAGATAAATGAGATGATTGATGCACTTATGGATCTCGACGATGACCCGATGGACTTGGGCTTTGATTTTGAGGATGATATGGAGGAATTAGAAGAGGGAGAATTTGTTCCTGAAGATATAACGGATTGGAAGTCCGATGATCAGGTTTGTGCTGACGAAGATGATGAAGCCAATGAGATCATCGTTCAGCAAAATCCAATCACTGATACGTATGTGATAGAAGGAAATGATGTGGTTAACATAGAAGTAGTCAATGCTGCTTTAAATGTTGATTCATCAATAGAAGAGCCTGCCAGAGAGCTGACCAATGAAGAGAATAGAAAGCTATGGTTCAGGGCAGAGCAGAAGGAGTTAGAGTTGAAGAAGAAGATGAGGGTGCCGGGTACTGGAAAGCTGTTAGGAAGTATATTAAGCTGGTTCTTTGATCAGGAATTGCAGCTATTCATAATCAAAAGAAAAGATGGTCTCCAGTACCTTAGAAGATCTCTGAAAGTATTCAACTCATTGCCGAAGATTGAGATAAAGGCGTTAGCTTGGAAAGAACTAATCAATATCGCCAACGACCCTTACACAGAAATAATTGCCAAAATCATAAGAAAAGAAGGAAGGTCGAGGAAGTTTGAACGTCTTAATCCGAGGATAGGAAAACGAATAATGGATCATTCTCGAATTGATCCTCTGACTGGGCGTCCATGGATGAAGATACAATACAGACCAGTGAGATGTCTAAGAAAAGTTCCACTTAAGCCAATGCCACAGGACGTCATGAAAAACCTAAACTGTTGGTATGTGGAAAGTGAAACGGGGGAAGCTGTGATGGAAGATTTTGAAGAAAAGGTGATTCTTAGAGTCTATGATCCCCTTCACCTGGCAAACCTTTCTAAAGATGACCTTCAAATACTGCATGCTCATAAGATCTCTAGCGACACTCATATGGATAGTGAGGCTAGAAAGTATGAAAATGTAGTTAGAGTGTCTATTGAAAAGGGTTTGTATGCTGGCAGCAGTTTGAATAAATAATAAACCAAGTACTTATCAAATGTGTGAATTGTTAGAAGCTATCGTCAAGGGGGAGTCTGTTGGTACATCCTGTGTGACGATAGCAGTCTAAGTGATCCAACATTGTGGTTTGAGCAAGTGTTTGATATATATGTTTATATATGTTTGATATTTATTGTTGATTGTATGTTTGAACTTGATGTAACGTATTACAAGAAGTTCAAACATAAAGATCAAAGATAAAATCAAACATAAGTTAAAAACATAAGTTCAAATACAGGTTTAATATGTGAAAGTCGAATTTAGGTTAAATTCGAATTCACAAGTTAATCAGATTCGAATCTAGGCAGATTCGAATGTGTTCCAGTAGGCAGATTCGAGAGTGTCAGTGGGGACAAACTCGAATGGGCCTTGGGCCTGATTCGAGTTTGGCCCATGGCAGACTCGAATTAGCCTCTATAATTAGGGATAGACTCGAAATATTATTAGACTTTTTGCAGAATTCGAGAGTGATTAAGCATTAAGCGATTTCGAGTTTATCATCAGTGTTAGTGTCATTTCGGATAGAATCTTCTGGTAGGTGCGTTCTTGTGTAGTTCGTGCAGCTCGTTGATAGTCTCCGTGTTTCTGGTGAGTGTTGTTACCGTCTACCCGTTAACGAGGATTCCGCACTCGTTGACGGTTCCGCGTCTAGATAGATCTGTGTTAGGTAGACCTTACAGGGTCCAAAGCTGATGGTAAGAAACATGTTAATCCTTTCGATGCTAAACTTTTTGAAAATATGTTTTCAAGAGGTAAGCAGCCTACTTTCTACAAGGGTAAGTCTCATGTTGAAAGCAAATCTGTCGTGGTTTCAAATAAGTTTTCAAATCATAGTGGAAAACTGGTTATAAATGAAAATAAGTCTTTCAAAACCAGAAATAGTGATTATGTTGATAGGCAGCATCAATCACATCTTAGTAAGGGCAAAGGCAAAGTCATTGCTCAGCCTGAGAAATTTGGGAATAAGTTTCCCAAACCCGTGGAAGGTCAAAAACCAATCAAGCTTCCTGTTTTTGACATCTATCCTCCCAAAAAGAGGAAAGAAGAAACAGGCAAAGCTGTTGCTATTGTGCCATCCACCAAAGCTGTTGATTCATCGAAAAATCGAAATAAGTTTGCTAAACCTGCTGATAAAATCAACAGAAATAATTCAGAATGTGTTTCTGAAAGCTCTTCTTCCAAAAAGGCTAAAAAGAGAAAATGCTATAAATGTGGGAAGAAGACACACATGGCCAAAGACTGTCCTGAAACTGAGGACATAAGGCCTGTTGACTCTGCTAGTTCCATCATTGCTAAAACAAGCAGTGTTGGAAGTAACTTAGTCAATGAGAGTGGTACCCAAACTGATTCCATTCAAATAGGAAATATTAATGTGGATATTACTAGCCCATCAACACATGTTGATGAAGTAGGAGAACTCATCTCTGTGATGAGTTCCCCTAAATGTAACTAATATTTCCTATGACATTCAGCAGGACAAACAACCATCCCAGGTTTGGTACTTGGACAGTGGCTGCTCAGGGCACATGACAGGTTGCAAGGACCTGCTGAATGATCTAAGGCCTGAAAAAGGGTCAAAAGTCACTTTTGGTGACAATGTACAGGGATCCACTGAGGGATATGGAACTCTTAAAGCTGGTGCTGCAGTGTTCAAAAGAGTAGCCTATGTGGTTGGGCTGAAACATAACCTTGTTAGCATAAGTCAACTGTGTGATGCTGGCTACAACGTTAACTTTGATGAGCACCTGGTTTACATATTGGATCCCCAAGGCAAAGTTGTGCTGTGTGCTCAACGGAAGAAAGGTGTATACGTTGTGGACCTGATCCCACAACTGAAACTTGCTTTCTCACAAGAACCAATGCAGACCTAAACTGGTTATGGCACAAAAGGCTGTCACACCTGAACTTCAAGAATATCAACAAACTCTGTAAGAAAGAGTTGGTAACAGGTTTGCCTTCTATGACCTTTATTAAGGATAGACTCTGCACAGCTTGTGAGAAAGGCAAGCAGAGGAAATCATCTTTTAAATCCAAGCATAATTTTTATATTGATACTCCTCTCTTCTTAATCCAAATGGACTTGTTTGGACCAGTCAATGTCCCAAGTCTAGGAGGAAGAAGATACACTCTAGTAATGGTTGATGAGTTCTCCAGGTTTACATGGGTAATCTTCTTGAAGAGCAAAGGAGAGGCTGCTACAGAAATCATTGGAGTTGTCAAAAAGATGGAAATGCTGAACTCTGCTCAAGTGAAGCAGCTTAGAAGTGATCATGGTACTGAGTTCAGAAACAGTACTCTTGAAGACTTCTGTGAAGAAAAAGGGATCTCACAAAACTTCTCAGCAGTAAGAACTCCACAATAAAATGGAGTTGCTGAAAGGAGAAATAGAACCCTTATTGAAGCTGCTAGAACCATGCTGTGTGCTTCTGGTTTACCTTCATCATTCTGGGCTGAAGCTGTCAACACTGCCTGCTTCACCCAAAACAGATCCTTAGTGGTGAAAAGGTTCAACAAGACTCCCTATGAGCTGCTTAAAGGGAGAAGGCCAAATATTAGCTACTTCCATGTTTTTGGATGTCCCTGCTTCATTCTGAATCAAAGGGACCAACTGGCAAAATTTGAACCCAAAGCTGATGAAGGTGTGTTTGTTGGATACTCTGCTATCTCCAAAGCCTACAGAGTGTACAACAACAAAAGAAAGGTGATAGATGAATCTATCAATGTCACTTTGAAGAATCCAGGAATTTTTCCACCACAGCTGTTCCTGAATCAGTTTCAGAAGAATTCAACTTTGATGATCTCATGCATTCAAACAGTGAAGGGGACTTAAAAGCTTCCACTATACCTAGAGTGGAACCTGCTAACCATGATGGGCATGATGATGATTATGTTGATACACCCTATGTGAATAAGTGTACTGACTTAATTACAACTTCATGTCCTGAACCAATCAATGCTGATTTTCCTGGATCCTCTGCTGATGTGTTCAACAATGGAGAGTCATGCTCAACAAGTGAACAGGCTCAAGACATCAGTGTGTCTGAAAACCTTGAAAGTTGTTCAACAGGACCTGTTGAAGATGCAAGCAACTCAGGAGAATCCTCATTGAAAAATGATCCTAAGGGGGCGTTTGGTTCGCGGATTTCCTTGGGATTTCATGGGATTTGCATTTAAAATCCTGTGTTTGGTTCGCAGATTTCAGTAAGGATTTTAAATCCCAGGATTTCTTAAATCCTTCCATTCTTTGTTATTTGAAATCCCAGCCTCCCCCCTAGGATTTTAAATCCCAGTTACCTTGCATTTTTCAGATTAACAATTTTTTTCTATAAGATAATGCAAATTCTTTGACAAAATCCTGACAAATGCAAATCCTGCATAATGCAAATCCTTTGACAAAATGCAAATCCCAGATAAAAAAATCCACGAACCAAACGCCCCCTAAGTGGATCAGGTGTCACCCCAATGATCAAATAATTGGTGACATCAACAAAGGGGTACAAACAAGATGGGACAGCTTAGGGAACTTCTGTATGTTCTCTAGCTTTGTGTCCCTCATGGAGCCAAAGAAAGTGGATGAAGCACTTAAAAATGCCAATTGGAACACTGCCATGCTAGAAGAACTCAATCAGTTTGAGAGAAACAAAGGTAAAACTATAATTGGCACCAAATGAGTTTACAGGAACAAGATGGATGAGCAAGGTCATGTCATTAGAAATAAGGCAAGGCTTGTTGCTCAGGGCTATAGACAGGAGGAAGGTATTGACTATGATGAAACATTTGCTCCTGTGGCCAGGCTAGAGGCAATTCGTTTGTTTTTAGCATACGCTGCTCATAAGAGCATGAAGGTATTTCAAATGGATGTGAAGAGTGCATTTCTGAATGGGAAGCTGCAAGAGGAAGTTTATGTCAAGCAGCCTCCAGGTTTTGAAAATGATCATAATCCAGGTATTGTCTATAAGTTGGACAAAGCCCTCTATGGTCTAAAACAAGCCCCTAGAGCCTGGTATGACACTCTTACTGATTTCCTTTTGAGCAATGGGTATTCCAGAGGTAAAGTGGATACCACACTGTTCATAAAGAAGGTGAAGTCTGATATTATGCTTGTTCAAATCTATGTGGATGACATAATATTTGGTTCTACTAATGAACAATTGTGCAAGAATTTTTCATTACTCATGAAATCCATATATGAAATGAGTATGATGGGAGAACTTACTTTCTTTTTAGGATTACAGGTTAAACAAACCTCAACTGGAATTTTTATAAATCAATGAAAGTACACTTTAGATCTATTGAAAAAGTTTAAATTTGATCAAAGTTCTCCTATTAAAACCCTAATGGCAACCAATGTAAAATTGGATGCAGATGCCAGTGGCAATGCTGGTTCAGTAACAGCTTACAGAGGCATGATTGGGAGCTTGCTGTATTTAATTGCTAGTAGACCTGATATTATGTTTGCTACTTGTTTATGTGCTAGATTCCAAGCTGATCCAAAAGAATCACATCTAGCTGCTGTGAAAAGAATCTTCAGATACCTTAAGGGTACACCAGGTCTGGGTCTTTGGTATCCCAAACACTCAAGCCTGGAACTAACAGGTTATTCAGATTCTGACTTTGCAGGCTGCAGGTTAGATAGGAAAAGCACAACAGGTGGATGTCAACTCCTTGGTGGAAAGTTGATCAGTTGGTGTAGCAAGAGCAGAACCCAGTTTCTACTTCTACTGCTGAAGCTGAGTACCTTGCTGCTGGAAGCTGCTGTGGGCAGATTTTGTGGATGCAGCATCAGCTTGAAGACAATGGACTTGTATATAGGAAAACTCCTATTCTATGTGATAATACAAGTGCTATAGCTATCTCCAACAATCCAGTATTTCACTCCAGAACAAAGCATATAGAAGTCAGGCATCACTTCATCAGGGATCACATTCAGAAAGGTAATGTGGAGGTAAGTTTTAATTCCACAGATGAACAGCTTGCAGATATTTTCACCAAACCTCTTGATGAAAACAGATTTAACTATCTGGTAAGCAAGCTGGGCATGTTAAACAAAAGTGACTAAGTGTCCAAAATTCTCTAAGACATTATATGGCTCACCCTGCTCAAGTTGCGCAGAACAGCTTAGACAGAACAGGCTATTCATGTTCTATACTTAGTCGTTTTCTACAAAACTTGAACAGCTTGAGCGTATAACAGGTTTGACAAATAACAGCTTATATGTCAAGCCTGATCTGATGATCAAACCCTCACCCTGCTCACTCTCTTAATCTGTCATTCAAGACATTGTCTTGTAACCTGGTCAGCTATTGAACATAACCTGTTCTTACGTAGCTGAACAGGTTGAAGGAACAGCTTGAAGAGTGAACAGCTTGTGATGACCCTGCTCATCACAGGTTTGTCCATCAGCTTAGACCATCAGTTTTAATTACCTTTCTTGACAATTAAGTTACTTAAATTTTGTTTTTATTTAACTTAATTACTGCGGATAATATGAGTTTCGTGTGTTAGTGATTAAAAAGGGCTCAAGTGGTCTGACAAACGGTCTGACATGGACAACCGTTCCGTTTTCCGTTAACGACCTTTTCAAATCAACCGCCCAAATGTTTCTCTCTCATACCCACTCACATTCAAATTCTATAAATACCCCCTACTGTTTCATCTTCGTCTTCCTCACTACTTCCATAAACCTCCTAAGAACCCTAAAATTGACTAAGTGTCCTGTGTTTCTACTACTTTCACTACTTCCCAAATGGCTCAAAGAAACAACCCCTTTCAACCAGTGTTTGTGGGTGCTGATGTTCAGAAACATCCATCAGTCACCACAATGCTGGCCTTGAAACCTACCAACTACCTTGCTAACCTAACCATCCCTAAGAACTATGTGGGGGAAAGGCTATGAAGAAATGGTGGAGTTCTTGAAAGTTCATCCGTTGAACTATGCCATGACTGCCACTCCTGGTGTCCTGTACCAGGAGATGGTGTATGAGTTTTGGTATACCTGTGCCTACAACCCATACACCAAAGTCATTAAGGGCACTATACTCAATGGGACTCAGACCATTGAGATCAACATTCGTCTGATCAGGGAAGTTCTTTGACTCCCTGTGGCTGAAAAATATGATCAGCCACAGCCTGAAGATGAACAGATGAAGAATCTGCTACACTTCTATGGTGTCGCAGAACCAAAAGTTAGAGCTACGCTGTTCCAAAAAGGATTTGTCTCCTACTTACAGCTTCTTATTTGCCTCTGTGGTAATGTGCTTCAGCAGCAAAGTTGGGTCCTTTGACCAACTGAGCAGTGATGAAATCCCTGTAGTTCTGCAGCTTGTGGATCGAACTACAATCAATATGGCAAAATGGATTTTTCTGAATTTGAGGGGCCTGGTGAAGCAGGAGACACGTCCAGCTACTATTCGATATCCCAGGTTTCTGAGCCTCATCTTCAAGCATATTTGTGGTGAGCACTTGTATAACACTAAGCCTTTACTTCGTACTGCTGCATTCCCTGTAATAGGGTATAGAGTTTTCCATACTCCGGTTCTCCCAAATGAGCCTCCTCTCTCTACTCCAATGAGGAAGTTGCTAGGATTGGTGGAAGGACCCTCTGATGTGAGGGTGGATCCAGAAGCTGCTCCTAGAAGAAAATCCAAATCCAGGGCCAAACTTGTTAAAAGGACCCTAGACATCACTGAAGCTGAGCCTGTCCACAAGAATGCCAAAACAGCTCAGTTAAGTCTGCACCCTCAGCCTCTGTGGCTGAGGGGGAGCAGGCTCCTCACCCTGGTTCATTTGTTGGACCTGAAGCCTTTGTGCCTGGTGCCTCTGTGGCACCTGAGACTATAGAACAGGCCAACCCACCTGTTTCTGACCCAGTCTACAAACTTGTCCAATCTGAACCTCTCATCTCCTCTCCAAAATCCCCAACCTCATTTCACATATTATACCAACGCAAATCCATAGCCAAAAAGAAACCAACAACCCAAACTAGCCCCTCTGTTCCCTCTCAACAGGGTTCAGTTTAAAAAGAAGCAACCCCTACTGCCTCTCCTATTTTGGGAGAAGGATCAGCACAATTGGAGCCTACTTCACTCCACCCTGTGTCAACCCCAAGTCAGCCTAAATCCTCTGGTTCCTCCCAACAGGAGCCAGTTGTACAAATGGAGATAGCCACATCAACTATTCCAGCCTCCCAACAGGCTGATAATATTGAAATACAGGAGTTCTCTCCACTCCATACTGAGTCCACACTGTCTCCACCTCCTACTTCTCTACACCCTAACTCTGCACGAGGTGTCCACACTGCTGGCTTAGACCAACCAGCAGCTCAGCCTCAATCTTTTGTTCCGCATGATGCAGCTATTCTACACCAAACTGCTGCTGAAGGACCAACCACTCAAGCTGATGAACCTCAGGAAATAGAACATCCCTTTGGTGAGGCTACTCCCATTATGCAAACTCCATTAGCAGGATTCACCACTGCTGATGTTGAAATGTAAATACCATCTCCCCATGATGAGGTACCTTTAAACCAAGGTACTGCAGAGGGAACCACCACTGGCCTTAATGAAGGTGCTGCAAAACAAGTAGTGTCTGAAAGGCTACCATCCTCTACCCACTCTCCTGATGATGCAGTTACAGCCACTGCAGAAGGTCCTATTGATCCCTCCAAGCTGGGCAACATTACTTTTGCCCAGGCTATGGAGCTTGTTTCCAAAATACCCTCTCCCTCTACATCACATCCGCATACACCAGCCTCATCCTCTTCATCTCCATCTACCCACTCCAAACAATCCACCCATAAACCTCCATCCCCTAAAGACCTGCCTTTGAAGGATCATCTTTCTTTGCTGACCAACAAAGTTGGTTCTTTAGAAACTTCCATGTCTTCTCTACCCTCTATCATTTCAGACTCTGTGTCTGAACAGCTTAAAGGATTCTTTGATGTGTTCAAGAATTCCTTTCCACCCACTCCTCAAACTGACACCTCCTCTCAGCTGCTTGCACTCACTGCACAGCTGCAAAATGTCTCCACTTCCCTCTCCTCAATTCTTTCCCACCAACAGGACTTTGTGTCCTCTATGACAGCCATTACACAACAGCTGTCCACTCTCCTCACCACTTGCAATCATACACTTCCCACCACCTTGGCCAGCCTAAACACTCTCATTGTTTCTCTATCAAACTCGGTGTCAGCAAACTTTGCTGATGTGCAGGACTCTCTTGAGTTACATCTTGCACATCTCCAAACTTTGCTGTTCACAGCTTCTGATAGGGAAAACATTCTTAAGCTGACCACTCATGCTGATTCCCAATCATCTTCTCTTCAAACCTGTCTTTCCCAAATTGCAGAGGTGAAGGATAACCTGGCTTTCTTAGTGCATAGCCTGGTTGGTTCCAAGCCTGCTGCCAAAATTGCGTCAAAGCCTGCTGAATTTGTTTCTTCAGGCAGACCGGTTGTTGAAGGTGCTGGTCCATCTCCTTCAAAGGGGGAGAAGTTGTCTGCCTCTAAGACTAAGTCAAAGGGGGAGAAAACTTCTTCTCCTAAGGAGACATCAACTCCTACTGGTGAAACAACAGGTGCATTTGAAACAGGTACTGGTCCAGCTGAGGGTGCCTCTCATCTACCTGAAGCTGCTCAGCCTACTCAGGCTGAATCTCCAAACCCTGCACAGTCTAAGGGGGAGGAATTCATTTCTGGGGACAGGCCAAGCAGCAGAAGGAGGCACCTCATACTGGAGGAAGAAGAAGAAGACATTCCTGAAGCTGTTATCACTACAACAGCTAAAGGAAAAGAAAAAGCAGTATTTGATCCTGAACAGCAGAAAGTAGCAGAGTTAAAGTTTCACAAAGCCAGGGAAAAGGAAATGGGTCTTTCCATGGATAAATACTATGAGTTCAGAGATGAACAGCTTAAAGCCCTGGAAGCACTAAGAGAAGAAGAATCCTCTGCCAAAGCTGCCAGAACTTTGCACTTCAAGAGGCAAGCAAAATCAAAATGCCCTCTCTGGATGTGCAAAAGAAACTGATGGAAGCTGCTAAGGGATCAGCTGGTGAGAAGGAAGTTGAAAAGGAAGTTGGTGCTCTGGTCTCTGTGTTGCTGATAGAAGGCTTGCCAAGGAAGCAATTGTCAAAGTTGTCCCCACATCAAGAAAAGGCAAAAGTGGAAATTGCAAATTACCAGAATGGGTGCAACAGGCCCAGAACTGGAAACTTATAACTACACTGATGTTGCACAGATGGGGTACAGGGAATGGGTTGAGCTGGCAGTGGCCCTGAGCCAGTCTAAGTCAGAAACGGCTGAGACTGTTAGGGCATATGTTAAGAAGTTGACGGAGAGAGTAAAGGATCTTGGCCTGATCTCAAAATAAGTAAGTGAGGGTGTCTCTGTGACATACCCCAAAATAAAGGCCATGAGGACAAGAAAAGATTCTGAGCTAGAGGAACTCCTCATCTTAATAGAGCAAGGTGATTATGCTGTTGAGATGAAAGGAATTGATTACAGCCTGCCCAGTGGAGTTGAGTTTGAAGATGGCAAAATCATTGAAGAACCTGAGTTGGGGGCATTTTTTGTAGTTCCCCTAACACAGAAGAAGTGCTTTCAGAGAGCTTCAGATTTATACAAAGTGGATCTGAGACAGCTTGCAGCTTTCAGACTTGCAGCTTCATTCAGGCAATCAGGCAGGTGGAGAGCAGCCATCTGGGACCAGCTCAGAGGCTTTTATGAGAGAGGTGAACTTTAAGATCCCAAGTTTATGATCCTTAGGGGGCGTTTGGTTCGCAGATTTTTTTCCCTGGGATTTGCATTTCGTCAAAGGATTTGCATTATGCAGCATTTGCATTTGTCAGGATTTTGTCAAAGAATCTACATTATCTTTTAGGAAAAAATTTTTAATCTGAAAAATGCAAGGTAACTGGGATTTAAAATCCTAGGGGGAAGGCTGGGTTTTTAAATAACAAAGAAGCAAGGGATTTCGAATCCTTACTGAAATCTGCGAACCAAACACAGGATTTGAAATGCAAATCCCAGGGAATCCCAGGAAATCCGCAAACCAAACGCCCCTTAGAGTTGAAATCCAAGATCTGGAGGAAACAAGGGATGAGCTTGAAAAGATGTTTGAAGGACCACCACCACTGGAGTGAAGTCCATCTACCATCAGGGTAGGTGAAGAATGGAAGATGTCCATCTGTTGGACAGGCTTGCCGTTATCTGCTTCCAAGATCAACAGTCCAAAGTGTTGAACTTTTAGTTTGTACATTACTTGTACCCTGTTACATGTGTTGTAACTTTTCTTATTTAAATTAGTTGTAAATACATTAGTACATTAGTTGTACTTCTGTAAAAAGCATGTGTTGTTTATGTAATCAAAATCAGTATATATAAACTGATCTTTTACTTTACTTAGATGTTGTAATTTCTTTTCAACAAGATGTATTGTAAAATGTATAGTGATTATTGATTAAATCAGCTTAGACTGATTATAGCAAATAGGGGGAGATTGTTAGGCATAAAAAGGCCTCAGTCAAACCTGCTGTATATCTGAGGGGAGATTTTTAATCAAACCTGTTGATACACTTGAAGGTTGAATTTACGGCCTGTTATATGCCTTATTGAAACCTGAAAGTGATTTGCAATATCAGCCCAAAGATGCTTACCATGTTGCATAAGTTGCAACAAAGGCAGTTTGTCCAAACTGTTCTATCTGCTGAACAGGCTGGACATAAACTGTCTACGCTGCTCTGTTCTCTTGAGCAGCTTGGGCAGTTTACAAGTGTTCTGTTCTTTGAGAACAGAACCTGTTCTTTGTGAACAGGTTAAACACTTTATGGAATATGTTTTCAAGTCCTCATGTATTGTTTTTGGCTACAAGATCAGTTTACAAGTCGAAGACAAAGTGGAAAACAGAACTGCACAGCCTGCCCACGTTGTTCTGATTACATGAAGATAAACGGATATTTGAAAAGGGTGACAGACCTTTTCTTATATCAAACTGGCATTAGCAAAAGAAGAAAGATGCAAAGTTGACATTCCTCTTTTGGTTAAAGCCTTATGCAACAGTGACAAAAAGGAAAAGACAAAGATTCTGCCATGTGAAGACAAAGATACTTTATCAGAACGTGTAGAAAGGTGTTTTGTCCTTTTGGAAAGACTCTCCACTATCTCATCTGTCCAATGAAGAAGCTTCACTGAGATTCACCTTTTGAGTATAAAAGGAAGCTTCCAAGGATTATGAGATATCAAGAGTGTGAAATCAGAACGTGCATTGAAGTGTGTTATTCCATGCATGCAAGTCTGCTTATATAAAATAGTAGAGTGTGTCTAAGTTGTTCTTGTATAAGCTGTCCATCTGAGTCTTGTAAAAACAGTGAATGCATCTAAGTGAGCATAGTCATTGTATCTAGTCTGAGAGTGTCTTAGATTAGTTGAGCAACTGTTGTATCTGTCATCTCAGCTTGAACCTTTCCACATTCAAGCTTGTTTGTAATAAATTTGTTAATAATATACACAAACATTGAGAAAAAGATTGTAAAGTTTAAATAGCTGTATTCACCCCCCTCTATAGCTTAGAACTATACACTTGGGAAACCTTTTGGGACCTACAACTCCAAAATCATGTATAGATTAATATTTATGGTTTATAAAGGTATTTGAGTCATTGATATGAGATTGATTGGGTTAAGTTACTGATGTGGAGTGAAAGCCCAAGTTGGAGCTCCATTTGAGCTCCAATGGTGGTTGAGATGGGTTTATGGTGTTCTTGCACATTTCATACATTATAAATTATAAGCCAACTATGTTTTTTATGGTCATGGAATTGTATGGAATTAGTAGGAACTCAATTGGAGTTTTGAAGCCTTAATTGGGTATGGGCCATTTAAGAACTCGATTTGAGTTCATACGAATTCCATGGAATCATGGAATGTTAAGTTATAGTTCTATTATGTCTAGAAAGTGTTTATTTATGTTATTAAGGTGTTTTCATATATTTTGTAACACAAAACACGTGCAAGAACTCAATTTGGCGTTTTAAGTCCAAACCGCGCACCATGTGTTCGGTGAAATGCCACAATGAGCACCAAAGCATTTTGGGATTGGGTTTTAATTTTTAGATGTAGATAGAATGCCTAAACATAGCCCAAATATGTTTAATAATGCTATGGGATTGGTTGGAATTGAATATGAGCTCAGTTGGAGCTTGGTGTTGTCGGTTAGAGCTTTCGGTCATTTTCAGACTCGTTCGATGTCCGTATGAGCTCCATAGAATTATGGAATGTTATGAAATGATTCTATTATGTTTGGAGGGGTTTAAGTGACCTTAATATGCTAGACATATAGTTTGTAAAGTCCCTTGAAATTGTTAGAAGCATTAATGGGAGTTTTGGGGAGTTTGGTGCATTTATGGGCATTGATTGTGCAGTTAGAGGGTGGACAGCATGGTGGTAGCGGTGCTACCCACCCTCTGGTCACGTTGATAACTCTGATCATGAAAAATTTAAATTTGACGCTAATTCTGCAAGTATTAGTATATGAATTATTGTTAAAAGTGTGTGAAATATCCTATTTAGTTGTGAGGCTGTTTCAGGTTGTCCTTCACCTCAACTAATTGGGTAAGGCAATGTTCAAGAGAGGTGGACTGAGAGGTGGCAGAGACTGAAAGAATGAAAATGGCAGCCCTATCAGTGTCACCGAACAACAGACTGTTAAGCTGTGCAAGAATAATATTGATGAATTCTTGCACATCGTCAAAATCTGATGCCACAGAGTTAGACAGGGATGCCACTAAGGTATTCATAGAGGTTAAGGTGGAAGGTAGAGAAACAGAACAGGTTCAGAAATACTTGACAGTTGTTGGGAAACAGCTGCCAAGCTGGACACAGAGTCCTGTTGATTTGAAAGGAGAGAGGATAGAGAAGTGGAGAGTTGTTGTAGTTGTGTAGTGAGTGCAAGCAATTGGGTGGAGTAGACAGGTTGTGGAGAGGGTGATGGAAAGGATGACTTGATTGAATCATGAAATCCTGCAAGCTGTGCAGACACAGAGTCTACAATAGTACAAGGAAGGGTGGTCAAGGATATTTCCAAAGTATCAACCTTGGAGGACAGCATAGTAAGTTGTTCCTTCAAGCACAGATCTTTTGGAGATGGGGGAGCATGGGTGGATTGTTTAGATTGAGTGGATGGTGAGGACGAAGGTTGTAATTCCCATATTAGAAGCATTCAGTCAACATTCAATAGACATTCATAATATAATCAATCACAAACATGAAGAACAATATGAATAATATTATGAACAATAAGAACATTCAAAGATTAGATAAACCTTAATTGCTTTCCAATTCACGTACGTACAATCAGATGAATGGTTACAAATGAAAACCTAAAACTGTAACATCCCCGGATTTAATTTATTGTAATTGGGATAATTAGATTGAATTTTTGTATTAAGTTAAATTATTAAAAATGTTTATGTATTTGGATATTTGAAAGTTGGTTGGATTATATGGAAATTTAGAGTTTTAATTATTAAGTGAAAATAATTATTAAGGATAATAAATAAAAGATAGAATTCTTTTATTTTATAAAACCAGTATTTAATAGAACCGGATAAGTGGAGGGGTGAAATGTGCCAAAAGGTGAAAGAAGAGAATAAAAGACTTATAATCTTTCATTTTGAAACATTGCACTCTCTCTCTAAACTTCTACTCTCTCTCGGTTCTCTCTCTAAAAACGATCAAAGGTCACAAAAGTTGGAATTTGAAGCTAAAAGTTTGGATTCAAGTTACAAAGAAGGATCTATAAACACTGCAATTGAAGATTTGAGGTAAGAATCCTTTAAATTTGGCGTTTATGAGCATTTTGGGTCGGTTTTGACGAAAACCGAATCACTAATTTGGAGTTACAAATGTCAATGCATGTGTTATGTTATCAAGGATTCATTTAAATCGAGTGTATAAGATGCTATGTACAAAGTTTCAAGTCTTGATTCAACCCGAAAGTATCATTTCTAGGAATCACTATGCGTTAGTGTGTGTGGGTGTTCGACGGATGGAACAAAAGTGGTCAAGAAGTGTTCAATTTGTTATGTAAAAGTGTTAATATTGGTGTTAAAATGGTTGAAATCAAGTGTATTTAAGTTGGTGTGATTTATTTCATGTATTGAATTAATACCAAAAATGACTTGGATTAAATCTGGAAATAAAAAGTCTGCACAAATTCGAATGGGGTGGGATCCGAATTCGGATCCGAGATGAACTCGGATCTGGTCCGAATTCGGATAAGGCTCGGATTTCAGGATATTTAAGATATCAAAATAATTACTAAGTGTTGGGATCCGGATTGGTCTGAATTCGGATGGGGATCCGAATTCGATGGGGTCCGAACTTGATGGTGGTCCGAATTGACATGGTTCGAATTTAGCTTGGGGACCGAATTGGGGTCCCAATTCGGGTAGGATCCGAATTCGGACATGATCCGAAATTTGGGTCAAATAAAATAAAAACTTATAAAAATTTGGTTTTTATGAAATTAAACAGTTATTGACATGATGTGTTGTTACAACTGACTTACAGGTCCCTTGTTGTGTTGTTTAACCCACGGTGGGGTACTTTGTGGATCCGGTTGAATTTCCGTGAGGAAATATTATTATTTGAAGTTTATTTACGCACCCACTGTGAGTACATATGATTTCGCATGTTTATATCTGCTTTATGATTGCTATTGCCTGCTGAGACATGTTGCTTCATTATTCGTTTGGAATTCTACTAACTTTCGTAGATTTAGATGCACATTCTTATTTGATGCATGTCCGTTCGTTTGTTGTGCATCTAACGATGGACCGGCAGGTCGCATCTGTTACTCCGATGTTACTGCGCTATATGACCCGGAGCTGATCCCTCCGAGGTTCAGGTAGGCAGTATGTCATCCCCGATGTTATGTCTGTCTCAGATGGTTGGGTTTCATACCGAGCTTTGGGCTCGTAGGAGCGACGGCTCATGTGTGTCGTACTTTGTGTACGTGGAGAGGGCACGACGTGTGTCGTCGGTGCTACTCTTGTGGGCTTCATAAAGATTTATAAAATGCGTAAATCTGTGTATTCACTAAGCATTCGCTTACCCCTCAGTTGTTTTTATTTTTACAGGAAAGGGTAAATCAGCTGCCGGACCTTCTAGTTAGGTCGTGTGAAGATTTGGAAGATTACATACTACTTAATCGGTAATTGTGATTTGGAACAATGTTGTAATATGTTTGGGATGAATGTAATAAAGTTGAGTTTGTAGACTTAGTATTGGAACCTTATAGCACCGTAGGGTGTCTGACTGTAATTGTATTGTTTTATTTTGAATTTTAATGCTTCCGCAATTGTTTAAGTATTCAGATCATTATGTAATAAATTATGTGGTGTATAATCCTGGGTGTAATGTAAATGGTGGTTATTGTGGCAAGGGTGTCACAGGAGATGGTATCAAAGCAGTAGTTTGAGATTCAAGTGTCCGTGAGGTCTTGGTCCCAAACATTAAGTGATGATATGTAGTGGTTTAAGTAATGATCTGAACTAAGATTGGTTACGATCTAGTAATCGTAGGAGATTGACCATCATACGGGACAATTGGGTGGTGTCTTTAAATTAATGACATGTTACTAAACAAGCCATATATTTTATATTTCAGAACATGTCTGGAGGAGGAATGACACCCGAAGAAACAAGGGAAATGATGCTTGCCTTGATGGCTGAGCAAAATCAGATGATTCAAGATCAGTTTTGGGCTCGAGATGAGGCCGAAGCTAAGAGAAGGGAAGACAAGAGAAAGAATAAGGAAAAAGAGGGGGCAACAATGATGAACGAGATGAAAACACTGGGAATAAGCCCAAAGGTTGTCGATTTAAGGACTTCAAGGGAAATGGAGCAATCGAGTTTAATGGATTGGGGGATGCTGTTGCCGCACTTGAATGGATAACAACAACCGAACGGACGTTTCGAATCAGCGACTGTGTTGAGAAGGACATGGTTCGGTATGCTACTGCTATGTTCACCAAAGATGCGATTATGTGGTGGAATTCCATGGTTAACGCTTTAACCTTGGAAAAAGTGTCTGTTATGACTTGGGCTAAGTTCACTGACCTATTCACTCAGCAGTACTGTCCGGTTGATGAGCGCCGGAGACTTGAGGAAAAGTTCATGACATTGATGCAGGGGACTAAGACTGTGTCCCAGTATGCGGTGGAATTCACGAGGCTGAGTCTGTTTGCGCCTCATCAAGTTGACACCAAGGAAAGGAAAGTAACCAGGTTCGAGGCTGGTTTGGATATAGAGATTAGAAGAGTTATGAGCAGCGTGCGCTACACTACGTTTGCTGGCTTACTTGAGGCTGCCAGAAATGTATTTTAAATTCTGATCATGTCAGGTTACTCAATTGGGTCTGCTGCTTCCACTAACCCAACACAGCCGTCACCGCCGAAGCGCCAACGTGATGGGGGATATTCTGGTTCTGCTCGTTCATCGCAGTATTCACCACAGCAATCTTATCGCTGATAATCCGGGTCTTCTAGGCGTGCTCGTGTCTACTCCATCAACACCAAGCCGCAATATATTAATAAGTGTCATTTGGAACACTTCGGCAAGTGCACTAATGGACGTGCTTGCTTTTGCTGTGGAGAGTTAGGCCATTTTCAGAGTGAGTGCCCAAGGAAAGGTGATGCTTGCCATAAGTGTGGTGTATGGGGGCATTACAGTAGAAATTGTCGGAAGAACGCTCCAGCAGCTGCTGCTCCATCATCGACCTGATCATCTGGAGGATCTAGTGGTGGTTCAGTCAACCGCCGGAACCAGCCACAAAGGGCTCCGGCTCGTGCATTTCAGGTTACTGCGGAGGAGGCTACGGAAAACCCCGAGGTGGTCACGGGTATGTTTATCGTAAACTCTTTACCTGCAAGAGTGTTGTTTGACTCGGGTGCCAATAGATCGTTTGTATCTACTATGTTTGCACAACAACTTTCCATGCCTTTGTCTAAGCTATCTGTTGTACTAGATATTGAAACTGCTAGTAATACTCTAGTCAAAGTAGATCATGTATACCGTAACTGCACCTTAGTGATTGAAGATGTAGTCTTCAATTTGGACTTGATTCCGATCGAGTTTAGTGAATTTGATGTAATTATCGGGATGGATTGGTTGATAGAGAACGAAGCCCACATAGTATGTAAGAAGCGGATGATAAAGATAACTACCCCGGAGGGGCGTGAGATCTGTATTTACGGGGATAGGAGAAGTGGGGATCTGTGTTTGTTAAGTATTGCAAAAGCTCGGAAGCTTGTTGCAAAGGGATGTGACGCCTACTTAGCATATGCTATTGATGCTATGGCTGAGAAGAAGACGTTGGCCGATGTGCCTGTTGTATCACAATTCCCGGATGTGTTTCCGGAAGACTTGTCTGGCGTGCCGCCTGAGAGACAAGTTGAGTTTAGAATCGATCTGATCCCTGGAGCTGCACCGGTAGCTCGTTCTCCATATCGCCTTGCCCCAACCGAGATGAAAGAGATGATGACACAACTCCAGGAGTTGTTGGATAAGGGCTTCATTCGACCGAGTTCATCTCCGTGGGGAGCTCCGGTGTTGTTTGTTAAGAAGAAGGATGACACGATGAGGATGTGCATTGATTACGGGGAGCTGAATAAGCTAACTATTAAGAACAAGTATCCGCTGCCGAGGATAGATGACTTGTTTGATCAGCTACATGGGAAAAGGGTGTTCTCTAAAATTGACTTGAGGTCGGGATACCATCAACTGAAAGTTCGAGAAGAAGATGTGCCTAAGACAACTTTCAGGACACGTTATGGGCATTATGAATTTTTGGTTATGCCTTTCGGGTTGACCAATGCCCCGACTGTTTTCATGGATCTGATAAACAGAGTATGTAGACCGATGTTAGATAAATCGGTAATTGTGTTTATTGACGACATCTTGGTATATTCCAAGTCTGAGGCGGAGCATGCTGTTCATCTAACAGAGTTATCAGAATTGTTAAGAAAAGAGAACTTGTATGCCAAATTCTCAAAGTGTGAGTTTTGGCTACAACAAATTCAGTTTTTGGGACATGTTATTTCGGGAGCTGGGATTTCTGTAGATCCAGCTAAGATAGAAGCGATAAAGAATTGGGAGCCGCCTCGTTCAGCTACAGAATTCAGAAGTTTTCTTGGGTTGGCGGGCTACTATAGAAGGTTTATTAAGGATTTCTCGAAGATTGCAGTTCCTTTGACTGCATTAACGAAGAAGAATGCACCGTTTGTTTGGGAAGCTGTGCAACAAGAGGCATTTGATATCTTGAAAAACACGTTAAGTGAAGCACCGATACTTGCTCTACCGGATGGCAATGAGGATTTTGTGGTTTACACGGACGCATCGAGACTGGGGTTAGGTGCTGTGTTGATGCAACGTGGAAAAGTAATTGCATATGCCTCAAGACAGTTAAAGCAACATGAGAAAGACTACTCCAGTACTCCACTCACGATTTGGAGTTAACCGCTGTTACATTCGCATTGAAGTTGTGGAGACACTATCTGTATAGAACTAAGTGTCAACTCTATACAGATCATAAGAGTTTGAAGTACATTTTCAGTCAGAAAGAGCTTAACATGAGACAACGTAGGTCTATGAAACTTATTAAGGACTACGATTGTGAGATACTGTACCATCCTGGTAAGGCTAACGTGGTAGCCGATGCTTTGAGTCGCAAAGCCTATGCCAAGGATTGTTGCTACATGATGACGTCTACGATGTTAACCTCCACTATTATTGATGATGTCAAAGCTGCTCAAGTGGAAGCTTTGAAAGAAGAAAACATTGATGCCGAGGATATAAGGGTACAGATGAAGATAATGGAAACAAGTGAGTCGGGACTGAAAGGTGTATATGGAAGGATTTGGGTGCCAAAGTTTGGTGGCATGAGAAATGTGTTTATTGAAGAAGCTCATCAATCTAAGTTTTCTATACATCCCGGGAGCACAAAGATGTACAACGAGCTGAAAGAAGACTTTTGGTGGCCGGGATTGAAGAAGGATATAGGTCAGTATGTTGAGAGATGCAGGACTTGTCGGTTAGTGAAAGCCGAACACCAACAGCCTTATGGTAGTCTACAACCGCTTCCCATTCCGGAATGGAAGTGGGAACACATAACCATGGATTTCGTCACCAAGTTGTCAAAGACTAGGCATGATGCGATATGGGTAATTGTTGATAGATTGACCAAGTCAGCACACTTCATTCCAATAAGAGAGAGTTACTCACTGGAAAGATTGGCTCAGATTTACATGGATGAGATCGTTTCTAGACATGGAGTACCGAAGTCCATTGTATCAGATCGGGATAGCCGATTTACTTCCAATTTCTGGTCGGCATTGCAAGAAGGGTTGGGAACGAGGATTGCGATGAGTACAGCTTATCGACCGCAAATCGATGGTCAGAGTGAACGGACCATCCTTACCTTGGAGGATATGATGAGATCATGTGTATTGGATCTCGGTGGCAATTGGGACAACCATTTGCCATTAATAGAGTTTTCGTAAAACAATAGTTATCACGCGACAATAAAGAAGGCGCCATTTGAAGCATTGTATGGGAGAAGGTGTAGGACTCCTACCTGTTGGAGAGAAACCGGAGAAACACCGATTGCTGGGCCGGCATTGCTTCAGGAAACGAATGATAAGATACAACTGATTAGACAATATATGAAGGCGGCTCAGGATCTCCAGAAAAGTTATTACGATAGAAGGCACAAACCAATCAGCTTTGAGGTAAATGATTGGGTGTATCTGAAAGTATCACCAATGAGGGGTGTTACTCGTTTCGTGAAGAGGGGCAAGCTGGCTCCGAGATTTGTTGGGCCATTTAAAATAATAGAAAAAGTTGGGAATCAATCGTATCGTCTGGGGTTGCCTGAAGGGATGTCAGGCATACATCCAGTATTTCATGTTGGAAATCTCCGAAAGTCATTTACTACTGGTAACGAAGATTGGGCCGATCATACTGAGTTGCAGATTGATGAAAGGCTTCGATACGTGGAGGAGCCGGAATGTGTATTGGATACCAACCTGAAAAAGCTAAGGAGCAAAGAGATCGAAATGGTGCTGGTACGTTGGAAGCATCATAAAGGAGAAAATCACACTTGGGAGACAAAAGCGGAAATGTTAAGGAAATATCCACAACTGTTCGAATCCGAGTAACTTCGAGGACGAAGTTGAGCGTGGTGGAGCCCATGCTGTAACATCACCGGATTTAATTTATTGTAATTGGGATAATTAGATTGAATTTTTGTATTAAGTTAAATTATTAAAAATGTTTATGTATTTGGATATTTGAAAGTTGGTTGGATTATATGGAAATTTAGAGTTTTAATTATTAAGTGAAAATAATTATTAAGGATAATAAATAAAAGATAGAATTCTTTTATTTTATAAAACCAGTATTTAATAGAACCGGATAAGTGGAGGGGTGAAATGTGCCAAAAGATGAAAGAAGAGAATAAAAGACTTATAATCTTTCATTTTGAAACATTGCACTCTCTCTCTCTAAACTTCTACTCTCTCTCGGTTCTCTCTCTAAAAACGATCAAAGGTCACAAAAGTTGGAATTTGAAGCTAAAAGTTTGGATTCAAGTTACAAATAAGGATCTATAAACACTGCAATTGAAGATTTGAGGTAAGAATCCTTTAAATTTGGCGTTTATGAGCATTTTGGGTCGGTTTTGATGAAAACCGAATCATTAATTTGGAGTTACAAATGTCAATGCATGTGTTATGTTATCAAGGATTCATTTAAATCGAGTGTATAAGATGCTATGTACAAAGTTTCAAGTCTTGATTCAACCCGAAAGTATCATTTCTAGGAATCACTATGCGTTAGTGTGTGTGGGTGTTCGACGGATGGAACAAAAGTGGTCAAGAAGTGTTCAATTTGTTATGTAAAAGTGTTAATATTGGTGTTAAAATGGTTGAAATCAAGTGTATTTAAGTTGGTGTGATTTATTTCATGTATTGAATTAATACCAAAAATGACTTGGATTAAATCTGGAAATAAAAAGTCTGCACAAATTCGAATGGGGTGGGATCCGAATTCGGATCCGAGATGAACTCGGATCTGGTCCGAATTCGGATAAGGCTCGGATTTCAGGATATTTAAGATATCAAAATAATTACTAAGTGTTGGGATCCGGATTGGTCTGAATTCGGATGGGGATCCGAATTCGATGGGGTCCGAACTTGATGGTGGTCCGAATTGACATGGTTCGAATTTAGCTTGGGGACCGAATTGGGGTCCCAATTCGGGTAGGATCCGAATTCGGACATGATCCGAAATTTGGGTCAAATAAAATAAAAACTTATAAAAATTTGGTTTTTATGAAATTAAACAGTTATTGACATGATGTGTTGTTACAACTGACTTACAGGTCCCTTGTTGTGTTGTTTAACCCACGGTGGGGTACTTTGTGGATCCGGTTGAATTTCCGTGAGGAAATATTATTATTTGAAGTTTATTTACGCACCCACTGTGAGTACATATGATTTCGCATGTTTATATCTGCTTTATGATTGCTATTGCCTGCTGAGACATGTTGCTTCATTATTCGTTTGGAATTCTACTAACTTTCGTAGATTTAGATGCACATTCTTATTTGATGCATGTCCGTTCGTTTGTTGTGCATCTAACGATGGACCGGCGGGTCGCATCTGTTACTCCGATGTTACTGCGCTATATGACCCGGAGCTGATCCCTCCGAGGTTCTGGTAGGCAGTATGTCATCCCCGATGTAATGTCTGTCTAAGATGGTTGGGTTTCATACCGAGCTTTGGGCTCGTAGGAGCGACGGCTCATGTGTGTCGTACTTTGTGTACGTGGAGAGGGCACGACGTGTGTCGTCGGTGCTACTCTTGTGGGCTTCATAAAGATTTATAAAATGCGTAAATCTGTGTATTCACTAAGCATTCGCTTACCCCTCAGTTGTTTTTATTTTTACAGGAAAGGGTAAATCAGCTGCCGGACCTTCTATTTAGGTCGTGTGAAGATTTGGAAGATTACATACTACTTAATCGGTAATTGTGATTTGGAACAATGTTGTAATATGTTTGGGATGAATGTAATAAAGTTGAGTTTGTAGACTTAGTATTGGAACCTTATAGCACCGTACGGTGTCTGACTGTAATTGTATTGTTTTATTTTGAATTTTAATGCTTCCGCAATTGTTTAAGTATTCAGATCATAATGTAACAAATTATGTGGTGTATAATCCTGGGTGTAATGTAAATGGTGGTTATTGTGGCAAGGGTGTCACAAAAACTTAACTATTTATAAAAAAGTAAATGGATCTAAACTATCCATACCCATGGGTTCACCTTTTGGTCTTTTAACCCATTTACAATGAACTTTGAAACCTTACAAAATGAACACAAAACCAAGTTTCATTTATTAGAATTCAAACCTTGAAACTATCACAACTTCTAGATCTAACATTCTCCCCCTTTGTGATTCGCTTTTAGATCTTGGTTTCAAGTTGGTGATCAGCTTCCTTTGGTGAAAATATCGGTCAAGACGTTTGATAGTCATCCTGTACTCCAGCTTGTCTAGGACGTCCCGTTGGAAGTCTCTAACGAGTTGTAGTACGACTTTAAGTTCCCAGATTCTTGTACCGAGCTTTAATGCTTCCTTAAGATTGTCGATTCTGATCATAAGCATCTTTCTAACCATATACAACGTCTTGTCACAATACTTCTCTAATTTATCTCTTCTCATTAGTGCTTTCTTTCTCTGTAAATTTAGATAAACTACTCCGACCGTTGGCGTTGTAAGCACTTTCGAAACTGAGAAACGTTCAAGGCCCGAAGTATTCTGATTCGGTGCAAGTAGATTGACCTTCCGTTGTCTTGCTTCTAACGCCATTTGAAAATCAAAGATGATCGATAGAGTGATATTTTAGCGAAGAAACTTGATAATACATCATTGAGCATTCATATGAAGTGGATCTCTACTCTTATTGTGTAGCAGATGTAGATATAAAACTCAAGATCCTGCAAAAACAAGTTAGGGAAATCTGCCTCTGTAAAGGTAGATAAAGTTCGGTCTTCCCGTTCGACTTCAAAAATGGGATAGAATATACTCAAGAACTTGTCGAACTTAATCTTTAAGACTTAAACAATAGGAGACCGGCTTCTAACGGATTCTTTAGTCTTATTTAGATTTCTGATTATGATGACTCTCACAGTCCTTAACTCACGAACAAACATCCTCCTGAACATCTCTTCCATATAGGGGCTTCTTACCCTCTGCTTTACACAGTCAATGGTTTGGGCAGTTAGTCTTTCAGCGTGTCGTTCTTCTCGTTTTTGAGAAGAAGTAGCACCTCTAGACGTTCTCACTTGCAACCTTGTAATTTCTTTAAGTACATTTGGGGCAGTAGAGGTAAGAGGAGGTACATATGATCGCTCTTGGAAGATTGGAAATACTCATGAAGATTCAACCGGTTCGAAAGAATGGTCTGCAATAACCAGAATAATCAATGGACTTTCGGAGGCTTGTTGGACTGACGGAGTTGGAGCTGTAGATGGAACAGGTGTTAGCACTATTATTGGAGACGGAGAAGGAGATGGTGATACTGGATAATTAGAAGGGAGTTCAAATTCAAAATCTTGTGGGTCTACTCCTTTTTCATCAGCATATTCAATGTGTAGCGACTCTTTCAGCTGAACTTCTGTTGCTTCATGTTTCTCTTCATCGTATTCAATTATGATAACTTTTGTAGGGTCTAATATCCTCAGAGGAACGACGGTTAATATCTCTTCTTGTTCGATGAAGTCAGTGAAATTTTCAAGCTCTTCCCAGACAGTAAGAGATAGATGAGCTCCTGAGAGTGATTCCTCAAGAGACTCGTCCTGGAGTTCAGTTTCAGTTTGTTGGGGCCCGGATTGGTGAGCAGATTGTTTTTGACTTGGAGGAGCTGATTTACTCTACGATCATTTGAGCTTTGCCAGCGGCTCTGGCCCTTTCTCCCCCTCATGGTGATCAGGATCCTCTTGATCATCATGCTTTCGCTTGGTATCCTGAGTGGAAACTTTACAAGATTCAACAATAATTTTTAACCACTCGCCCATTTGAGTAACTAGGGGGTTTGCTGTCGAAGAAGATGAGGAGTCGGAGGCTTCGTTGTTCAAGATTTCTAACGGCAAGGCATTGGTGGTTGATAGATTTGATGAAGCTTTAAGTATGGAGTGAAGGGTGCGGTTCGCTTCATCTAGAGTGGGGGCTTGAGGAACGACCGACTGCTGAGTCATAAAGGTGAACATGTCACTTAATTGTTGTGACATGAGCGCCTTAAACTCAGCAAACTCGGTTTCGGACACTGAGTCCGGGTGTAATCTGGGGCCACTTAGGCTCTCCGTACGCATTTTGGGAGACTCCGAAGAGATCCCTTGATGGCCTGTGCTCATGGTTAGCATTGATGTGGCCATGACAGGACTTCCACAAATCATCGCCGGCGCACTTTGAGTGTGCACGGCTCCGAGTGTTTCGACAACGCCACTCAGGCGTTGTGATTGAATTGACTCGAGTGTCTTAGCCAAGGATTGTTCAATATCAACGGGCTCTAGACTCGATTGTGCAAGAATTGACAGGGGCGACTGGGGCTGTTGTTGTCCTTGTTCAATATCCGCAGACTCCAAATGAGTCGCAGATAGATTAAGTGCTTGATCCCCATGCAAAATTGAAACACCGGCTTGTTGAGAAACCAGTGAGTGGCTAGGTGGGTTTTATGCATTCACCACTTGGCTAGTGGTGTCTCTTTTAATACCGGCTCCCAACACATGAGCGCCAATAGCAGATGTGGCGTCTCGGCTTATTTCTGGCTGGGAACTCTCTACGATTCTCCTAACTCCCCCTCGACTTTTGATAATTTCTCGCAAAGCTGCAAGAGATCGCATTGGAACTTGGGTGGGGGGAGTAACATCATCATCATCATCATTATCATTATCATCATTATTATCAGGATGAGATGTTTAGAGGTGATAGATGCGCAGTGTGCGTTTCCTCACTTTCCCTATCTCCTGCTACTTCAACCTCAGGCTCTCTACCCCTAATTTCCCTCTCAATTACATTTTCCCTCTGCTCTCCCCTAAACCTAACCTCTCGGGGTTGGCTCCTTAGGCAGGCGCAGCAGATTCTGGCTCTGCCATAGGAACGTCTCTCTCTAGATACTGCCTAATAGCCTAAGATTCTAGATCGGTGTATGCGAGTAGCTCTTCAGGTATAGGCATGACTTGGATCTCGGGGGGAGAGATCGGATCATGAAAGAACTTTTTTGAAAGTCTCTCACCCCGACATCATGATCTCTGCGTCGAATTTCTGGAATTCGTGACATACAGTGCGATATGATAAGCTGAAGAAATCGCTGGGCTGGGACAAATTTTTTAGCTCGTCCTGTCCATTTCTCCTGAATGACCTCTATCAACTCATTTCATAGAGTCCAAGCGTAGTTTTGGTAGCGGTTGTAGGCAATGTTGTGGAAGATCCGAAGAATTCTAAGACTGGCTCTATCTGCACCAGAAGCTTTGACTGTAAGGCAACAATCAAGGATTGAGTACATGTAGTACCAATGGCCTAGGAGCTTTCGTCTAAAGAATTCTGAGGCTTTGCGAAAGTTGCCATCATAACCCAACTGCTCGATTTCTTTACATATTTTTTCCTCTGGCAAGTTGTCATCGTATTCAGGACGCCCAGGGAAATCTCGGCAGTGAGGGAGACGGAGAATGTGGAAAAATTTGGGGAAGGGGTTTTCTATTGTGTTGTCCTCAATGTCACAAGTGATGTGTATATTGTTTGGGTCGGGGTGATAGGTGAGGGTATGCCAAAATTGTCGGACATAAACTTGGGTGGACGGGGCTGGGTCTTCTGGTTAGGGCATAGGCTATTCGATGGCTCATTAGGATTTCTTCAACCACTCTGTTTGATTGAAGGATGGCTGGGTTTTCCTCTGATTTACGTAGAAGGGCTGGGTCAAGAAGGTAGTTGTTGGGTTTAATGGGTAGCCACATTTGTCGTGGGAAATCTGCTCTAAGGCTCTGGGGGGTAGGAGTCTTGGTTGGGGTTTGAGTGCTGAGGGCTCAGGATTGGTTAGGGTTTGAGTGCTGAGGGCTCAGGATTGGTACATTTTCTCCTGATTGGGAACGAGATGTCATTGTACCTGTGAAAACTTTTGAAAGTCAGATATGTATTGTCAAGGAATATACGACTTGTTCAGAAGTGTTTCTTGTTTTGGGCGTTTGATAGAATTAAACTAATTTGTTAAAGGGCTTCTACAGAAGACTTCTCGGGAAGAAAAGTCCATCTGAAGAACCAAAGTCTGCATGACCAGTCCTAACTCAGATTAATTCACAAGAATAGCCTTAGACAAGATTTAAAACCTCTGAACGAGTGAACTTTCAAGTGAGCTCAACTCTTTTGGAAATAATCAGACTTAGAAAATTTTTAACAAAACTTGCGGATGTAGTGTCATCCTAGAGTTGAAACTCTCAGATGTAACTATGAGTGAAAGTTTAGTTTTGAAAATTTTTTCTAAGGCATGAATGGCCCCAACCTGTGGTTGAAGTATTATCCAAAAGTTGGAACTTGCGGATAGGCCTTTGATTGCAGGTTTCACTTAGAAAGTTTCATAAACATTTTGCTCTGTGGGAGACTTGCGGATGGAGTGTTATCTGCGAGTTGACACTCGCGGATGAAGCTGTGGCCGCGTGTTTCACTTAGTCATTTTAGGCCTTTGAAGATGTTTGTACATGGAGTTTTAGCCGCAAGTTGCAACTTGCGGATTAACCATCATGCCCCTTGTGACTTAGAAAGATTTGAAGCACATCATGCGGGTGTTGTGTTATCCGCGAGTTGAATATTCCGGATAAGGCATGATTTGTTTTTAACTTAGAAAATCTTGGACCAGTTGTGCGGATGTTGGGTCGTCCGCGAGTTGCAACTCGCGGACAAAGCATTACTCGCAGGTTTAACTTAGGACTTGTGCAAATTATTTGAAAGAACCCAAAAACAACTTTTGTTTTGGAAAAATTAGATCAAAAAGCTGTTTTTGCACAAACCCGTTGGGTTTCTTAACCACGAAGAAAACCACTTTCAGACATAAAAACTCCCTTTTAAACTCGATTCAAAGCAAAGATTTCAAAGGAAGTAGTTGATAAATGCATAGATGTTGGTACACCCTGTGTGACGATAGCAGTCTAAGTGATCTAGCATGTTGGTTTAAGTAATATTCAAAGTATTGGGATTTAACGAGTATTTGATATATATGTTTATATATGTTTGATAGTTATTGATTGTATGTTTGGACTTGATGTAACGTATTACAAGAAGTTCAAACATAAAGTTCAAAGATAAATTCAAGCATAAGTTGAAAACATAAGTTTCAATACTAAGTTAAATATGTGAAAGAGTAAATTCGAATTCTCTAAGGACTGGGATTCGAATCTATGACAGATTCGAATGTGTTCCTTAGGCAGATTCGAATGTGTTCCATAAGGCAGATTCGAGAGTCTCAAGGGGACAAACTCGAATGGGCCTTGGGCCTGATTCGAGTTTGGCCCATGGCAAACTCGAATGAGCCTCTATAATTAGGGATTAACTCGAATGATTAGGAGACTTTTGCAGAATTCGTGAGGGATTAAGCAAATAGGCGATCTCGAGTTTATCAGCTAATTGAGTGTTGTTTCGGAGAGAATCTTCTAGTAGGTGCGTTCTTGTTAGTTCGTACAGCTCGTTGATAGTCTCCGTGTTCCGTGTGAGAGTTGTTTCCGTCAACCCGTTAACGAGGATTCCGCACTCGTTGACGGTCTCGCGTCTAGATAGATCCGTAGTGTGTAGACCTTACAAGTGGTATCAGAGCATACGGGGTGTTCTTAGTGTTCTTCGTGTTCATCTAGATACATCCTAGGTTTCTTGATGCTTTAGGACGGTTAATCTCTCTAGTTGCAGTGTTTTTCGTGTTTTTCGAGCTTAGTAAATTGGGATCCGGGAAATACTTCGTGTTTTTCACGTTTTTGATCGAAATCGATATTTTTCGTTGTAAAAATATTGATTTAATCTGCAAAACGTTAAGAAGTCGAAGTATTGGCCGTTTTTCGAGTTTGCGGCGCTCGAATCTTTTTGGAGTGATTAGGGTTTTTCTTAGTCTCGAGTCTAACCAAAATCCGCTCCTTTCGAGTTTGCTTAAGTGAGAATTCGATTTTATTTGATTCGAGTTTGCTTCGAGTTTGGACTACAGTCGAACAGAGTGATTCGAATTTGCTAGGTATTCGAGTTTGTCTTGACCTTTGAGTTTGGAGACTTTCGAATCTGTCATAGATTCGAATTTAATTGAATTTCAGAACTTAATCGAATTTAATCTCAAATAGGTTTAAACTTAATTATATTCGAATTTACCTAAATTCGATAGAATTAACTTAAATTAGTTTCGAATTAAATTTATTTAGTTACAATTCAATTACTTTTGAAACAATGTCAAATCTTCAAAAGTTTCTAGAAATGGATCATGAGGTCGGGAAGGCTAATACTCCGCCTAAGCTGATGAAACTTGAAGACTATTATTGGTGGAAAGATCGGTTTGCCGATTTTGTGCGTTTCAACGACATGTGAATGTGGATATGTATCGACGAAGGATACATCCCACCTACAACAGAAGTGGAAGGCCGTCAAAGAGTCTTATCATATCAAATGATGAAGGAGGATGATAAGAAACTATATGAGGCCGAGAATAGAGCTTTCTCGATTATTCGAATGGCATTACCTCAGGACATACTACACACATTCCGCAATCAAAAGACATCTAAGGAGCTTTAGGAGACGCTGGAAAAGAGGTGTGACGGTAATCCGAGGGTTCGGAGAAAGCGTATGGAGTTGTTGAAACAGCAGTTTGCGATTTTCAAGGCTTTGAAGGATGAAAAGCTGGACGACACCATCACCCGCTTTTATCATCTGCTGACAGAGCTTGAGAGTCATGGCATTGAGTATAACGATACTGAAAAGAACAATAAGCTTCTTGATTCCTTACCATCCAAATGGGCAATGTATGTGGCAATGATTAAGCTAGATGAAGATAAGTATTATACTCAATCGTTGGAGGATGTAGTGGGAACGCTGCGGGCTTATCATTTCGAGCTACTGAAGGCCGAAACAGATTATGAACAAGTCCAAAATCCAGCCATGTATTTTGGAAAATCAACAAAACCTTCAGCGGCAACTGATATGAAGACCGCTACAGCGTTCTTCACTAGAGAAACGTCGTCACCTGCAGAGACTGATGACACACTGAGTAGAGCGTTCTTAGGGTTGGGAAGATCGGAAGAACAGGAACCTCAGGCAACACAGGCATCAACATCTCAGGGCTACTCGAAGATGCCCATGAGCGCTAAGTCTGCCGAAGAACGTTTAAATCTATTGGCATCATTTGTGGCCGCATATGGGAACTGCGTTTAAGGGAAAATAAACGATCTTGCACTCTGGGATGAAGACTATGATCAGGTAGACCCTGACGACCTTGAGGAGATGGATCTCAAATGGCAACTGGCCATGGTAACCCAACGGGTTAAGCGATTCATCAAGCGCACTGGAAGAAATCTGAACATAAATAATAAGGGCATTGGCTTTGATAAGTCCAAGGTCAAATGCTACAATTGTCAAGGTTTGGGACACTTCGCCAGAGAGTGTCAGAGACCGAAGGTAGATACTTACCAAGGACAGAATCAATCGCATGGACAGTTTCAGAACCAGTCTCAACAAAGATATCTTCCGAGTTCATCATCCGGTCAAGCCAACATAGCTGGTCTATTATCAAACGTCACATCAGACAGACAGCTGGATGGTACTTACGACTGGAGCACACATCCGAAATCTAACGCTAGAGCCTTTATGGCTGAAGTCACTGAGAGTGGATGTGAAGGGGAAGAGCAGAACACAAGGGACAGCAGTCCGATGTGGGTGGAGAAGTCGAATGATCAGACGCTTCTGGAGTTTGCCGCTCAAATGGCCAACGTCGAATCAGATCACACAAAGGTAAGTCTGAATTACTCTCCTTTCCATGAATTATGTGTGTTATGTGTTACTTCTAACGACAGGTTGAATCTAGTATTAGAATCACATAAAAACATATCTACTCAAAATGAGTCTTTAAAATCTGATAATGCTAGCCTGAATGACATTAAGCAAGATCTTAGGGATAAGCTTAAGGCAGATGCACAAGATGTCGTAGTTCTAAAAGACAAGCTTAGTGAGCAGTGTGTTAGATTAGAATTGATGTATGAGCATCTAGAAGCCTTGACCAAAGATCTTAAGACCAAAGAAGTGGAGCTAGCTGAAACTAAGGTGAAGGTAGCAGAGGCCAATAGTAAGCTAGAAAAGTTTAGGAACTCAAGTCTGAACCTAGGGAAAGTTTTAGATGCTAAACGCCAATCTAAAAAGCCTGTAGGTCTAGGATTTCATGAGATTCCTCCACCTTTTAATGCCAACTATGTGCCTCAACCTCAGGAGAAAACTGAGAAATCAGTAGACTTAGAGGACATACCTGAACCAGTGTCTGAGCCTATAAAGGAAAATACACCTAAGGTGACTGATACAAACGTCTAGGTTAAGAAAGTCATATTTGTGTCTTCCTCCAGTGAAACACCTGCAGGAAAACATAAAATTGATTATAATGATCAGGACGATGAACCATTCACAATAGATGCACAAAAAGACCCTGACACTAGTGAGACACCTAAGTCTAAGGGCACACACAAGAAGTCCATTGACAAGATGTCCTGGTTTAGATGTCATGAAAAGGGGCATGTTGCTTCTAACTGTCCACTTAGGAAAATTGACGTTACACCTAAGCCAGGGAAGCCAACACAAGTTAAGCCTTCAATAAGTGTGGCGAGCAGTAGTAGTTCTCAGAGTACCGAGAAAACTGTGCAGGCTGCACCAAAACAAGTTGTGAAACAATTACCGGTAAAGGTTGGACCAAAGGAAGTGGTTAGGACTAATTCACTGAATCGAGTTGTAAATCAATCTAGGTCTGGACCTCAACAACAATATAGGAGCACAACACCTAGCAGAGCATACACTCCAGTTAGGTCACACGCTCCTATTAGACATCACACACCGGTTAGAGCTCAGGGTTCTTAATCTGAAATGCCATATAATCGTAATTATTCAAGAGCTCCACAACAAATGCCTACTCAAAGGCAAAGAGTGAATTTACATCACTCGGCACCACAACAAACTCCTATTCAACGACCCAAGTCACCTGAAAGGCGAGATGGGTATTTGAAAGAGTTTAAGTATGTGGACGTGAATGGTATAACCAAGTCAGTTATGGCTTGGGTTCCCCGTGATAACTAACCTATTTTCTTTCATGTGCAGGAGATCACCACAGGTCCAAACAACAAATGGTTCGTCGACAGTGGATGCTCCAGGCACATGACGGGGGAAAGAAGTCTCCTTACAGACTTCAAGGGTGGGAATCGGGGATTTGTATCATTCGCGAGAAATAAAGGAGGAAACATCACGGGTACTGGAGTGGTCACTAATGGGACGATCAAGTTTATCACGTTGATAAACTGGTTCACAATCTCATTAGTGTATTTCAAATCTGTGACAAGAAGAATTCAGTGCTGTTCACTGACACTGAAGCGTTAGTGCTAAAGCCGGGGTTCAAGATTCCTGAAGAGTGGATATTGATGCGGGCACCAAGGAAGAATGACTTGTACATGCTCGATATGAACAAGCCGGAAACTTCAGTGGGGCCAATCTGTTTGTTATCCAAAGCTTCGGAGACTGAATAAGATTTGTGGCACAGTCGCATGGCACACTTGCACCTAAGAAAAATGAACTATATAACGAAAACTGGGTTGGTGCAAGGTGTGCCTATGAAGAGTTTTCAGTTCGAGGACAAGTGTCTACAATGCAAGAAGGGCAAACAACATAGGAAGTCACACAAGTCCAAGACTCAGAACTCCATCACTACCACATTCGATTTGCTGCATATGGACCTCTTCGGACCAATCAACAAAAGGAGTATAGGTGGTAGTTGGTATTGTTTAGTTATCGCTGACGATTACTCACGATTTTCTTGGGTTTTCTTTTTAGGTACAAAGGATGAGACGGCTTCCAAGCTCATCGGGTTCTTAGACCAAGTGGAGAATTCCTATGGAACACGGGTTAAAAGGCTTCGTAGTGATAATGGAACTGAGTTTAAAAACACTGTAATTGGTGTATATTGCCTCTCAAAGGGCATAGTGCATCAATTCAGTGCACCATATGGGCCTCAACAAAATGGGGTGGCCGAATGTAAAAACAGGACATTGATTGAGGCAGCTAGGACTATGCTTTCGGATTCAAAGCTTCCTACCATGTTTTGGGGGAAGGTAGTGAATACCGCATGTCATATTTTAAACCGGGTCCTAATTGTCAAATCTTTGAACAAAACCTGTTATGAAATTTTGAATAAACGGCCACCTAATTTAACTGGCTTCGAACCGTTTGGGGTACCATGTACTTTACTGCGAACAAAACATCAACCTAAGTTTGGTGAAAAGGCTGACGAAGGATACTTCCTAGGTTATGTGCCGAACTCACCAAACAAACGTGTTTTTAACAAAACGAATGGTACAGTAGAGATTGTGTATAACATTGAAGTCACAAGTTATACACATGAACCCCAAACAGGTCTGGAATGGATATTTGACTATGATAAATTGTTTGACTCATTTAACATTCCTTTGGATGAAAATGCAGGTGCGATCGAAAAGGACATGGCGACGTTGAATCTGAATGACGAAGGTCATACCTTTCCGAGGACTACATTTCAATCCACATCCGAGCCTACTTTGACTGAAGATGGATCTCCAGAAGTCACTGATCCAGAAGCACCTTCAACAGAGAATCAGACTCAGACAACAAATTCCAACTCTGAGGAAACTGTCCACGAGGAGGAAAATGTGGAATCTGAGGATGTTCCCCCATTAGGTGAAATAGGATCTAACTTAGGAGATAATCTGAGAGTTGACGAGATAGAGACCTCTAGGATCAACAAGAACCATCCTATAGAAAGCATCATAGGAAATCCTAATGAGGGTGTGAGGACTAGGAGTAGTTTACATAACAACACTGTGTTGTTGTCGATGATAAATGACTCCGAGGCCTATCATACCTGCCTCTATTCTTGTTTTATCTCGCAAGTAGAGCCGAAGAATGTGCAAATGGCACTAAAGGATAACTCCTGGGTTGAAGCGATGCAGGAAGAACTTTCTCAGTTTAGGAAACTTGAAGTGTGGGAGTTAGTTCCATTACCTCGAGGGGAAATTGCCATAGGAACCAAATGGGTTTTTAAGTGCAAAAGAGACGATCGGGGTATAGTCACTCGCAACAAGGCTAGGTTAGTTGTAAAGGGTTTCAACCAAGAGGAGGGAATCGATTACAATGAGGTGTTTGCGCCAGTAGCAAGGCTGGAAGCCATTAGGTTGTTTTTGGCTTTTGCTTCCTTCAAGGGATTTAAGGTATATCAACTAGATGTTAAGAGTGCTTTCCTCTATGAGAAAGTGAAGGAACTGGTATATGTAGAACAGCCGCCCGGATTTACAGATCCAAAATATCCAGATAGAGTATATCGTTTAGATAAGGCTCTATATGGATTGCATCAAGCACCAAGGGCGTGGTACGAGACTCTATCCAACCATTTGTTAGAGAACGGGTTTGAAAGGGGTAGGATAGATAGTACGATGTTCGTTAAGAGAAAGGGAGAACACTTCATCTTGGTACAAGTGTACGCCGATGACATCATCTTTGGATCATCAGACGAACAAATGTGCAAAGATTTTGAGAAGGTGATGAAGTCGAAATTCGAGATGAGTGCAATGGGAGAGTTAAATTTCTTTTTGAGGTTGCAAGTTGACCAGAAGAAGGAAGGTATGTTTATCCATCAGACGAAGTATGTCTATGACATATTGGAACGCTTCGGGATGGAAGGGACGAAACTGACTGCCCATTTCAGCACGCCAATTCAAGTGAATCACATTCTCGGACCGGGTACTGAAAGTGATACCGATGTGGATCCGACGTTATATCGGGCCATGATTGGATCACTTATGTATTTAACTGCTTCAAGACCTGACATCATGTTTGCTGTGTGTATTTGTGCTAGGTTTCAAGCTAATCCGAAGGAGATGCACATGAAAGCTGTGAAGCGGATTCTACGATACCTCAAGTCGAAACCGAAGCTGGGACTTTGGTATCACGCGGAGGGAGATCTAGAGTTGGAGGCGTTCACGGATTCTGACTACGGAGGATGCAGCTTGACGCGCAAATCAACAACTGGAGGTTGTAAATTCCTAGGAGGGAGACTGGTTTCCTGGCAATGCAAGAAACAGACGTCGGTAGCCGTGTCTACGTGCGAGGCCGAGTATGTTGCTGCTGGTAGTTGCTGCTCACAGGTTTTGTGGATACAACAACAATTGCGGGATTACGGTTTGGCTTACACTCAAACTCCCATTAGGATAGATAACCAATCTACAATCACTATAACAAATAATCCAGTTAAACACAGTAAAACAAATAAGGCATCATTTTATTCGTGATTGTGCTGAAAAGAACTTAATCAAATTGGTAAAAGTTGCAACGGACGATAATAATGCTGATTTATTTACCAAAGCCTTTGATAAGTCAACGTTTGAATATTTGATTCAACTAAATGGAATGCGCAACCTAGAGTAATTTGACCTTAGTAGAAGTTTATTTCCTTTTATAGCTGTAGTATTTCTTTCTTTTTATAGTAACTTTGCTAAATTAGGATAGTTTCTATTTTTAGTAAGTTAGTAGGTTATCTTTTTTTATTGCTATTTCTTATGAAAAACAAAAGAAAAAAGAGAGAAAACCATAAAAAAAAATCAAAAAAAAGAGAATATCAGAAAAAGAGTTAAGTCTTAGAAACATAGGTTCAAAGTGACGAAAATTAGCACAATCGTTACAAACTCTAAGTGTTTAGGCTTTCACACATAATGCACCTAAAATTTCTAAGTGTTATACTTTATTTTAGTTTGATGTGTTGGTAGGCATAATACATATAGGGAATCTCAAGGCTAATAAAATATTCAAGAAAAAGTCAAACGTGTCGCTAACTTAGATGTATGACCAATCGGTCTTAATTTTTATGTACAAGACATACAAACTTTGAGTCTAAATGAGGTATGCAAACTTTCTGGGGATGTATAGCAACATCAAATACATCTTAAAATGGAAAGTATAGAAAAATCATACAAAATTGAGAGTCAAAAACATGTAACTCTGTTGTACGTAAGTACAGACCCGTTGCCTCTGTTTTGATTCGGGTTAGCAAGATAAGTCGCTTTGTTGTACGTCGGTACAGACCTGTCACCGCTGTCTTGCTAGCTTTAAAAATAAACCTTTAGTCATACTAAGACACTTTGTTGTATGAAAATACAGATCTGTGTCCGATGTTTGTCTTTCAAAGAAAGTTTGCAAATACCAACAAGTTAAAATCATTGTCTGTATGCCTTGATCATAAAAGTATGTCTATGTCTGAGTCACGTAAGATATATTCATGATAAATAAAAATGTCAAGGGATATTCCAAAATGTAGCATGTTTAAAGGGGTAAATACCGACAATCGGCTAAATGGGTATGTCACGCCAAACAATCAAAGGAATCAAAAATTCCTAAGTGTGAAAGTTTAAGTACTGAAAGTGAGTATCTGACACCGCTATCTGATTGAACCTTTCTTTGACTATGCTCGTCAAAAATAATTTGTTAAAGTGTTTAGCATAGGTGGTAAATTTTAATAAGTGTAGTTTAAGTCTAAGTTAAACTTTTTGTTCAAAATTTTAAAATTTTAAAATTTTATTTTTACTTTTACTTATTTTTATTTTATGTTATTTTATTTTATTTCATTTTATTTTTAATTTACTTAGGAAAAAGGTCAAAAAATTACTGAGGGTGCATTCATAGTTGAATAAAATAAACATTGCGTGAAAATCTTGTGCTTAGGGTAAAAGATTTGGGATAGTTTATTCGTTTACACAATAAGGTTGAAAAGGTTGAAAAAGTTGAATTTATTTCAAAATTTTCGAAATTTTCAAAGTTTCAGGGGTTAATTCGAGTTTAACCTAAATTCGAATATATCTGTGCTCGAATCTGTCAATAGATTCGAAAGAGGCATTAGACTCAAAGGTTGGTGGTATAAATAGGTCAACAGTGATGGTCATTATTCCAACTGTTCTCGAATCTATACTCTCGAGTTTGTCTTTGGCGATATCTATTCTCTCGAGTTTGCCGTTTTCAAGAAATCAACTATTTGTTGAGTTTTTCGTCCGTGTGGGTTCGATACTACTCATAGATCTAGGTATAATCAAGTGTTTTGTACAAGATTTAAGTAGTATTATACTCCATTTAGGCCAAAATCATTAGATTTTGAAGTTTTATTGGTAGAAAGTTGGTTTTTCAAAATTACAAACTTTTAACCGGTAAAAAGTCAAATTATTTACAAATATCATTGATTAGAACCTAGTAGGACTAAAAGATGTGAGTTTCTCAGTCTAACATGGTTAAAATCATGGATTTTTGTGAGGTTGGTGGCCGACTCCTTCGAGTCTGTTCGTGGCTTGATTCGAGTTTGTCAGCAAACTCGAATGGCCATTAAACTCGAATGTGTCATCTAACTCGATTATATGTTCATTCGAATCTGATGTTCGAGTTTGTCAATTTATTTGAATTATTTGATTTAAATTTTAATTAAGCCTGTAGAAATTCTTAAGTGTTGGATTTTGTGCTTATACAAGTTCAAAATAAAACAAATTTGAATTTAAACAACTTTATTCATTTTTATTAATTCTAATATTTTATTTGATATATTGTGCAGATATGGCGGATAGAGTATTTGTACCGAAGGATAATATGGTTATTCCCCCGGACCATAATATCCCTGAAGCGCAGGCTTTCCGCCAGATGGTGGATTTCCTGGTGGTGTCCAGGATTTCGTTCGCACTATCGCACAATATCCAAATCGTTATTCCCTACGTGCGACAATTTTTTGAACATTTGCAAGTCGATTGCACTGTCACTCCGACAGTTCTTAGGACTAGGATTGCTGGCAATCCGCTGGTATTTTCTGCTGATATACTGCGCCAAGTTCTGCAGCTGGGAACTCAGGAGCAAGAGAATGGGCCTATAGATTTCCCATTAAGTATTAGGCAGGCTGCCTTTATAAGGATGGGATATAGTTTGGATGTAACTAAGAAATCCTATATGAAGAGTGGTCTCATTGGCCAATGGCGATATCTGGCGCACGTGTTCATGGTATGCTTTGCGGCGAAGAAAGCGGGATTTGATTATATAGTATCGAAGATCCAATCAGGGATTATCGCATTGGTCTATAATCAGAAGTTTAGCTTTTCAGAGATGTTCTTCACCGAGTTCGTTCACCAGATAACGGCTCCAGACCGAGAAAGATTTCTTCTTTATCCACGTTTTGTCATGATGCTCATCCGACACTTTTTGCCAAATCTGCCGCAGTTGAATGATATTCAAAGCGTTGCAGTAATTGATAAGAGGATTTTTGCCGATTGCTCCTCTCATCGAGGAAGGTTAGCTGTACCAATAGAGACACCTTTATTTGGAGCTGTAATTGACCCAAACTTTGTAGCGCCTCCAGATGCCAATTGGGCAGGGGAGGTGGAAGTTCAGCAAAGACAGCCACAGCAACAACGTCAACAACAAAGATCTCAGCAACAAAGAAGACGTCAAAGGCCTTCAGCAAGTCAAGTTCAGGCAGACAGGCCTTCTACAAGCCAAATGCAAGAGCCGGAAGAGGCTGTACCCTCAAGTGCACCATCTGAAGTAGATCCTAACACTTCAGACATTGGAGGATATTTGGGCAGCTGGTCCACATGCTAATAAGGAAATAACAGCTGAATTAATTGGAGATTTATTAGAGCCTCAGGAGGGAGAAGTTGACATTTTTAGACAAATTGATGAATATCAACCTCAGCCAGCAGGTGATGACAAGTCCTCTTCAGCCACAGAATCTGAGGATATGGAGGAGATAGAAATGGAGAAAGAACCAGAAGAACCGTCCATCCACATACGGACTTATGGATCGAGATTAGTGGTCACAAATGAGGAAGCTACGAGGAGAAGAGAATCAAGGGAGTCTGATGACTCTGATTTTGAGGAAGAAGACGTTGCCCCGTTGATTACAAGGCAAAGGGCAAAGCGTCATCAATTTATGCAGGGAGCTACCTCAGCATCTGCTGCACAGCCAGAAATACCTCCACCTTCACCTGCTCAATCTACCATTCCGCCACCACCACCACCTGTTGAACCGTACATTCCATCACCAATCATACCAACCCCCATACAATCCATACCATCCACCTCATCCGCTTTCATGGAGAATCAAAGGTTTTTTGAGCTGAAGAGCATAGTCGACTTCCAGCAAATTCAAATCTTTGGTTTGACAACAGCTCTCGGTGAAATACAAAAGCATAATGCCAATCTAGATATCGACAATGCCGAACTGAAGAAGGTTGTGGGCAAGGTTCAGGAAGAAAACTTGGAGCTGAAAACTTTTGTTGCTGATCAAGCAGCTGAAATACGATCGATGCGCTCCCTGATTGAGCAATTAATGCAAAATCTAAAGGCTCAGGGGGAGACAAGCTGCAGGGATCAAATAGAGCTGCCCAGGGATGAAGATATGGATGGAGATAACGACTGCAATGATCCCAGCACGCAAAGACATAATGAGACAGTAGATTTTTCTGCTGCTTAGGATGCTGAGACTCAGAGGGAGACAGGTCAATCAGGAGCCGTAGGAGGTGAAGCCAGTTCTTCAAAAGCCACAGAGTCGGAGATACACGAAATGATTGAAGCTCTAATGGATATCGATGACAACCCTATGGATCTTGGCTTTGATTTTGAAGACGAAATGGAGGAGTTAGAAGAAGGAAAATTTGTGCCAGAAGACGTAACAGATTGGAAATCTGATGATGAAGTTTGTGTTGATGAAGATGATGAAGCAAATGAGATCATTGTTCAGCAAAACCCCATCACAGATATTTACGTAATGGAAGGGAATCATATGATTGACATAGAAGTGGTAAACGCTGCTTTAAATGTGGAATCAGCAAGTGAAGAACCTGCCAGAGAACTTACCAATGAAGAGAAAAGAAAACTATGGTTTAGGGCAGAGAAAAGAGAGTTGGAGCTGAAAAAGAAGATACGTGTGTCGGGTACTGGAGAGCTATCAGGAAGTATTTTGAGCTGGTTCTTTGATCGGGAATTGCAGCTATTCATTATCAAAAGAAAAGATGGTCTCCAGTATCTCAGAAAAACTCTGAAAGTGTTCAACTCCTTGCCAAAGATTGAAATAAAGGCGTTAGCATGGAAGCAGCTAATCAACATTGGCAACGACCCTTACGCTGAAATAATTGCAAAGATCATAAGAAAAGAAGGGAGGTCGAGGAAGTTCGAACGGCTCAATCCAAGGGTAGGTAAACGAGTAATGGACCATACTCGAATTGACCCTCTAACTGGTCGCCCGTGGATGAAAATACAATACAAACCAGTTAGATGTCTGAGAAGGGTTCCTCTCAAGCAAATGCCACAGGACGTCATGAAAAATCTAAATTGGTGGTATGTGGAAAGTGAGACAGGAGAAGCTGTGATGGAGGAATTCGAAGAAAAAGTGATTCTTAGAGTCTACGATCCTCTTCACCTTGTAAACCTTTCCAAAGATGACCTTCAAGAGCTACATGCTCATAGAATCTCAAGCGACGCTCATATGGATAGTGAGGCTAGGAAATATGAAAATGTAGTTAAAGTGTGTATCGAGAAAGGTTTGTATGGTGGTAGCAGTTTAAATAAATAAACAAAGTACTTAATCAAATGTGTGAATTGTTAGAAGCTATCGTCAAGGGGGAGTCTGTTGGTACACCCTGTGTGCCGATAGCAGTCTAAGTGATCTAGCATGTTGGTTTAAGTAATATTCAAAGTATTGGGATTTAACGAGTATTTGATATATATGTTTATATATGTTTGATAGTTATTGATTGTATGTTTGGACTTGATGTAACGTATTACAAGAAGTTCAAACATAAAGTTCAAAGATAAATTCAAGCATAAGTTGAAAACATAAGTTTCAATACTAAGTTAAATATGTGAAAGAGTAAATTCGAATTCTCTAAGGACTGGGATTCGAATCTATGACAGATTCGAATGTGTTCCTTAGGCAGATTCGAATGTGTTCCATTAGGCAGATTCGAGAGTGTCAAGGGGACAAACTCGAATGGGCCTTGGGCCTGATTCGAGTTTGGCCCATGGCAAACTCGAATGAGCCTGTATAATTAGGGATTAACTCGAATCATTAGGAGACTTTTGTAGAATTCGTGAGGGATTAAGCAAATAGGCGATCTCGAGTTTATCATCTAATTGAGTGTTGTTTCGGAGAGAATCTTCTAGTAGGTGTGTTCTTGTTAGTTCGTACATCTCGTTGATAGTCTCCGTGTTCCGTGTGAGAGTTGTTTCCGTCAACCCGTTAACGAGGATTCCGCACTCGTTGACGGTCTCGCGTCTAGATAGATCCGTAGTGTGTAGACCTTACAATAGAATCATACTTTATACTCACTTTGATGCACGAAATCGCTTAAAACGCTTCTAAAACTCTGATTTGTGATGAAACAGTTGAGAATGTAGTGTGTGTTCTTGAGTGTGTGTTCTTCAGCGATTGAGATGAAGATGGAGAAGTGAAAACAATTTGGCGGTATATATACTTTTTGAAAAACTGGTTCCCCCAAACCCGTTTGGGGAACCCGACCCATGCTCTTATCAAAATATCTAACTTTTGAAAATATTTAACATTAAGAAAACAAAACTAATATTAAAGAAACTAACAAATTAAAATTAAATAATATTTTTGGGTTTTCTTTATAAAAAAGTAAACTTAAGAAATTAAACACACTAATTAAAAATAAACACAGAAAAATAAAATATTTTTGGACTTTCTTAATAAATAATAAACTTAATGAAATAAACACACTAATTAAAAAAATTACAGAAAAAAATATTTTTGGATTTTATTAATAAATAATAAACTTAATGAAATAAACACACTAATTAAAAAAAAATATTGGAAAAAAATATTTTTGGATTTTCTGAATAAGTGATAAACTTAATGAAATAAACACTCTAAATAAAAATAAAAATTACACCAACTAGCGACATATTTTCTCCCCCTTTGAGTGTGCATAAGTGAGAATTTAAAACATTCGAAGACTTACCTGGTTGCCTTCCGATAAAGTGTGACAGAAAAATTAAATTAACACAACGATTAGAATTAAATAAAATAAACACGAAACATAATTTATTAAAAAATGTACATTCGCGAAAAAAAATCTGTCTTTTGAGAAGGCATATAAAATTTGCAAAAATGTTGTAGTTTAAATTAAACTATGTTAACAAATTCAACATACCTAACTTATTCACAAGGAAGTTAAAATGTTTTTCAGCTAAAGGTTTTGTGAACAAGTCAGCTATCTGATTTTCAGTGTCTACAAAATGTAATTCTAGGGTACCTTCTTCAACATGGTCTTTTATAAAGTGGTACCAGATATCTATGTGTTTAGCAACATATTCTTGGAGTTGAGTGCGCATCCACAGCAGTTGTGAGGAGCAACTTGCAGCAGCAACATATTCTGCTTCAGCGGTGGACAGAGAAACACTATATTGTTTCTTCGATGCCCAACTTACCAGTTTGTCTCCGAGGAACTAGATGTGACCTGAGGTACTCTTTCTGTCATGTTTGCAACTTGCATGATCTGCATCTGAATAGGCAGTTAGTTCGAAGCTGGTTCCTTTCGGATACCAGAGACCAATGTCAGGCGTGCCTTTTAAATAACGAAAGATTTATTTTACAGCAGCCAAATGTGACTCTTTAGGGTCGGCTTGAAATCGAGAACAAAGATATGTAGCAAACATTATATTCGGTTTACTAGCAGTTAAATACAATAAGAAACCGATCATTCCTCGATAAGCTGTGATGTCAGTGGATTTACCCATTTGATCGGTATCTGGCTTTGAGGAAATGGACATGAGAGTTTTCATAGACGTACAGTTTTCCATCTTAAATCTCTTTAGGAGATCATGGATGTACTTTGACTGGTTTATGAGAATCCCGTTAGGAAGTTGTTTGACTTGTAATCCGAGGAAAATGTTCATTTCCCCCATCATACTCATCTCGAACCTCAATTCCATTAATTTTGAAAATTCTTCACAAAGTGAAGGTTTTGTAGAGCCGAAGATAATGTCATTTACATAAATTTGAACGAGTAGAATGTCATTACCTTTATGCCGTATAAACAGGGTTGTGTCGACCGTACATTTGGAGAAATCGGAATCGAGCAGGAACTAAGTTAGACTATCATACCATGCCCGAGGTGCTTGTTTCAAACCATATAGAGCTTTGTCAAGAGCATAGACATATGATGGTCTAGACCATCGACAAAACCTTCAGGTTGAGAAACGTACAACTCCTCCTTCAGAATTCCGTTGAGAAACGCCGTGTTCACGTCCATCTGGTAGACTGTGAAGTCTTGGTGTGCCGCGTACGCCAGGAATATGTGAATAGCTTCCTTCTTCTTTTCGATACCCTTTAGCCACGAGTCTGGCTTTGTTTCGGATGACAATCCCGCTCTCGTCTCGTTTGTTCTTGAAAATCCATTTTGTGCCGATGATGGACCGATCCTTTGGTCGTGGGACTAACCTCAATACGCATAGGTGTTCGAACTGATGTTGTTCGTCATGCATTGCATTCACCCGGTCTGGATCTTGTAGAGCTTCGGTTATGGTTGTCGGTTCGATCTTGCTCAGGAAGGCAGCGAATATGCATACCGCGTTGGTAGCTCTTCTGGTTCGAACCAGAGCAGACTTATCCCCAATGATTTGAGATTTGGGATGGGATAAAGTCCATTTGTGTAGAAGCGGTACGAGGTCGTCTGCGGATTGGGGTGAATCAGATGAGGTTGAGTCGGTTTAAGGTGCCTCAACTAGTGTTGAAGGTTCTGGGGTTATATCTGGGTTCAGGTTAGAAACAGAAGAACCAATTGGGGACTTGGGTGATGTTGATGTGGTGTCAATAGGTGTGGGCTCAGATATGTCAAGGGTAGGTGAGCTTGGACTGATTTCATTGGTATCTACATTAGATTTAAGAAAAGAGTTAGTACTAGACTTAGAGTGTGGATATAATAAATCAAATAGGGAGTCTAGGTCCAGATCATCTTCTCCGATTGGCGTTGCAGATGTGGATGTAGATGACGTCTGAGTCGGTTCAGGCGATTGTTGAGGAGCCGTTTCTGAACTGATATGTTCTTAAACGTTCTCGGAGACAGCTAAATCATCGAATGTGATGTTCACACTCTCATTAACTGTTCTAGTCAATTTGTTGTACACCCGGTAGGAGGCTGAGTTCTTTGAGTATCTGATGAATATTGCTTCATCTCCTTTGGCGTCGAACTTCCCAAGATTATGTTTGTCGTTTAGGATGAAACACCTGCAACCAAAAACACGGAAGTGTTTTGACATTAGGTGTGAATTGATTAATAATCTCATAAGGTGATTTGTCAAACCATTTGTTGATGATGGATCAGTTTTGAGTGTAGCACGCAGTGTTCATGGCTTCAGCCCAGGAGTGTAGAGGCATCTTTGAGTATGTGATCATGGAACGAGCTGCTTCAACCAGGGTTCGATTCCGTCGTTTTACGACTCCGTTCTGTTGAGGATTTCTGGCAGGAGAATATTGGTGGGAAATACCAACGGAATCTATGAATTCGGTTAACTCCTTGTAATTAAATTCGGTTCCGTTGTCCGTACAGATGGTTTGGGCTTGAAGTTGGAGGTTGACTTGGGTCTGCTTTAGAAACGAGATGATCAGTTCTGACGTCTCATCCTTCGTGCGTAGGAACTTTACCCAAGTGTAGCATGAGAAATCGTCGACCATCACCAGAATATAATTCTTGGCATTTATACTCTGAATGCGCATCGGACCACACAAATCCATGTGGATGAGCTCCAGGGGTTTTGTAGTGTTGGGGACTGGATTCGGTTTGTGTGAGGCTTTCTTGATCTTACTCTTTTCGCAGGCTGCACACAGTTGATCTTTGTCGAACTTCAATTCCGGTAGACCTCTGACGAGTTTGTTGGATATGAGCTTGGTTATGTTCTTGAAATTTAGAACAGAGAATCTCTTATGCCATAACAAAGACAGTTGAGATGAGGCCTTTGAAAGGAGGCATATCGTCTTGTTGACCTTGACTTTAGAAAGATCGATTGTGTAGAGGTTTGATCATCTAGTGCCGGCGAGTATCTCCTTACCCGTTGGAGATCGAATACTGCATCGTGTAGCTTTGAAAGATACCTCAAATCCTTTCTCACAAAGTTGGCCAATAATAAAGAGATTGTGGCCAAGACCTTGGACATAGGAGACTTGAGTTATCTTTAGATTGTCCATTTCGAGATCTCCAAAGCCACAGATTCGAGCAACACCGTTGTTGCCGAATTTTACCGAACGACCATCAGTTGACGTGTAGTTAGACAGAAGATCTTGTCGGCCAGTCATATGCCACGAGCATCCAGAGCCTAGATTCCACACACTGTTTGCCTGAAAGCAAGGGACAGATCAGTGTGTGAAGATTGAAGAGTGGGTTTGAACATGGTATTCAAAAGCCGTTGAGAATAGAACGGGTCCTAATCCGAGGTGACTAGAAGACAATGTCTGCAAGACAGTTAAGTGACTTTTGGTAACCAAATTGTACGAAATTTGAGTCCAGATGGATTAGCGTTTTGGGTAAGGTTCTTAATGGGAGGACCACCATCGTTCTTAGAGATAGTACACTTAATGTCGTTGTTAGCATAGATGCTATTTTTAGGGACTCAGATAGACTTATATTTAACGTGTCTGTTACTTTCCTTTTTAACCTTTTGTTTAGGTTTGCGGCGGCGTGTATGTTTGAGAATAGGAGCATAATTTAACAATGTAGGTCTAGACAAACTTTGTGGTGTTTTTGACAAATTAAGAAACTGATCAAATGAATATGCATTAATCGGAATAGCGTCCAAACCATTACAATCATTCAAAACAGTACTAGAATGTAAATCAACCACACATTTGTCTTTTATTACATTGGAAATTAAAAAAACTTTGAATAATTAAAAACTGCTTCAGGACTCTTGACTTTAGATTCCGTCTTTTGAGATGTGCCCTTTGGAGTTACTCGATTTTCTGAAATGAAACGAACATGTTTGTTAGCTTTCACAGATTTTGATTTATTATATTGTGTGTGCAATTTCTGTTTCCGAGAATTTTGTTTGCCTTTATTGCTAGAAGCAGCAGAATTTTCAGGAACAGTTTTGGAAGTGTTGCCAACATGTTCTGAACTAGGTACGATCATCGGGGCTTTGCCTTTCTTTATTTCCAAGAGATGTTGTTTTCTTAGAATTGAGTTTGTGTCGCGGGCTGGAGTTGAAATTATCGCCTTAGAGTTGTTTGTGACTGAAACTTGTTTTTCGAAACTATGTTGATTAGAAACTAGTTGAGATTCTAGTCCCTTAATTGTGACTAGAAGCTGATCTCGTTCTTTGTCAAAAGAGTTGGCATCAAGTTTGAAATTTTGTTCTACAGAAAATTGTCGTCTTGCCTCATTAAACTCATTTTCTTTTCTTAAAAAGTTGTTTCTGTCCGAATCAAACAATTCTTTAGTTTCTTTTAAGGCTAACTCAAGGTCATGGAATTTATCATTTTGCAATGAAGTGTCAGCCATAGAACAATTAATGCGAGCAATTTCGACTTCTAGATCTGCTATTTTCTGTGTAAAATCTATCCTTTCTTGCTCAAAATCTCGTGTTGTATTTTCCAATTTCTGTTTTAGATCAGAAGCCTGATGTTCTAGAACAGAATATGGTACATATTCACGAGGTTTTGGCAAGTTCGGATCAAGTGGGATCTCTTTTGGTTCAACAAATTCATCTTCTCGAAATGTTTTATCTAATTTTCTTTGAAGAGAATCGTAATTTAACCAGTTATAAACAAATTTAATTTCTTTTATATTAGGTCTGGCTCGTTTATCTTCTTCTTCGGTTAATACTTCTGGCAAGGTTTTGTGATAAGGCATTTTCAAACCACAACCTAGAGTCTCGATATCATATGAAGGATCACGTTCTATGTTGACCATTTCGTGCATGACTCCACGACCGGTATATCCTAAACCGTCTTTAGACTTCAACTTTCTAGGTTTATACATATTTATAGTTTGATCAGTTTGACCACGTTTATAAAACCTATCTTCCATGTCCTTGAGTTTTTCGTTTAATTCTGTTTTCTCAGCCAGGACACAATGATAGTTGTAATCTATGTGGGATTTTTCAGATTTAAGCACTTGATGATCGTATTCTAATTTGGCTAGTTTGGTAGTTACATCCATTGTTGCAGTATTAGTCTTAGACACTTGATCTTGAAAAGCTAAAATATTTGTTTGCAAATCAATCGATTCATTTCGAGCATCCCGAAGGGCATTTTGACAAACCTTTAGCTTTTTGGCCTCTTTATGCAAAACATTTAGTTCAGCAAGGAATTCTTCGGGAAGAGAACTTACCTCTTTATCCGGTGAGGGAGAAGTATTGCTGGAACTTGCATCTTGATCCATTAGTGAGACTTCAGGAACTGCAATCGCATTTTCAGCTGGCTGAGTGTCGGCAATGAAACACATGGGTTCTGCAGCATCGTATTCGTTGTCAGTATCTTCTAACTAGTGGACCTCTTCAGCGAACAGAGCTCTACCAGCATTCCTTTGCTTGGCGAGATTGTATATTTTCTTGTAGTAATTCTTATTCTTCTGCTTTAAAAGACGACATTCTCGAGCAAATTGGCCTGGTTTACCACAGTTGAAATATCCCTTCTCTTTGTCATCAGCTTTACGGTCCTCCTCCTTTGGCTTCTCAGCGACTTCCCTCTTGTCATCATGCTTTTTACTCTTGGCTTCTCGTCGAAACTTGTTGGATGATTTAGGAAAATTCTTATGAAAGGCATGAGCGAGTAATGAGATTTGCCGTTGAAGGTCAGTAGCCTCAGGATCATTGTCGGCATCATCAGTATCAGATTCAGAGGACTCAGAGAGAATTTTGAGGAGTTTAGCAGCCATAGGGGACTTAAGTTTCTTGTCTATGAGAAGAGAAAGGGTGTCAGAGGTGGTGGTTTCCTCTGGTGTCTTTGGTTCAGGCTTACCCGAGACTTCAGACTGATAAACTAATAGACTATCAAAGAGATCATGTATGTTGATGTCATTTATCTCACGAATTAACCATACAAATTGTTTCCATTCTGGTTTCAGAGAGTTCACGAACTTCCTATTCATAATTACTTGGGATTTGTTGACTCCGTTCTTTTGGAGTTCGTTTATCAGCGTGCAGTAGCATTGATACGTTGTCTCCAGAGTCTCTCCATATTTTGCGGAAAACATGTCATAGTTGTTCAACGCATTCGCTTCACGTTGCTTAGTACTTCGAGTCATTTCCTTGCATTTGTCTCTCAATTTTTTGCCACATTTCTCGAGCAGTCTTAAAACTGTCTATGCTAATGTAGATTTCTTCCGGAACAGCCTGGATGATGAATGAGCGAGCTATCCTATCAGCCTTTATCCGGTTGAGTTGTTCAGGCGTGTTAGCTATCTTAGGAATTTCCTCGTTTCCGGAATCAGCGCGAGGTGGTTGAGGTAGAGGGAGTTGAACTGGACCATTGTAGATGGAGTCTAGAATGTCATTAGCTAGCTCTTGACGTTCTATGAAATCGAGGAAGCGAGATTTCCACAGAGTGTAGCGTCCCCGATACAGAGTTGGAGGTTTGACGTCAGATCCCATAGCGAGAGTGTCGCGATTCATGTTGAAGGCTTCTTTGGACCGAGATTGGTAAGTGATTATTCCTTAATTGTGTAAACACACTAAGTGAGATTCAGGAAAAATTCTAAGAGAAGATGGTAAGTGAACTCGCGGATGATGCTTTATCCGAGAGTTGTAACTCTCGGATGGAGTTGTGGATGGGGACATAGAAAAAAAATGTGAATCTGGAGTGAGTTTGCTTTGTAATCCGCAAGTAGGAACTTGCAGATGATGAGGATCCGCGAGTTGTAACTCGCGGGGTAAAACACTAGACGATAATTAACTTAGGAAAATTTGGAGTGTAGAGTGTGTGCTTTGTGATCCGCAAGTAGGAACTTGCAGATGAAGTGGTAAGGACTTGGGAAATTTAAAAATAGTAATTGTCTAGCAGTGTTATTCGCAAGTTACAACTTGCGAATAAAGCATGAGGTATAGAAAAACTTAGAAAAAATTAAGCAGATGGATGACACACAACTCAGCTATATCCGAGAACTATAATTCTCGGATGATGAACAGTTCTTAAAAATAGCGAATCTAAATAGAAATTAAGCACATATATGATTGATGTTTGAATCAAATATACTTTCTTTCACGAATTTATGATTAAACAGTAAGATGTTCACCTGAAGGAGTATAGTATCAAACGAGATCTAACCACAAACAGTTCAGAAATTTTGAATTCATAGATCAAACAGAGGGGTTCTTCGTTGAACACCAAGAACGTTCAAGAACATTAACAAATTTAAGAAAAAATGCATAATTTTTAAGCGAAATTTTCAAAAACCAGAGATTTATAAACACTTTAAAACCAATCTTTTGGCTCTGATACCAATTATAATTCCCATATTAGAAGCATTCAATCAATATTCAATAGACATTCATAATATAATCAATCACATTAAGAACATGAAGAACAATATGAATAATATTATGAACAATAAGAACATTCAAAGATTAGATAAACCTTAATTTCTTTCCAATTCACATACGTACAATCAGCTGAATGGTTACAGATGAAAACCTAAAACTTAACTATTTGAAAGTAAATGGATATAAACTATCCATACCCATGGGTTGACCTTTTGGTCTTTTAACCCATTTACAATGAACTTTAAAACCTTACAAAATGAACACAAAACTAAGTTTCATTTAGTACAATTCAAACCCTGAAACTATGACAACTTCTAGATCTAACAAAGGTGTAGTAGGTTCACTTGGTGATGGTAGGGGCACAGTGGAAAGAAGTTCCATAGCCCGTGCAAAGGACAAGTGACTTAACTTAGAGGGGTCAATGATACCTTCAGTAGTGGCAAAACCTGCATCATGAGGTGAGGTGATTGGAGTGGTTTGCTTCTCAAGAACCACTAGGATTGTGATTCCTTCATCAAATACATGGGTGATACCCTCAGTGGATTTGAGGCACTTCTTCATGGGGTGAAGATGTGTGCATTTCAACATCATCAGTGGTGAAAACTGGTGATGGAATTTGCATATGGGGAAAGCCTTCTCCAGATGGTTGGTTTATACCCTGTGGATCACCAGGCTGGGATATTGGTCCCTTAGAAGCTGATGGAGATTGATCAATTGCTTCATGAGGAGCAGAAAGGGAAGGCTGATCAGTTGGTGGGCTTAAACCAACTACTTTGGCATCTTGTGCAGACTCAGATTTTCTAAGAGAGATATGAGTGGGGGACAATGTGGACTCAGTGTGGAGTGGAGAGAACTCTCGTCTTTCAATGTCGTCACCCTGTTGAGAGGGAGGGATAGTTGATGTGGTAGCCTCCATATGTATAACTGGTTCCTCTTATGGGGAACCAGAGGGCTCAGGCTGACTCTGGGTAGACTCAGTTTGGAGTGAAGCTGGCTCCATAGTGTGTGTGCCTCTTTCCAAGATAGGAGGATAGGATGCAACAGGGGAAACTTTTGTTTCAACTAGCTCCTTTTGAGAGGGGCCAGAGGGGATTTGTTGGTAGGGTAGGCTTGCTGTTTTCTTTCTGGTTAAGGATTTTTTCCTCATCCTGGAGTATACGGTTGGAGAAGTGGCAGGTTGTTGTGTTTGGACTGGGGAGGTAACTAGGCTGGAGACAAGGGGTGAAACCTGTTCCCTGGTCTCAGGTGACACAGAGCCACCAGCCACAATGGCCTCTGGTTGAACGGATGGACCTAGGATATCAACCTGCTCCCCCTCAAGCACAACAATTGGGGGTGCATACTTTCTTTTTCTGGCCTTCTCGGTGACAGGCACTACTGTAGTGGACTTCAGTGCATGTTTTGCCCTTGATCTAGCAGCTTTGGATTTTTCCTTGCGAGCAAGAGTTGGATCCACCTCCTCTGCAGAAGTTCCCTCCACTAAACCAAGCAACCTTCTTATTGGTTTTGTGAGAGGAGACTCTTCAGCAGTAACAGGGACATGAAACACTTTGTTTCCAATGACAGGAAACACCATTGACTTCAGAAAGGGCTGATAGTGGTATAGTGTATCACCACATACATGTTTGAAAATGAGACTTAAAAATCTGGGGTATCTTACAGATGGAGAACATTGGTCTTGTTCCATAGATCCATTTGGCCCTCAGATTGCCATATATCCATTTGGCCATATTCAGTGAAGTCTCATCCCCAAACTGCAGAGCCACTTGAACTTCATCTCTGCTAAGCTGGTCAAAGGAACCAACCTTGCAGCTTAAACTCATCACCACAGATGCATAGAGAAAGCTGTAAGTTGGGGCTAGCTTCTTCTTGAACAATGTAGCTTCCACCCTTGGTGCAGATACACCATAACATCTTAGCAAGTTACCCATCTGTTGATTTTCAGGCTATGGTTTATCATACTTTTTAACCACAACAAGATGAAGCACCTCCTGGAGTAAACTAGCAGTTATCTCAACAACCTGAGTGTTGTTGAGAATGGTCCCTCGAATGGTCTTAGTGGCTGGATCATAGGAACAAGTGTACCAGAACTCATAGATCATTTTTTGGTACATGACACCAGGAGTGGCTGTCATGGCATAGTGAAGGGGGTGAGCTTTTAGGAAGTCCACCATGGGTTCATACCCTCTGTTTATGAAGTTCTTTGGGATTGTGAGATTTTCTACATAGTTGGTCGGCTTGATGGTTAGTGTGGTGGTGACTGATGGGTATTTGACGACGTCATCACCCAAAAATGCAGGGACAAGGGGATTATGGGAAGCCATTTTTGATTTTGATGAGAGGGATGCAAGAGGCATAGACACAAAGTCTTTTAATGGTAGGTATGAGTTTTCAGAATGTATGGATATATAGGGTTGCACTAGTGAAGAAGAAGATGAAATAGTGACAGTGGATATTTATAGGATTTTGAATGTAAGATAGTGGGAGATAGAAAAGGGCGGTTGATTTGAAATGTGATGACTAACGGAACAGAACGGTTACCACGTCAGCACGTGTGTCAGAACAACTTGACGCTTTTATTCTCTTAAACATGCAACACACATTATCCACATGCAATTAAGATAAATAAATACATAATTTATATGACTTAAATGTGAAGTAACGTTAATTAAAAGTGGTTGTTAAAAGTTGTTGGTAAAACCTGTGATGAAAGAGTTTCATCCAATACTGAAGAGTCTGTAACCTGTTGATGAAACCTGTGAAGTTATATAAGGACAGGTTTCAATCTTAAACCTGTTCAATAACTGAACAGATTACAAGGCTCACCTTGAATGACAAAATACAGAATGAGCATGTTTCAGGTTTGGAAAACAGAGCAGGTTTAAAACAAAAACTTAGTTTTGAAAACTGTTGTTTTGCAAAACCTGTCCAAATCTTAAATAACTAGCTAAGTACAGAACTGGTGAAACCTGTTCTGCCGAGGTTGTTGTTTGAGATATTAGCAAGTTTGCTTAAGTAATATTTGAATATCAATGACACTTAGTCACTTTTATTTAACATTTCCACCTTGTATACCAGGGTATTAAACCAATTTTCATCAAGAGGTTTGGTGAAAATGTCTTCAAGCTGATCTCCTGTAGGAACAAAAGATACATCAACATTACCTTTTTGGATGTGATCCCTTATGAAGTGATGTCTGACTTCTATATGCTTGGTTATTGACTGGAAGACAGGGTTTTTGGAAATGGCTATGGTACTGGTATTGTCACATAGTTAGGAGTTTTCTTATGTACCAGTCCATAATCCTCAAGCTGATGCTGCATCCATAAGATCTGTCCACAGCAGCTTCCAGCAGCAACATACTCAGCTTCAACAGTAGAAGTGGATACAGAGTTCTGCTTCTTGCTGCACCAACTAATCAAATTTCCACCAAGGAGTTGACACCCACCTGTTATGCTTTTTCTATCTAGCCTGCAACCTGCAAAATCAGAATCCGTGTAGCCAGTTAGATCAAGGCTAGAGTCTTTGGTATACCAAAGACCCAAACCTGGTGTACCCTTTAGGTATCTAAAGATTCTTTACAGTAGCTAGATGTGATACTTTTGGATCAGATTGAAACCTAGCACATAAACAAGTAGCAAACATTATATCTGGTCTACTAGCTGTCAGATATAGCAAGCTCCCAATCATACATCTGTAAGCTGTTACAGAAACACGCTTGCCACAAGCATCAACATCCAATTTAACATTGGTTGCCATTGGGGTTTTGATGGGAGAACATGCATCAAATTTAAATTTCTATAAAACATCTAATGTATACTTTCTTTGATTTATAAAAATTCCATTTGAGGTTTGTTTAACCTGAAATCCTAGAAAGAAAGTTAGTTCACCCATCATGCTCATTACATACTTAGATTTCATGAATAGTGAAAAATTGATGCATAGCTGTTCATTAGTAGTTACAAATATAATATCAGCTACATAGATTTGAACAAGCATAATATCAGATTTTACCTTTTTTATGAACAATGTAGTATCCACTTTACCTCTGGAATATCCATTGCTCATAAGGAAATCAGTAAGAGTGTCATACCAGGCTCTAGGGGCTTGTTTTAGTCCATAGAGAGCTTTGTCCAACTTATAGACAAAACCTGGATGATGTTCATTTTCAAAACCTGGGCTGGGGGCTGCTTAACATATACCTCTTCTTGCAACTTACCATTCAAAAATGCACTCTTTACATCCATTTGAAATACTTTTATCCTTTTTGTGAGCAGCATATGCCAGAAACAAACGAATTGCTTCTAGTCTGGCCACAGGAGCAAATGTTTTATCATAGTAAATACCTTCTTCCTGCCGATACCCTTGAGCTACCAGTCTTGCCTTATTTCTGATGACATGACGCTGCTCATCCATCTTGTATCTGAAAACCCATTTTGTGTCAATTATTGTTTTTCCTTTAGGCATGGGGACTAGCTTCCATACTTTGTTTCTCTCAATTGATTGAGCTCTTCCTGCATGGCAATGATCCAATTTGCATTTTTCAGTGCATCATCAAGTTTCTTTGGCTTCATCAGGGATTTAAAACTTGAAAACATACAAAAGTTCCCAAGGTTGTCCCACATTGTCTGCACACCTTTATTGATGTCACTTTTTTTTGATCATTTGGGTGACACCTGATCCACTTAGGATCATGTTTCAATAATGATTCCTCTGTATCTTGAACACCAGTTTCATTTACAACAGGCCTTGTAGAACAACTTTCATGATTGTCAGACAAACTTATGTCTTGAGCTTGTTCATCTGTTGAGGGAGTAACATTGGTGTTGAACACATAAGCAGAGGGTTTAGAGAAATCAGCATTAATTGGTTCTAGGCATGGTATATCAACAATATCAGTGCACTTATTCACACAGGGTGAACCAATATAGTCATTATCATGTCTACTGTGGTTTTCAGGTTTCACTCTGGATGATGTGGAAGCTTTAGAGTCCTTTTCTTTTGCATTTGAGTGCAGAAGATCATCAAAGTTGAAGACTCCTGAAACTGATTAAGATTCAACTTTGAGTTAAGGATTTGCAGACTCTTCAAAGGTGACATTGATGGATTCATCTACCACCTTCCTCCTTGGGTTATATACTCTTTAGGCTTTGGAAACTACTGAGTATCCCACAAACACTCCTTCATCAGCTTTAGGTTCAAATTTAGCCAGCTGATCCCTTTGGTTCAGAATGAAGCAAGGGTATCCAAACACATGGAAGAAGCTTATATTGGGCTTTCTCCCTTTGAGTAGTTCATAAGAAGTTTTATTGAACCTTTTTACCACTAAAGATCTGTTTAGAATGAAGCAAGCAGTGTTGATAGCTTCAGCCCAAAGAGATGAAGGAAGACCTAATGCACACAACATGGTTCTAGCAACTTCTATAAGAGTTCTGTTTCTCCTTTCAGCAACTCCATTTTGTTGTGGAGTTCTTACAGCTGAAAAGTTTAGAGAAATGCCTCTTTCTTCACAGAAGTCCTCAAGAGTACTATTTTTGAATTCAGTACCATGATCACTTCTAAGCTGCTTGACTTGGGTAGAGTTTAGAACCTCCATCTTTTTGATAAAGCCAATAATTTCTCTGGAAGCCTTTCCCTTGGTCTTTAGAGAGATTACCCATATATACCTGGAGAACTCATCAACCATTACAAAGGTGTATCTTCTTCCTCCTAGACTTGGGACATTACAGGTCCAAACAAGTCCATATGGATTAAGAAGAGAGGATAATCTTTAGAGAAATTATGTTTAGATGTAAAAGATGTTTTTCTTTGCTTACCCTTCTCTTTCTTGCATAGTTTGTTGATCCTTAACAAAAGTTATAGAAGGCAAACATGTTACTAACTCTTTCTTACATAGTTTGTTGATGTTCTTGAAGTTCAGGTGTGAGAGCCTTTTGTGCCATAACCAGTTGAGGTCTGCATTGCTTCTTGAGATGAAACAGGTCTCAGTTGTTTGATCAGCAAATATCATGTCTACAATGTATATCCATTTCTTTCTTTGTGCACACAGCACAACCTTACCTTGAGGATCCATTATGTACCCTAGGTGCTCGTCAAAGTTAACCTTGTAGCCAGCATCACACAGTTGACTAATACAAGATTGTGTTTTAGCCCAAACACATAGGCTACTTTGTTGAAAATTGCAGCACCTGCATGAAGGCTTCCATATCCTTCTGTGGATATTTGGACATTGTCACCAAAGGTGATTTTTGGGCCTTTTTCAGGTTTGAGATCACTCAGCAGATCCTTGCAACCTGTCAAGTGACCGGAGCAGCCACTGTCCAAGTGCCAAACCTGGCTTGGTTGTTTAACCTGCACAGTTATAAGAGGAAACATTAGTCCTTAGGGAACTCATCACAGGAATGAGTTTTTCCATCTTCATCAACATTTGTTGATGGACCAATTAGATCAACACTAATATTTCCTATTTGGATTGTATCTGCTGAGATACTTTTCTTAAGGACATTGTTACTTCCAACACTGATTGATTTTGTAGTATTGGAATTAGCGGTGTCAATGGGCCTTATGTCCTCAATTTCAAGACAATCTTTGGCCATGTGAGTTTTCTTTCCACATCTGTAACATTTTCTATTTTAAGACTTCTTGAAAGAAGAACTCTCTGAAACGCATTCTGAATTTTCTCTGTTGGTCTTATCAACAGGTTTTGCAAAAATTTTACTTGTTTTAGACAGACCAACAGATTTTGTAGGAAGTTCATCTGTAACAAATTTGCATGTATCTTCTTTCCTCTTTTTCAGAGGACAGAGATAAGAGATAGGCTATTTAACCGTCTTTTGTCATTCCAAATGTTTGGAAAACCTTTTTCCTAATTTCTCAGGTTGAGCAATGGCTTTGGCTTTGCCTATACTGAGTTCTGATGCCTTTTGGAAACTTGTGGTAGCATGGTCATCTTGTTTGGTTTTAACAAAAGATTTTCTTTCATTTATAAACTTTTTGCCACTATGATTTAAATACTTTTTTGAAACCATAGCGGTTTTACTTACAACATGGAACTTACCCTTGTTGGTTGTAGGCTGCTGTCCTTTTGAAAAATTCTTTTCAAAGAATTTAGCATTGAATGGAGGCACATGTTTCTTACCTTTAGTCTTGGTATCTGAACCTGTCTTTATTAACAGGTTTAGCAACCATGACTACAGGTTCAACACCTTTTCCATTAAGTTATTCATGTGTGATAGTTGGGCACTTAGCATTATAGGTTGATGGAGAACACATTGCTTCACCAGACTTCATATATTTCACACATGAACTGTCAGTATTTAGAGGCATGACAAACCTATTTGCTGAAATCAACTTTCCATTTACATTTTGAATGAATGTATTTTGAAGTTCACCAAGAGTAGATAGATCTGTTTCCAGATTTTTTATTTCAACAATTGAAGCTGTTGTATCAAGGTCTCCTCCAAGATATGCTTGGATATGAGCAGAAATTTGCTCATTGATACATTGATTAACTCTTTTTGCAAAATGGCACCAAGAGTCAACAATATTTTGATGCTTTGAATGCTTTAAGTCTGATTCTCGTTTTTCTTCTAACAAAATTGTGTTGATGTATTTTACTTCATGAAGCTCAGTTTTCAACTTATGAAAACTGTCAAGTTCATTAGTTTTTAGTTCAAGATCGGTTTTAAATTTTAATATCTTAGAGTTTAAAACATTCTGCTTCTCAATAGCAGCTTTTAGATCCATAAGCAAGTAAACAAACTTTTATCTTTTTCTTCAGAACTGTAATCTTTAAAATTTTATACCTTGTACATCTGTAGGTCCTAAAAGGTTCCCATAGTATGTTGCTGTAAGCTGTAGAGGGGGGGGGGGGGGGGGTTGAATACAACCTTATAAAATTTCAACACACTTTCTCAATGTTTGTATGTATATATCAACAAGTGTTAAATACAAACAAGCTTGAACTGCGGAATGGTTCAAGCTGAGATGACAGAAACAACAGATAGACTACTAATCTAAGATACACTCAGACTAGATACAATGAATTCACTCACTAAGATGGACTCACTGATTTTACAAGACAGACAGACAGCTTGAACAAGAACAGCTTCGACACACTCAACTGTTTTATTCTAAGCAGACTTTGCATGCATGAAAACACACTTCTTTGCATGTTCTGAATATCTCACTCTTGGTTATCTCACATTGCTTAGAAGATTCCTTTTATACTCTCTCAGATAATATTGGTGAACCTTCCTCATTAGATGCAGAGATAGTGGAGTGTCTTTCCAAAAAGACAAAACTGCTTTAATAGCACATTCTGACAAAACAACATTTGTCCCTATATTGCAAAATCTTTGTCTTTTCCTTTTTGTCTCTATTGCAGAATGCTTTACCTTAAAGAGGAATGTCAACTTTAATCCTTTCCTCTTCTTGTATAGCCATTTTGATATAAGAAATGGTCTGTCACACATTTCAAATATCCACTTTGTCTTTATGTAACAGAACAACTTGGGCAGTGTAAGCAGCTTTTGTTTTTCCACTTTGTCTTCGATTTGTAAACTGATCTTCTAGTCCAAGACATTACATGATGACATGGAAACATATTCCATAAAGTGTATAACCTGTTCACAAAGAACATGTTCTGTTAATAAAGAACAGAACACTTAGCATTGGTCCAAGCTGCTCAACAGACATGAGCAGCGTAGACAGTTTATGTCCAACCTGTCCAACAGAATAGGACAGTTTGGGGAATCTGCCTAAGTTACAACTAATGTAATAGGGTGAGCAGCTTTGACTAATATTGCAAATCACTTATTAGGTTTCAATAACGCATTAATAGGCCTTAAGTTATACCCTTTAAGAGTATCAAACAGGTTTGATTAATAATCTCCCGCTATGATATAAAACAGGTTTGATTGAGGCCTTTTTGTGCCTAACAATATCCACCTATTTGCAATAATCAATCTAAGCTGATTATATCAATGATCACTATATATTTTATCATTGCATTTGCTTAAATGAAAATAAAACAATGAAGTAAAGTAACAGATCAGTTTATATATACACTGAAATTTATTTAAACAACACATGTTGTTACAGAAGTACAACTGATGTACTAAAGTAAATTACAACTAATGTAATAAAGTACAACATATGTACAAGAAAACAATTTCAACAAGTTTGGATTGTTGATGTTGGGAGCAAGTAATGGCAAGCCTGTCTAACTTATGGACATCTACCATTCTTCATCTACTCAGCAGTAGATGGGCCTTCAACCTGTGGTCTATCTTCAAACAGGCGTTCAAAATGTTTCATAGTCTCTTCAATTTCTTTTACTTCGTGCCTAAGGAACATGAAGTCAGGATGTTGAAGTTCTCCCCTTTCATAGAAGCCTTTGAGCTGTTCCCATATACTGCTCTCCATCTTGAGTGTTGTTCAAAAGAATTGGAGAGTCTAAAGGCTATGATCTGCTTAGGACCAGCTTTATGAAGATCAGAAGCCCTTCGGAAACACATTTTCTTTGATAAGGGATCCATAAAGAACACCCCTAAATCAGGCTCTTCTATGAATTTACCTTCCTTAGGCTCAACTCCTCTTGGCAGACTGTGATCTACCCCTTTGATTTCAATAGCATGCATCCCCTGTTCAATCATGGTGATTAGCTCTTCAAGCTCTATATCCTTTCTCTTTCTCCTGGGCTTAATCTTAGGTTCCACCAGTGAGGTACCCTTGATTTGTTCTTCAGGGATCAAGCCCAGGTCTTTCACCTTTTCCATGAGTGTCTTGACATATGCCCTGACAGTTTTAGCAGTATCAGATTTTGATCTGCTCAAGGCAACCACCAATTCAACCCATTCCCTATACCCCATGCAGGCAACATCAACAGACTCATAAGCTTCCAATTCAAGGCCCTCTGCACCTAGCCTGGTGATCTGAAGCTTTCACGGCTTACCTTTCCTTGAGATTGGGACAACTTTGATAATAGTCTCCTTGGCAAGTTGTAACATCCGGCATTAAACCAGGTTAGCAACTACGAACTAATCAGTATTTAATAGCCAATTATAACCTAATCAGTGGTCATTAGAAATTAATCAAAGTGATTAACAAGGCTCATGAAGAAATTCAACTCAATTAGAATCAAATTCATCGGTGCGATGAATCGGGAAATCAATTAATCCGATCGATTTACGATATGAAGGATTAATTCAACTAAGTACATAATTAAATTATGATTAGTGACACTAATCATACACTAATACACTTACTTAACATTAATTATGCAAGACTAAAACAATTCATTAAAACAATGCATAAGTATTTATGAAATTACAAATAAAGGGAAATACAAGAATACATTTCTAAATACTTTTATACAAAAAAATGATAGAAATACATGAAAAATACACAAAAAAATCCGGCCCTATGATGCACTTTTATAGAGTTTGACTTTAATATCTTATTACAAAACTCATTTCTACTTTAAACATAATCATTTTGCTAAAAGGTGCACTCAACCTCCAACATTTCATCATTTCAATTCACTTTTTCCATCTATAAATAAGACCTCATTTTCATCTTTCATTTCCACACTTTCAAGATAAAAAATCCTCCCTTCTTCTCCTCTCAAAACCAGCCATATGCACACACACACACAACACTTCAAAATTTTTGTGTTCTTCAAGTTATTTAAAGAGTTTTGGTGCAACTAGTTCAAGAACAATCCTCCTACTCATTTTTATTCTTCTAATACCCCAAAGTAAGTAATTACTAACTTATTACATCTAATATTTATGTTTATATAATTCTCGCATAATATATATAATCACCAACAACAACAAGTTTCATAAAAACTCAAGTTTATAAATCACTAGTTTTGTTTTTAAGTTGTTTTCTTCAAATGTGTTTATAAATATATAAACACATCATGAAAGTGTAAATATTATGAAAAACAAGTGATATATATATATATGTTTTATAACTTTTATATAAGTAGTCTTTCAATAAATAACAAGAATCACAAGTTATTTCAAGTTTATGAAATACGAAATTTCGGCTGTAAAGTTGCATCGACTTTGAAAAATCATAACTAATTCATAACTTAACAAAATGAGTTGATTCATGTGTCAAAAGTTAGATCTATGTTTTAAATAAAAATCTGGAAGTTTTCATAATTTATTATGGAGTTTAGAACCCCCAGATATTATTTGGGAACCCGAAAGTTTGACAGCTCAAAAATGGCCAACATAGCGTTTTTAACGAGCTTTTTCCCTAACTTAAACACCTCGAAAAATGGCCGTTCTTGACTTTAAAAATTCTTTGTATATAGTAGTTTAATGTTCAAGAAAACCAAAGCCTAAAACGTTTTGGAGATTGGTCAAAAACAGCCTCAAAGTAGGCCGAAAAACCTTCGTAAAAGCTTGAAAATTATATATATATAAACTTGACGTTTTAAGTGGGTTTTATTTATAAACTTGTAATGTTGGGTGATTTAAAACATAACAACATTTATACGTACAAATTATCATATATGGGAGTTATTAAATCCCTTATATCATTTAGGACTCGGTTAAACACGTCCGGTGTCATTGCTCATCAACAACGAAAATCGTCATTTTTACGATCATTTTGCCATCAACATGCGGTGAGTCTGCCCCTATTTTCACTATCTATTGGGGTGGAAATACATGCACTGTTTTCATATGGACATCACAACTGTTTATTTCTTTTATGTATTACATGTGTGGATCCATCAGCCCTCAAATCATGAACCGTTAATTGCATTTATTTGCAAGCGCGAATATATTGTGGATAGATCTATCGGGAGTCATGTCCCCCATTCGGGTTAGTTCAGCTCGGCTAACAGCGGGTGCATATATATTCAACACACGGTATTACGTATGGGAATACTGCACAGGGCAAACTCATTTAATTAAGCTTCGGTTGCATGATGGTTTATGTAATACATACATGGAATTTATGCTTTATAATTTCAACTCATCTGATAATGTCCATACAATTGGTCTTTTCGCGTAAACCTATGAGCTCACCAACAATTTGTTGACATATTTTAGAATGTATTTTCAGGTGATTAAGGCATGCGCATTTATCGGAAGCATTCCAAGGCTTCCGTTCATTTTGGAGTCGCATCATTTTCAAACTCAGAGATTTATTTGCATCTTTCCTGATAAACTAAATTGTGTAATTAAATCTTGGTATTTTAAGAACTACTTACGCTGTATTTTGGTTATGTAAAACAATTTTTATATTTGAAGTTAAATCAATGTATTTGTTGAAAAACGTCCATATAGTGGTCGTTCGTTATGATTATGGTTACGCTTCCGCGACGTCACGCTTCGTTGCCAACCGGGGTAACGGGGTGTGACACAAGTCTTCTGTTGGCAACATCGAAGAACTTCTTCTTTCCCACATTATCAAAAGTGGAACTGGGTTTTATCTGATGAGGATACAGGCTTTGACTTGGTCACTAAAACCTGTGTAATCTGTTCCTTCTCTCCCTCTTTACCAACCACTGACTCATTTGCAGCCTCCATTAGTTTCCTTTGTACATCCAAGGAATGCATTTTTATCTTTCTAGCCTCCTTGTCTGCAAAGGGTTTGGCAGCTTTGGTAGAGGTTGCTTTCTTCTTCTGTCTCTCAAGAATCTCAAGTTGCTCTTGTTTGAACATATAATAAGTCTCTAGTGAAACGCCCATATCTTTGGCTTGAGATTTATCAAACTTGAGCTGAACAGCTTTGAGATAGTCAGTGTCCACAGAGGCTTTCCCTTTACTCTTTGCTGCTCTAGTCTAAACAGCTTCCATTTCCTCATCTTCTTCTTCCCCAGTCTGTTCCAAAATTAAATGCCTCCTTCTGCTTGGCCTGTGCTCAGGAATGGATTCCTCCCCCTTAGATGATGCAGTGTTTGGAGATCCAACCTGAGTAGGCTGAGCAGTTTTAGAGACTTTGGAAGAACCTACAACAGTGCCAATTTGTGAAAGACCTGCTGCTTGCCCCACTGAGGCTGATTTCTCCTTAGAGGGAGATGAAGATTTCTCCCCCCTTAGAATTTGTCTTTGAGGCAGATTTCTTCTCCCCCTTTGAAGGACATGGAATAGAGCCTTCAACATCAGTTCTGCTCGAAGGAACGAATCCACCAGGCTGGACAGCAGCAGGTTTGGGGACAGGTCTAGAACCAACCAGGCTATACACTAAGAAAGCCATATGCTGTCCTTAACTTCTGCCAGTTGGGTAACACAAGTTTGAAGAGAAGCAGAATGAGAAGTGACAAGGGATTACAGCTGAGAAATAGCAGCCCTGTCAGATTCTGTGAACACCAAACTTTGAAGCTGTGCAAGAGTTAGTTCAAGGGAATCTTGCATATCATCAAAGTTTGAGAACACAGAATTGGACAGAGATACCACTAAGGTATTTAGAGAAGCCCGAGTGGAGGGTAAGGTGGTAGAGCAGGTCTCAGCAAGACCTGACTGTTGCTGGGTAACAGCTGCCAGGTTGGACATAGAGTCCTGTTGAAGAGCAATAATTGAGGACAGGAAGGAGGAGAGTTGTTGCAGCTGTGCAGTGAGTGCAAGCAGCTGAGAGGAGTGGTCAGTTTAAGGAGCAGGTGTTGGAAAATAGGTCTTGAACGAATCAAGAAACCCCTGAAGCTGAGTAGACATGGAGTCTGAGATAATGATTGGAAGAGAGGTCATGGAAGATTCCAAAGAACCAACTTTGTTGGACAGCACAGAACGTTGATCCTTAAAAGAGTGTTCTTTGTGGGAAGGAGGTCTATGGGTTGACTATTTGGATTGAGTGGATGGTGATGACTGTGATGGTGAGGATTGCGGAGTTTGGGGGTCAGTAAGTGATGGTTGGGATGCTTTAGAAAGCAATTCCATAGCTTAGGCATAAGTTAAGTGGCCCGCCTTGGAAAGATTAATGAGACCTTCAGCAGTGGTTGTAGTTGCATCACGAGGTGAGGTAGTGAGGGGTGGTGGCCTTTCAAATGTTACTGGTATAGTAGCACCTTCATTAAGAACTAGGGTGGTTCCCTCAGTAGTACCTTGGTTTGTAGGCACCTCTTCATGGGGAGATGGGATGTGCATTTCAATATCATCAGTGGTGAAAGCTGATGATGGAATTTGCACTTTGGGAGCAGCCTCACCAAAGGGATGTTCCATTTCCTGAGGTTCATCAGCTTGGGATTGTGGTCCTTCAACAGATCTTTGGTGTTGAACAGTTGTATCATAAGGAGCAGAAGATGAAGGATGATCTGCTGGATGGTCTGTTCAAGCAGCTTTGGCACCTTGTGCATACTCAGATTGTGTATGAGAAGTATGAGGGGGTGACTATGTGGAATTAGTGTGGAGTGGAGTGAACTCCTGTCTTTCAGTGTCTTCATCCTGTTGAGAGGCATGGACAGTTGATGTGGTGGTCTTCTTTTGTACAACTGGTTCCTGTTGGGAGGAACCAGAGGGCTCAGGCTGACTCTGGGTGGACTCTCTATGGAGTGAAGCCTTCTCCATAGTGGCTGCACTTACTCCCAAAATAGGAGAAGCAAAAGCAGCAGGGGTTGCTTCTTTTTCAACTGGATCCTGTTGGGAGGGGTCAGAGGGGCTGGTTTGAGAGGAGGGTTTCTTTTTTGCTAAGGATTTTCTTCTTAGCCTGTTATAGGATTTGAGGGAGGATGTTGAAGATGCATGTTGTGGAGAAGTGATAGGGGGTTCTGTTTGGACTGGTGGGGAGACTGCGCTAGAAACAAGAGGTTGTTCCTGTTCCATAGTCTCGAGTGCCATAGAGGCACCAGCCACAAAGGCTTCAGGTTCAATGGATGAACCAGGGTGACCAACCTGCTCCCCGTCAGCCACTGACAGGCTCAGCTTCACTTGTTTTCAAGGCACGTTTCACCATTTTGGGCATTGATTTGAATTTTCCTTTGGGAGCAGTGACAGGATCCACCTTCTGAGTAGAAGGTCCTTCCACTAAACCAAGCAAACTCCTTATTGGTGTTGCTAGAGGAGGTTCATCAGCAAGAACTGGGGTATAGAAAACCCTGTTTCCTATTACAGTAAGCACTGTAGTTGTCAAGTAAGGTTGAGATGTGTAAAGATGCTCACCACATACATGCTTGAAGATGAGACTCAGGAACCTTGGGTATCTTACAGCAGTTGGACGATGTTCTTGTTGCACCAGGTTCCTTAAGTTCAAAAAAATCCACCTTTCCATGTTCAGAGTTGTCCCATCCAAAAACTGTGGGACAATAGGAATCTCATCTCTGCGGAGTTGGTCAAATGAGCCTACCTTGCAGCTCAGGATCATCACCACTGAGGCAAAGAGAAAACTGTAGGTTGGAGATAGATCCCGTCTGAACAAGGTAGCACCCACTTTTGATTCTGCTACACCACAATAGCGTAGCAGATTGCCCATCTGTTCATCCTCAGGCTAAGGTTTATCATAGGTGTTAGCCACTGGAAGATGAAGTAGTTCCCTGAGAAGAGCAGTAGTTATCTCAATAGTTTGAGTGCCATTGAGAATAGTTCCCCTGATGGTTTGGGTAGATGGATCATACGAGCAAGTGTACCGAAACTCATAGACCATCTCCTAGTACATGACACCAGGAGAGGCTGTCATAGCATAATGTAGACGATGAGCATGAAGGAACTCCACCATAGGTTCATAACCCTTCCCAATGTAGTTTTTAGGAATGGTTAATTTTGCAATGTAGTTGGTGGGTTTGATTATGAGCATGGTGTTGACAGAGGGGTGCTTTTCAACATCATCACCAACGAACACAGGGAGAATGTGGTTGTTTTTTTGAGCCATTTGTGAAAGTAGTAGGGATGCACGATAGTTGGACACTTAGTTTGTTAGGGTTTATTAGAAAGTTGTGGAAGCAGTAGGGAAGAAGAAGAAGATGAAACAGTGGTTTAGGTATTTATAGGATTTGAATGTGAGTGAGTTAGAGAGAAAGGTTTGGGTGGTTGATTTGAAATGTTTCTAACGGAAAACGGAACGTTTACCATGTTAGAACAGTTGTCAGACCAACTTGACCTTTTTAACTACTAACACACGTAACAAACATTATTCGCAGGTAATTAAGTTAAATAAATACATGATTTAAGTAACTTAAATGTGAAGTAATGTTAAATAAAAGCTGATGTCCTAAGCTGTTGTCCAAACCTGCGATGAACAGGTTTCATCAGACACTAATCATTCTGTAAGTTGTTCATGAAACTTGTGCGCCTATATGAAAACAAGTTTCATTGTAAAATCTATTCAATAGTTGAACAGGTTACAAGGCATTGCCTTGTATGACAGATTAACAGAGTGAGCAGGTTGGAAGTTTGTACAACAAAACAGGTTGGAGATTAAAACTTATTTTGTCAAGCCTGTTATATGTCCAAGTTGTCCAAAGTTTCAAAAACTGGCTAAGTACAGAACAAGTAAATCCTGTTCTGTCTAAGCTGTTCTGAAAAAGTTTGACAGATTTGAACAATTGACTTTTGAACATCAATGACACTTAGTCAATTCTATTTAACATACCCATCTTGCTTACAAGGTAATTGAACCTGTTTTCATCAAGAGGTTTGGTGAAAATGTCTGCAAGTTGTTCTTCTGTGGAAACAAAACTTAACTCCACATTACCTTTTTGGATGAGATCCCCTATGAAGTGATGTCTGACCTCAATATGCTTTGTTCTAGAGTGAAAGACTGGATTACTGGAGATAGCTATGACACTTGTATTATAACACAGAATTGGAGTTTTCCTATATATAAGGCCATAATCCTCAAGCTGATGCTGCATCTATAGAATCTGCCCACAGCAGCTTCCAGCAGCAATGTACTCAGCTTCAACAGTTGAACTAGAAACAGAATTCTGCCTCTTGCTGCACCAACTGATCAACATACCACCAAGGAGTTGACATCCACCTGTTGTGCTTTTCCTGTCTAGCCTACAACCTGCAAAATCAGAATCTGAATAACCAATTAGTTCAAGACTGGAGTCTTTGGGATACCAAAGACCCAAACCTGGTGTACCCTTTAGGTATCTGAAGATTCTATTGACAGCAGCTAGATGTGATTCTTTTGGATCAGCTTGAAACCTAGCACACAAAAAGGTAGCAAACATGATATCTGGTCTACTAGTAGTTAAATATAGCAAGCTCCCAATCATGCCTCTATAAGTTGTTACTGAAACAGCTTTGTCAGAGGCATCAGCATCAAACTCTACATTGGTTGCCATTAGGGTTTTGATGGTAGAAGATTGATCAAATTTAAACATTTTCAAGAGATCCAATGTATACTTTCTTTGATTAATAAAAATTCCATTTGAGGTTTGTTTAACCTGTAATCCCAGAAAGAAAGTAAGTTCACCCATCATGCTCATTTTATGTTTGGATTTCATGAGCAGTGAAAAATTCTTGCATAACTGTTCATTTGTAGAACCAAATATTATGTCATCTACATAAATTTGAACAGGCATAATATCAGTTTTCATATTCTTTATGAACAATGTGGTATCCACTTTACCTCTGGAATAACCATTGCTCATAAGGAAATCAGTAAGAGTGTCATACCAGGCTCTAGGTGCTTTTTTAGACCATAGAGAGCTTTGTCCAACTTATAGACGAAACCAGGATGTTGTTCACTTTCAAAACTTGGAGGCTGCTTGACATATACTTCTTCTTACTGCTTACCATTCAAAAATTCACTCTTGACATCCATTTCAAATACCTTCATGCTCTTATGGGCAGCATAGGCTAGAAACAAACGAATTGCTTCTAACCTAGCCACTGGAGCAAATGTTTCATCATAATCTATGCCTTATTCTTGCCTATAGCCTTGAGCAACCAGTCTTGCCTTATTTCTATAACATGACCTTGCTCATCCATTTTAGTTCCAAAAACCCACTTGGTGCCAATTATTGTTTTACCTTTAGGCACAGGGACCAGTTTCCATACTTGGTTTCTCTTAAACTGATTGAGCTTTTCATGCATACCAGTGATCGAATTGGCATCTTTAAGTGCATCATCTACTTTCTTTGGCTCCATTAGGGACACAAAGCTAGAAAACATACAAAAGTTTCCTAAGCTGTCCCATCTTGTTTGTACCCCTTTGTTGATGTCACCAATTATTTGATCATTGGGGTGACACCTGATCTACTTAAGATCATGTTTCAATGATGATTCTCCTGTATCAGTTGCATTCTCATTAGGTCTTGCAGAATAGCTTTCAAGATTTTTAGACACACTGATGTCTTGAGCCTGCTCACCCATTGAGAATGAATCATTATTGTTGAACACATCAGCAGAGGATTCAGGAAAATCAGCATTGATTGGTTCTGGACATGGTGCATTAACTGTATCAGTACACTTATTCACACAGGGTGACATAATCATCATCATGTCCATTGTGGTTAAGAAGTTCCACTCTGAGTGATGTGTAAGCTTCTGAGTCCTTTTCCTCGGTATTGGAATGCATAAGATCATCAAAGCTGATCTCTCCTGAAACTGATTCAGGAATAGCTTTGGTAAAGCCATTCTTAGACTCCTCAAAGGTGACATTGATAGATTCATCTATCACCTTTCTTTTGTAGTTGTATACTCTGTAGGCTATAGAGACAACAGAGTATCTAACAAGGACATCTTCATCGGCTTTGGGTTCAAATTTGGCCAGCTGGTCCCTTTGATTCAAGATAAAATAGGGACATCCAAACACATGGAAATAGCTTATATTTGTCTTTCTCCCTTTGAGTAATTCATAAGGAGTCTTATCAAACCTTTTCACCACTAAGGATATGTTTTGAGTGAAGCATGCAGTATTGACAGCTTCAGCCCAGAATGATGAAGGCAAACCTGATGCACACAGTATGGTTCTACCAGCTTCGATGAGGGTTCTATTCCTCAATTCAGCAACTCCATTTTGTTGTTGAGTCCTTACAGCAGAAAAGTTTTGAGAGATCCCTCTTTCTTTACAGAAGTCCTCAAGAGTACTGTTTCTGAATTCAGTACCATGATCACTTCTAAGCTGCTTGACTTGGGTATAGTACAGAACTTCCATCTTCTTAATAAATCTAATAATTTCTCTGGCAGCCTCTCCTTTGGTCATCAGGAAGATCACCCATGTAAACTTTGAGAACTCATCAAGCAATACTAGAGTGTATCTTCTACCTTCTGGACTTGAGACACTGACAGGATTAAACAAGTCCATGTGGATTAAGAAGAGAGGAGTAGCAATAGAAAAATTATGCTTGGATTTAAAAGATGTTTTTCTCTACTTGCCTTTCTCACAAGTTGTGCAGAGTTTATCCTTAACAAAAGTGCACTACTACAAATCGAAGCTAATGCAACACTTTTGACGCAACACATTTAAAAATTGTTGCTTTTTTATCTAAGTTCGCTCTAAAGCAACACATTGACAATAAGTGTTGCATATAATGATTTAATGCAACACTTTTTTTAAAGTGTTGCCATTTTTACTAAAAAAATGCAACAATTTTCTAAAGTGTTGCAGTTTTTAGAAAAAATTGCAACATTTGTTTAAAGTGTTGCATATTTCAATAAAAAAATGCAACACATTTTTAGAGTGTTGCATTTATAATGAAAAAAATGCAACACAATTTTAGAGTGTTGCATTTATGATGAAAAGAATGCAACACATATTTAAAGTGTTGCATTTATAATGAAAAAATGTAACACATTTTTAAAAACATATAACATTTTTTTAAATGTTGCATTTATAATGAAAAAAATATGACATGTTTTTAAGTGTTGACTATACTATTATTTTTTTGTTTTTTTATAATTTTGATTTATAAATACACACAAAAGTTTAATTTCTGATTTGTTAAGATTAATAAAATACAAGATTTGATAATAGTGGTGTGCAGTATTTGGTTTGGACTCGAAAAACACCGAAAACCAAATCGTATTGAATTCAAATAAACCCAAACCAAATTTAGAAAATGGTTTTCGGTTTGGTTTGGTCCCAAACCGAATTTGTTAATATGGTTTTAGGTTTGAAGATCAGTTTTTTCTTTTTCAGACCAAACCAAACCAAACCGAAAACTGAATTTTAATTTTAAATTAAAAAAAATAAATAATTTTCATTTATATTAATGATATACATTTATGGGAGAATTTCATATATACCCTTCTAAAATTCATAATATCATATATACCAAACCTAAAATTTTAATATCATATATATCTCTTCTAAACAACATAATATCATATATACCCAATTTTAATTGTTAATATCACATATATCCCTCTTAAACATCATTAATATCATATATACCCAAATTCATTAATTTAATTATTTTTAAAACTCATAATTAAATTATTTATTAATTAATGACCAATTATACCCTTACTCATTTTTTCTTTCAACTAAACTTCAAAATATCATATTTATCCAACTTAAATTAAAATATCATATCCCTTTTAATAATTTTATATAATTTATTTTTGTAAACTTTACTAAATAAAATCTTTAAAATTTTAGGTTGGGTATATATGATATTAATGATATTTAAGAGGGATATATGTGATATTAATAATTAAAATTGGGTACATATGTTATTATGATGTTTAGGAGGGATATATATGATATTAAAATTTTAGGTTGGGTATATATGATATAATTTGTTAATATGGTTTTCGGTTTGAAGATCAGTTTTTTCTTTTTCAGACCAAACCAAACCAAACTGAAAACTGAATTTTAATTTTAAATTAAAAAAAATAAATAATATTCATTTATATTAATGATATACATTTATATATCACAAAATAATTTACACAAACAATGACGTTCACGCTCTAACCTCCAGGCTCTTCATCCTCTCAAAATGAAAACCTAGCACAGCATCGCCTCGCCTCGACTCACCATCTGCCGCCGACCACTGTCCTCTCGCCGCCCGACGCCTACCGCTCTCATCTCCTCTCGCCGCCCGTCGCCGACCCCTCTCTATCCTCTCGCCAGTAACCGTCGCCGCCCCATCTGCAACCAGCGACAACACTCACCAGTCACCACCGTTTATCTCCACCGCCGACCGCCGCTCTAACCCCACCATCGACCGCAGCTCTAACTCCACCACCGACTGCCGTTAGTCCCCGTTCTCTATGCTCTCGGCGACGGCGGTTTCTTCCTCATCGATCTGTTGTCTTCCCGTTCTCTCTGCTCGCTTACAGAGCCTCTGTTTGTAACTCCATAGCCTTGACGGTAACACATATTTGCTAATCTCTCGATTTTATTTTTCTCATCTATTTTCTTTCTAAGTGAGTTAGAAATGTTATATATGAATTTGTTTGAAGATGAATTTGTGCCTGAAAGGTGAAATGAATAGATGGTTATTGATGTTTTATATGAATCTATTTGAATTACAAAATGTTTTATATGAATGTTTGAATTAGAGATGTGTTACTATGATGTGTTTATTAGGTATTTAAATGATATGAATTTGTTTGGGGCAAAATATGTTCCATTGTTAATATGGGTTATTAATTAATCTTCTAAATGTGTTTTATATGAAGGTTTGAATTGGAAATGTGTTTTATGATTCATTAGTGTACTAGGACTTCTCTAAACCTATCAAATCAACAAGAGGATCACATGTCTAGAGTTGGAGATTAGAAATTCTATTGGACTGCTTATATGAACGTAGTAATTGGACGAATTTCTGTTGTATTAGTACCCATTTTTCTAATAGATACCATCACCATTGTGCAAGGTTTGATGATACAGTGGCAGAGTATATAAAAACCTTGAATTTCCCCAATTCTACCGAGTGAAATTGTAGCCCTTCCTTTGATGAAAGCAAATATTATCTTACATTCATTTGTTTGCAAAATCAATTCAAATTGTTACTCTTGCAGGTTTCATGTTTTTATTTCCAGACATGCTCTCTATGGATGTCATTTGGAGTATATGTAACTGGATTGCTCTTTGAGACCGCTTCGATTGTGTCGTTAAAGGCCATTTTTTTTGTAGTGTTGGTTTAGTACTGTAAAACAGGTGCCGACACCGGACCGAACTGGTACCATTCAATTAAATTCAGTTCGGTATTCAATACTTTCAATCGCCCAAAAAAATTATCGACAAACCGGTTCGCTACCGGTCCAATACCGAACTTATATGATATATGTATTTTTATAAAAGTTTGAATTTGAAGTATTTATCAATATCATTTTTTGAAAATGTACTTTTGTAATATGCACTCTAATAGAAGGTAAATCCAAATATATTTGTTGTTGGGTGATGGCAATGCAGCTTATTTAAAATTTATAGCCAAGATGCTAATACTTTGAATGTCCTATCATGCAGTTCCTTCTGGTTGTTGATTATTTATTCATATTCTTTGTGATATTTAATCATATAACTCAGAACTTATCACTCTTAAGCGAGCAGTTGGATTTTATAGAGGATGAAGATATCCAAGAAATGCATGATGTTGTGTACACCAAATACCTTATGTTCAAGTATGCACTAGCCATTCTCTTTCATTTTTCTCACACTCCTACTCAATTTCTGGCATAAACATGCACTTAGATGGTGTAGTAATTGAAGCATTTCTGGCTTTTTCTATTTTTCTTCGCAGGAAATTTAAAGGTGGTGTGAAAGTTTCATCCAAAACCGAATTAATTTGAAAGTTTGTTGCCTTATTATGCAGTTTCAGGAAAGTTGATTGGTATTTTAGGCAGATGTTTTGTGAAAAGTGATCGACAGAAGGAGAGTTGTGCATGATAAGCGTTGGTTTCGTATGAAATTTATTACAAGAAGAGGAATTGAATATGCATTTCGAAGATTGTAGTTTACTTTTTTGTTGTATCGTATATTCATTTGATGATTCTTATTTTGGTTGTAGACGTTTATATATACTTGAAATATTTTTGGATCAATATATTATGAAATGATATTATTTTTGTTAACTTGAATTGTAAGTAGAAAAACTATCACGAAGGAATTAAATAAATATTTGTATTTGCATTAAATTTAAAAAATAATGAATGTGTTTTCTTTGTCTAGAAATTATTGCATTTATGTAAGTTTAAACAATAATAAAGTGTTGCAATAGATTGATGATGGTGTTGCATTTACAAAATGACAACATTTGATAAGTGTTTCATTTGATAAGTAAAGTGTTGCTATGAGTTGGTAACAATAAATTAAAAGTGTTGCTATAGAGTATAAAAACTGTTGCTTTTAAAAAGTGTTGCATTTATAAAAATAATGTCAACACATTAAAAGTGTTGTTTTAGAATATAAAAAGGGTTGCATTTAAAAAGTGTTGTATATATAAAATAGTGGCAACACTTTTGAAAAGTGTTGCATTATCTAGTGAAAGTGTCGCTTTAGACCTAAGGCGACTTTGGCTAAGGTGACACTACATAAAGTGTCGCATTAGGCCTATAGCAACACTTTTAAGGCCTAACACAACACTTTTCCCATGTTGCTATAGATTCATTTTGTTGTAGTGGTGATTGAAGGCATACCTGTTACTAACTCTTTCTTATAGAGTTTGTTGATGTTCTTGAAGTTCAGGTGTGATAGCCTTTTATGCCACAACCACTTAAGGTCTGCAGTGCTTCTTGAGACGAAACAGGTTTCAGTTGTTGGATCAGCAGAATTCATATATACAACGTATACACCATTCTATCTTTGTGCACACAGCACAACCTTACCTTGGGAATGCAATATGTATCCTAGGTGCTCATCAAAGTTAACTTTTTAGCCAGCATCACAGAGTTGACTAATGCTAACAATGTTATGTTTCAGCCCAGACACATAGGCTACTCTGTTGAATATTGCAGCACCAGCTTGAAGGGTTCCATATCCTTCTGTAAATCCATGTACATTGTCACCAAAGGTGACCTTTGGGTCATTTTCAGGCCTGAGATCACTCAGCAAATCTTGACAACCTGTGATGTCGCCTGAGCAGCCGCTGTCCAAGTACCAAACTTGGCTTGGTTGCTTAACCTGCAGAGTGTCGTGAGAAAATATTAATTTTTATGAGTTCTCCTTCTTCATCAACATTTGTTGATGGACCACTAAGATCTACACTAATATTTCCCTTGGATTTGAGCAGGAATCTGCTGACAGATACAGTGGTTGATTTTTTGAGTTGATTGGCACCAAGAGTAAACGATCTTTTGATGCTTAGCATGCTTTGAGTCTGTCCCTCTCTTTTCTGTTTATAAAATAGTGTTAATGTGTTTTACTACATCAAGCTCAGTTTTCAACTTAAGAAAGCTGTTCAGTTCATTAGTTTTTGTTTCAATATCAGGTTTTAACTTAGGGATCTCAGACTTCAAAGCATCATGCTTCTGAACAGCAGCTTTTAGATCAACAAACAAATAATCAAACATTTTAACTTTTTCCTCAGAGCTGTAATCCTTAAAATTTTGTACCTTATACATCATAGTGGGATTCTAGTTCTCTAAGGTGCTGAGAGCTTCAGCTTCAACTTCAACCAGGTCTTGTTTGAAGTTGCTTGTTGAAGGGACATCAGTGTTGGCCATTAGACAGTTATTGTCCTCTTCATCAGATGATGAATCGGACTCCTCCCAGTCACAAGTTTCAGCCATATGTCCCTTCTGCTTGTTGGAAGCCACTGAGTCTTCCAACTTCTTCAGCTTAGCCATGGCCATTAGGTACTTAACCCTGTAGCCATCATCTTCGTTTGTCTTGAATGGTTTGGAGGAAGAGCCAACAGCTTTAGACACACAGTCAACAGCTATATGACCTGTTTTGCCACATATAAAACACTCAGCCTTAGTTTTGTCAAATGTCTTCTTCTTGATGGCACCTGATTTCTTTTGCAGCATCTTACCACCAAACCTCTTCTTATTGAATTTTCTAACAAGCATAACAATCATTTACTCATCATCAAACTCAGTAAGGTCTTCACAGTCCTCTTCCTCAGACATTTCCTCCATTTCATCATCAGTCTGTTGATCAAGTTGTGTGAACACATCACACACCTACCCAGCAGGTTGTCTCACGCTGGCCACTAAGGCAGCACCTCTTTTGGACATCTCATTCGAACTTGTTGAGTTCGAACTTAAAACAATTCGAATTAAATTTACAAAACGAATTGAAATTTAAATTAATTCAAACTTGCATAAGTTCGAAGGATTTATTTTAAATTAATTTTTAAATTAAATTGTTTAAGTCCGAAAACAAAAAGTTTTTGAAAGAATGTCAAGTTTGCAAAAATTCCTGGAAATGGACCATGAGGTTGGCAAAACAAATTCTCCACCTAAGTTGATGAAACTGGAAGATTACTACTAGTGGAAGGATAGGTTTCCTTACTTTGCAAGATTCAATGACATGCGTATGTGGATATGCATTGATGAGGGATATGTTCCTCCTACGCTAGAGCTTGAAGGCCGACAAAGAGTCTTGATGTATCAGAACATGAAAGATGACGACAAGAAAATTTATGAGGCCGAGAACCGAGCTTTTTCTATTATCAGAATGCCATTACCTCAGGAAATCCTGCAGACATTGAGGAAACATAGGACTTCTAAAGAGCTTTGGGATGCTCTAGAGAAGAGATGTGAGGGAAATCCCAGGGTACGCAAGGGAAGAACAGAGATGCTGAAGCAGCAATTTGCCATCTTCAAAGCACTGAAGAATGAGACGCTAGATGAGATGATTGCTAGATTCTATCATCTGCTAACTAAACTTGACAATCACAATGTTGAGTATCTAGAGACTGAGCGGATAGAAAAACTTCTGAATGCTTTACCGGCTAAGTGGGAGATGTACACGGAACTAATAAAGCATGATGAATAGAAGTTTGAGACTCTTACTCTTGAAGGGGTTATCGGAACGCTGAGGGCATACAACTTCAAGTTACAGAAGCAGGAACGGGAATTGATCAGGTTCAAGATCCAGAGATGTATTTTGGGAAATCAAAACCGTAAACCGCTAGTGAACTGAAGTCGGGGGCAACAACATTTTTCTCGGGAGAAGAGCCTATTCTAGTAGAGTCAGAGGATTCTAGTAATAGGGCTTTCATAGGGTTTTCCCAAACCAGAAGAAAAACCACATTACTCAGCGTCTACTTCTCAAGGCTATTCAAAGATGCCAATGAGCGCAAAATCAGCTGAAGATCATCTAAATCTTCTAGCTTCGTTTGTCGCAGCGTACGGAAATTGCGTTCAAGGAAAAATCAACAATCCCCCTCTGTGGGAAGAAGACTACGATCAGGTAGATCCTGACGAATTGGAAGAGATGAACCTACAATGGCAACTGGCCATGGTGACTCAAAGGGTCAAGAGGTTTATGAAGAGGACAGGAAGAAATCTGAGCGTTAGAAACAACAAGGTTGGGTTTGACAAGTCAAAGGTAAAGTGCTATGATTGTCAAGGATTGGGACACTTTGCGAGAAAGTGTCAAAGACCAAAAGTGGAAAATTATTAGAATCAGAACCAAGGATAATATCACTCTAGCGGTTCTGGGAATCAAGCAACCATCGTTGGACTGTTAACTAATGTGTCATCCAACAGACAGCTTGATGGAACATATGATTGGAGCACTCATCCGGACTCGAATGCCAGAGCCTTTATGGCTGAGGTAACTGAGACCGTGGGGGATAGAGCTGAAGAAGAAGCAGAGGACACCCAGCAGACAGAATCAAGTCCTTTGTTGGTGGAAAAGTCAGAGGAGCAAACCATTCTACAATTTGCAGCTCAAATGGCTAATGTGGAATCCGACCGCAAAAAGGTAACTCTAAACTTTTCTACATTCCACGATTTATGTGTTTTAAGTGCTACTATAAATGATAGATTAAATCTAGTTCTAGAGACACATAACACCTTAACAGCTCAGGTTTAATCATTAAAATCAGATAACACTAGTCTTCTAGATATTAAGGAAGATTTAAGGAATAAGCTGAAAGCAGATGCTTAGGACGTGATAGTTCTAAAACACAAGTTAAGTGAACAATGTGTCATGATAGAACTCATGTACGAGCATGTTGAAGCTTTAACCAAAGACCTCACTCTTAAAGAAGTAGAGCTAGCAGAATCTAAAGTTAAGGTTGCTGAGGCCAATAGCAAGCTTGAAAAGTTTAGGAACTCATCTCTAAACCTAGGAAAAATCTTAGAAGCTCAAAGGCAGTCTAAGAAGCCAGTAGGCCTAGGTTATCAAGAGAGTCCTCCATCGTTCAACAACAACTACATGCCTCAACCTCGGGATAAAACCACTGAACCGCTTGAATCAGAGGTAGCAACTGTAACTGAATCTGAAAATGATAATTCAACTAAGGTGTCAACCACAGCTCCTAAGATTAAGAAAGTCAAGTTTGTGCAGCCTACTAGTGACACTAAACTAGCAGAAGCTAAACTTGAAAGTGATAATCAACAATAGGGTGTAGATACTGTAGTTGAATCAAAAGCAAATGACACTAGTGAGACACCTAAATCGAAGGGTACTTATAAGAAGTCGATTGATAAGATGTCATGCGTTAGATGTCATGAGAAAGGACATGTTGCGTCTGGATGTACTTATAAGAAAGTGGAGTCTACACCTTCTAAACCAGAGTCTAGACCTATTATTGGGAAGCAAGATTAACCAGCCCTAAGGCCAGTACCTAGTATTGCAAGCACAAGTAGTTCTCAACATACTGAGAAGAACTTGAGTGCAATACCTAAGGTAGCTGCTAAACAAATTCCAATGTCGGTCAGACAGAATGAAGTGATTAGGACTAATTCTCTGAATAGAGTCCCTAGTCAATCTAGATCAGGACCATCACAAGGCAATAGGAGTACAACACCTAGAAGGACTTACACTCCAGTTAGGTCACATACTCCTCAAAGACAGCATACACCAGTTAGAGCCCAGGGATATGTAAGGTCGCCTACCTACGGATCCTATCTTGACGCAACGCCGTCCAACGAGTGTGGAATCCTCGTTAGCGGTTTGACAGAAATACCACGCACACGAAACACGGAGACACACACGATGATAGACGAACACTAGAATGCCCCGACACGTGATTCTCTTCAAGAACTAACACAAAATCGCCTTGCAAGTTCGAGATCGCCTCTGCCTTGATCCCTGCTCGAGTTTTTGCAAAAGTTTCGTTCACCCGGATGCTCTGTTTGCTCTCAAGTTCGTCAAAACCTCTGAGCCGTCAAAGAAGCCTAATTTCACAATGAAAAGTTCAATATATAGACGACAAGTTCGTGTAGACGCTCCTTACGAACTTATTCTCACTAAGTTCAAACTCTACCCTTTGAACTTATTCTTGAACTTATCTTTGAACTTGTTCTTGAACTAATCTTTGAACTTGTTCTTGAACTTATCTTTGAACTTGTTCTTGAACTTATCTTTGAACTCGTTCTTGAACTTATCTTTGAACTTGCTCTTGAACTTATCTTTAAACTTGTTCTAGAACTTAATATGATAGTCTAGAACTTACCATGCAAATGTAAACATCATACACAATCATGATATCAATAACAAAACTAGACTGGTGTCGTCACACCGGATGTACCAACAGACTCCCCCTTGACAATAACTTCTAGTTATTGTTCATTGATCGTAATAGACTATCAGATTCAGAGACTATGAATACCGAAACTAGACAGCTATTGTCACATCGGGTGTATCAAAAGACTCCCCTTTGATGATAGCTTCTAGTAGATATTCATTACTCTATGAATATTAAAATCACATTTTCTTCTTTGTTATCCATGACTGCCTCTCCAGTTTCGCTGTCCTCATTGGTTTGTAGACCAACTTAGTCCATGTCCTACCAGACAGAGGATTTATTCTTATTTAAACCACAACTCTTCTACCAACTCTTAGATTAACTTCTCAAATCTTCCAGAACGACCTTCCCTTCTGATAGTTTTTGCAAACACCTCAGCATAAGAATCGTCTTCATAGATTTGTAAGGTCCTTCCAAGATAAATCAATCACTTCACACTTCAGAATCTGATTCATCATTTAGTGCAGATTTCAGCATCTCTAGATCTATCACATTCTGATCTTCATTCATAACACCTTCATCGAGTGACTTCCAATCAGGTATATCTTTAGGAATAAACGCTCAATCCTCAAGATCCTCCTGTTCTAAGTCATCTTCGAAGATGAACCTCATTTTATCTTTATCCAACTCTGACAATGCTCCGGTCAGACCTTATCTTCAGTTACTTTAGTCGCCTCTAAATCCTTGTCTTTTCCATTGTCAGCGGCTATGAACACCGACTCCCCCTGAGGATCAATAAGCTGAGCAAATTGTTGTCTTAAAAGATCTGCCAGCTCACTGTTCGGGCCATCTTCTTTGACTTTCCAGCTCACTGTTCAGGCCATCTTCTTTGACTTCTCTACAATTTCTCTCCCTGAGATGGACGATCTTTCAACAACTCCTCCAGTATAGCCTCCAGATTTGCAATCTGCTGCTGTTGATCAGTCTCTGTCTGATCCAACTGGGCATTAAGATGTTGAAGTTCATGATTCGCCTTTGTCAGTTGAAGAATCTGTTATTCTGTAAAAACTCCAATTCTAACACTGTATAGACTTAATCAACACATGAAACAAGTCATAATATGTTAGTAGGACATTAAAATCCAGTATTTAATGATAAAAATGCAATGAAACTCTCCTTACTTACATTCTTTGATGGTTTAGAATGTAAACCAAACACTAGAATTAAGTTCGAGAGAAACAGTCATTACCTTCGTTAAACAGTCACAACATCGTAAGTTTTGAAAAAAACTTTGAACAATTTTCAACTTATCGTAAGTTTTGAAAAACTTTGAACAATTTTCAACTTTTTCAACTTATCACGGAACCCTTCACTTTTAGCAACTGATTATCACACAAATTTTGTTTTTCCAACTAGAACAGTATCCCAGTAACTTTGACCTTTTTCCTACTTAGAATAAAATAAACTAAAATAAAATAAAATAAAATAGAATAAAATAAAACAAAACAAAATAAGAATAAAATTTAAACTTAAACTACTCAAAAATACTTTAAAAATATTTACAACCTACACTAACAAAATATTTTTGCGAGAAAGCCAAAGAAGGTTCAATCAGATAGTGATGTCAAAAGCACTTTCAGTATTACACTTTCACACTTAGGAATTTTTGATTCCTTTGGTTGTTTGTCGTGATATACATTTCAATTCGATTTTTGGTATAATTTTTCCTTTAAACATTTTACACTTTGGAATATCCCTTGGCCTTTTTATTTATCAAGAAACTACCTTACGTGTACTATACTTAGAGATACTTCTATTGTTGGTACATCCTGTGTGACGATAGCAGTCTAATTGATATTGCATTGTGATTTTAACAAGTGTTTGGATATATATGTTTATATGTGTTTGTCTGTTATTGATTGTGTGTTTGAACTTGATGTAACATATTACAAGAAGTTCAAACATAAAGGTCAAAGATTAACTCAAACATAAGTAAAACATAAGTTTCATCACTTAAGTGTTTAAGTGATTTGGCTAGATTCGAATTACACAAAGGTAGACATTCGAATCTGAGATAGATTCGAATGTAGCCTTAGATTCGAATGAAGGCTAGATTCGAGAGTGTCCTTGTGGACAGACTCGAATGGGCCTTGGGCCAGATTCGAGTTTGGCCCACATCAGACTCGAATCAAGGTCTATAATTAGGGATAGACTCGAGTCATTAGTAGACTTTTAGCAGAATTCGTGAGGAATTAAGCTTAAGGCGATCTCGAGTTTATCAGCTAGGTGAGTGCTGTTTCGGAGAGAATTAGTTCGTAGGATCGTTCGTGTGTCGTTCGTTCAGCGTCTAATAGTCTCCGTGTTTCGTGGTTGAGAGTTGTCCGTCTAACCGTCAACGAGGATTCCGCACTCGTTCACGGATCCGCGTCTAGATAGATCTTGCAGTGGTAGACCTTACAAGTGGTATCAGAGCCTACGGAGTGTTCTTGGTGTTCTTCGTGTTCATCAGATACATTCTAGGTTTCTTGACGCTAGTTGGACGGTTTTGCTCTCAAAAACGTGTTTTCAAGCTTAGCAAATTCATATTCGGGAAACACTTTGTGGTTTTTTACGTTTTTGATCGAAATCATTATTTTTCGTGAGAAAAATAGTGATTTAATCTGTAAAACGTCAAAAAATCAAAGTGTTAGCCGTTTTTCGAGTTTGCGGCGCTCGAATCTATAGGGGTAATTAGGGTTTCACTTTAGTCTCGAGTCTAACCTAAATACGCTCCTTTCGAGTCAATTTCAGAGGTTTTCGAATCTACCTACTTTCGAGTCTGTTTGCTTCATTCGAATAGGATCTCGAGTCTAGCTTAGTTTCGAGTTTATTTCGAGTCTAGAATTGCTTCGAATCTGGTGTTTCGAATCTGCTGAATTTCGAGTTTGCTGACCTTCGAATCTAAGGACCATAGACTCTAAGGATATCTCGAATCTGACATAATTTCGAATCTAATAGAATTTTAAAACTTAATCGAATTTAATCCCAAAAGATTTACCCTTAATTAGTTTCGAATCTACCTAGATTCGAAAAAGTTAGTCTAAATCAGTTTCGAATCAAATTAATTCAGTTCAAATTCAATTTCGTTAAAAAAGATGTCAAACCTTCAGAAATTCTTAGAAATGGACCACGAGGTTGGGAAGGCAAACGCCCCGCCTAAGCTGATGAAGGTCGAGGATTATTACTGGTGGAAGGACCGATTTACCGATTTCGTACGATTCAATGATATGCACATGTGGGTGTGCATAGATGAATGGTATATTCCACCGGTATCTGAAGTTGAAGGCCGTCAAAAGGTCTTGTCATACCAGATGATGAAAGAGGATGACAAGAAATTATTTGAAGCCGAAAACAAAGCTTTCTCCATAATCCGTATGGCTTTACCTCAGGATATATTGCACACATTTCGGACTCAAAGGACATCGAAGGAACTTTGGGAGTCTCTCGAGAAAAGGTGTGAGGGTAATCCTATGTTGGTACACCCGGTGTGACGATAGCAGTCTAATCGATTATGATTTAGGTAATATTCTGAGTTAACCAGTATTTTGATATATATGTTTAATATGTGTTTGTCTGTTATTGATTGTGTGTTTGAACTTGATGTAACATATTACAAGAAGTTCAAACATAAAGGTCAAAGATTATGTCAAGCATAAGTTAAAACATAAGTTTCATCACTTAAGTGTTTAAGTGTATTGGCTAGATTCGAATAGGTTAAGGATGGCATTCGAATCTGTGATAGATTCGAATGTATCCTTAGATTCGAATGGGCTAGATTCGAATCTGTCAGATGGACAGATTCGAATGGGCCTTAGGCCAGATTCGAGGTTGGCCCACAACAGACTCGAATCAGGGTCTATAATTAGGGATAGACTCGAATCATTAAGGGACCTTTGGCAGAATTCGTGAGGAATTAAGCAATAGGCGATCTCGAGTTT